>BMAU01019299.1:0-305000 GCA_019973935.1 Trichonephila clavipes | reverse complement strand
TGAAAGCGCCGAGTGGAAGGAATATTTTGCCTCCGTTGCAACCGAGTTCTAGGGTCGGATTCACACGAGGATGCATTGTGCCAGTGAACTCGTTTCCTGTCACTACTCTTCTAGTGTGAAAAGAGGAGAGAATACCCCTTTCAAAAGGGGACAAAGTGATGAAAATGGAAAGTAAATGCTGTAAGGGAAATGGGAGTATTGAATTCATCGGTACAATGAGTTTAAAGAGGCAATACGAAGCTTTCTCTATTTTCAATATACAAATAACCCCATGAGAAGAATGTAACTTCAACAGTATCCTTTAAGTTGCATCAGCTAGTATGTGTATATGGGGGATCTGTTTTTCTAGAGCTTCAACGCAGATAGCACGTTAACCACGTGTAATGACACCCAGTCGATTTCTATTCAAAACTAGCTCCCGACAGTTTGCTCTTTCTATTATGGGTGGCACAAGTTGACTCGTGTGAAAGAACCTTAAAGGGTAACCAAATTTCTCAAAACGTACTGAAAGAAGGATAAAAGTATCGATTCCAAAGGGGCAAATTTTCAGTGTATAGAGCATATGTGTACACTTAAATGTATGGCATATACAGGGTGTCCCCGAATGCAGTGTAGAGACTTGGAGGTGAGGCAGAGAACATCCCGAGGAGTCATAATTACATAGGAAAGCATGGGCGGAAACATAAACCTAACGAAAAAAAACGACCCAAAGACGGTAAGGCAGTGTTTCTCAAACTGTGGGGCGCCCCCCTGGGGGGCGCGATGACCTTACGAGGGGGGCGCGAGCATATCGAAAATAAAAGATTTAAAAAATAATTAGTTTACTGGAATGAATTAAAACAAAATACTTTCAGACATAATAAAAAATACACTTTTACTCTGATATAATTTAACGATATTAAGTCAGCAAAAATAAAAACTTCTTCAATACCTAATTATCTATCTTTGATCCTATAACCAAATAAAAAAAACTTTTATTTGATTTGCTGTAATCCCATGATGAGAGATTTTTTTTATTACGCTTTTTTTTTAATCTAACATACTACTCTTTCAGAGAAAAAACAGATCCCAGATCCAGAATCGAAAAAATTTAGGAACATAAAAAATTCATCACTGTCATTATTTTTGAAATACTGCACATTATAGCTGTAATCTGTTTGACCTTCTAAGTTATTGGTACAGTTAGTTATGACCCCTCTCTTATGTATTCTCTGTTGCGCTTTTTTCCATGCAAAAAAGTTTTATGATATTTGGAAAACCACGGAGAGAGCACACACACACAAGCACATGAAGGATTACTTGGCCAAGACATATTTTTATAAATATTTTCAACGTATAAAGCATAACGAAAAACATTTCACACAATTTTTTTAGCAGTAACATACATATTATCATAATGAATATACTTTTTACCCGGAAGTGGTCGCGCGGGACACACAGATTACGAAATCGTTAATTCTGGCAAAACTGTTTATTTATTACCAAAGAAAAATTGAAAAGTCCTTGAAAGTAGGTAAGTTAACTTTCTCTTAATTAAATTATTCACTGGAATCATGATTTGTATCGTGTACAATAAAATAATTATAACCCCCTCCCAAAGCCCTTGACTTTTTTCCGATTGATTATAATTCTAAGTTTATAGTACGTAAAATTTAATTAACTATTTGGTATTAATGATTAATTTTATTAATTAATGCTAATTATTTATTCAAGAATTAGTTTTTTATTGTGTTTTGTTCCCGAAAATCGACAAAATCAAAAGGAACCTGATACAAGATTGGTGAACTTCGACCCCGGACCTCCCCTTGAAAAATTCCTGTGTGCGCTACTGTTTAACATCAATTATAAAAGCTAATTCTGCGAGGCTTAAAATTACAATTCGCTTAAAACTAATTATAATTTGAGCAACCATTTTAAAAAAAATCATTTTACGTTTTTGTAAACATTGTCGAGCACTTGGCTTTGCTTCCCTTACAATTCAGCTATTATATCAATAATGTTTTATTTTCTTATAAATGAACTCGTGCAAAGAGCGGGCACTTCAGCCGGTATACTTTTAATTTATCAGTGCTGCACAGAATATTTTTTAACTAATTAATTAATACTAAATTAAGAACAAGTTTAATAAGTATTAATGTTGTCCATGAGCTTGTCTTGGAAAGCAAAGTTTTTATAAGGAATGATTATGATTAGAAATTGACCCTCTGAGTTCTTTTCTATATTTAGCATATATCTATATTTTGTCTTCTAAGCAGCTACCGCATTTTGCAATGTGTTCACTTTAAAAATTAGAGAAAGGAAAAATAACATAATTATCCTATTATTTTATTTATTTATTTATTTTGCTTAAAAGTAGTATACAAAATTTAATACTTCTGTTACTAATTTGTATGGTTTATAATTAAGATTGCCTATTGTAGCTTTAGCGTCAAAGTGCATTATTTTTGCATTCAGTACATTATTAATGTATAAGGGGGCGCGAAAAAAATTGTGATCGAAAAGGGGGGCGCCAGTATTGAAAGTTTGAGAAGCACTGCGGTAAGGTCATAATAGAGAACGTAGTGTAAATGCTTTATTACAAAAACAGAAAACCATAATAAATTAAAAGTATGACTTTAAAGCATCGCACGAGGTGTTTGAAATTGTTCCAATTGGCTCTTGCACGCTTAACACCGCTGTGACATGGATTGGCGCACAAGTTCGAAAATACCAGGTATTTTACGGATCAAAGCAGCAGTGATGGATATTTATGCACCAGGTCCATTTCAGAATTGTCGTCAATAGTGGCTCTGAAAGATTCATGTTCCATCAGGTTCTGATGCACTACAGTGAACGTTTGAAGATTCGGTTGCCAACTCGTTGGATATCTTTTCCCATATATACAAACAGTAACACGTCCATTTCCGTTGGCTAGGCCGTTGATGAAGTAGATATCTGCAAATTCGGCGTTCTTATAACAGTTCATGTTCATCGCACGGTGTCGTTGTCTGAAATCAGCAAAGCATAGGCGCCAATCTGGCGAGCTCACGTACAGAGTCACTTATCACATTCCGCCCATTCTGTCATACGTAGTTGTGGCTCTTTAAAGTGTTTTCTACTTTCCCTCCAAGTTTGTACATGACATTCAGGGACACCCTGCATTTAATCTCTTCGAACGTGAATATGAATTGTATAGATAAAAAGAATGAAGGAGTAATTAGATACGAAGGGTTAGCACTTAACGTTTCTACTATATTTTTTGCTGGCAACTTGCTATTCTGTATTAAGTAAAATCGTTACCTACTGCTATTGTACATAATATTAGTTGAAAAACAAATATGAAGTTAAAATTCTTGAAAATGGCAATAACTGAGTAATGTAAAGAAGTGTTCTATTACAGAGATATAAGGAGTAAATCTGTTTCGTACGTGCACGTTCCAACTTCGGCGCTTTATTTACTCCTTTAGTACGGCAGATTGGGTTATATTTGTTTCAAAAATTAAGTGAAATTTGCAAGAAAACAGTTAAAATGGATAGCCACGAATTTTTGTTTAGTTGAATGAAATGATCAAACAAAGGGATATTTATGGCATGATAGAGTAAACTATCAATTGCTAGATTACCGTGCTATGTGTGGATTATGGCGATAGTTTACCTAAAACATATCAGTTAAATGAGAGGGGCAATGGCGAATGAAAATCAATATTTGTCCATTGCAATGAGGAGTAAAAATGAGTGCAGGCCTTTTTTAATTGTCTCGTGAATTTCACTCATCACCGTGGGCTCAAGTTTCAAGGATTACTGTTTTTAAATTTCTTCATGAAAGAAATCGATTTGCAGGAAGACCAGTTGTTTGCTTAATGCTAATTTTTACTTATAAAGTAGTCTGATATGATACAGGAGTGGTATGGGGATTTTTAAATAGGGATTAATTCGAGGTACATGGACAGATATCAATGGGAGATCATTCTACTGAATTCTAAGTCCAAATTCAGCCTTTTCATTAGACGCAATTTAACAGCCACATTATTTCAACATCTGAGACAGATCTTGATATTGCTGTAGAATTTTGTTTGTCTAATTAGGTATCAAGCTGGATTGGTTCACAAATCTTTATTTTATTGAGAGACGTTCTGCGTGAAGGGAAAAAATCAAGCCCAATGTTTTCTTTTATTAAGAATGGTGTTTGCTCTTTTTTCATTTTCATATAAGTAACAATATTAACCGTAGTTAGGGACGCTGAGTGTTGTGCTGTTAAGAAGTCATTGTGCCCTGGGACGTCTTAGGGCATGAGCTAACTAGGTCCGGGCTCAGGGCCTCGGCTACAATGGGGTTCTCGTTTCGTTTTCGACTCAGCATTAATAAGATAATTTCGAAAAAAATCAACGGTCAAATGTTGTTCCCGGTTGTATTCTCCGAAAAACTGAGAGTTCCGGACGATATTTTAACTGGCTAAATAAGATGACCGTCTACCATGGATAGGCCTATGCCTACCACCATACACCATCGTTACTCTTTCAGTCAAAAGGCGACAGTTATTCGAGTCGGTTATTGCGATAAAAGTCATGCACATTTATTTGTTTCGGATTATTGTTTGCACGAGTAAGAATGATGTTCGATGCACCGTCTACTTTTAAGAGTCACAGATCGGGGATGCATTTGTGTAGGAGCCTAGGCCTCAAGAAGTCTCTGGTCGAGCCGCAAGTCCTCTAGTGAGGCTTGTGGAAGGCTCTTAACCACCCCCAGGGAGTTCCACCTCAAATTGCTGGTGAAAACGAGCTAAATCGTTCTGTCATCTGTTTGGTGCACAAGGCTACGGTTAACGACCGATGCCACTTAGCGTTTAGCCATGATGAATTTCGTGAGCCTCGATCTAGCCTTTGCCGATCAGGTGGCATTACAAGAACAATAGTATTAAATCCCTTTGTTCCAGTCTACGCTTTCTAGTATCCCTAAAATTCCCAGGTTTCTGGGGATACTGACCTTTGTGTTACGAAGCACATTTCATGTTTTCTTTCTGACGCTGACTAAGATGCATGTTCGTTTGTGTTTCGTTTCGCTTTCTAAAGTTTGTATAGTTGTTTTTACTTTTTCATGCCAATTTGACATCGTCGTTGGATTTCAACGACAGTAATTCCGAACGAGAATATTTGCCTGAAACCGATGAATACGACAATGACTCTGATACGGATTTGTACATTTGTGCCAAAGGGTATTAAGAAATGAAGCAAAAATGACAATACACTTATGTAACATAGGTAGAAAAGCTTTTTGTTCCAAGGAACATTCCGAGCAATTTCACAAAGATTTATAACTTTATTTTTAATTTTCTTATTTTTTCAAATTTTGTAACTTAACTTTTGAAATTTTATAGAATCTCAATAAAAGAAAATCTACCTTATAATATCTCCTGTGCTGGTTACACTGGTTGCACTCCATAATAAACTCTGTATCTCCATGTGGTTACAATGCGATTAGTTTGTCCTATACACAGTATGTATCCACTACTGGTTACATGGTACAAGATGAGTTATTTCATACAAATATTATCTAGTCAAAGAATTTCGTGAAAATGAGAATATTTATCAGATGGATTGGTCAATCAAACTTGTAGCTATGAATCCTTGATTGAAAGCTAAATCCATTTAGATCATTCAGAATGGATTGGCCAGTGAAATTGACGTTGTAAAAGCTATATAACTGTAAAAGCAGTTCACACTCCCCATTAATATAATAAGACTATCTACCAGTACATGTTGGAAATCATATATCATATTATTAGTATGGTACATACGCGAGTGTTTGCTGCAAATCCTTAAAAACAAAATTATTTTTGCTTATGGCAGTTATCACACAAATACAATTTTCTCTTCAAATTTTTATATCCTGTAACGCTGCATCACATTTTATTTGCTAATCACAAATGTTTGCGCATTCACAGAATGAGAGCTACAGTAAACATAAGTAAAGCAATAAACATATATGTAAACTAATCAAGATGAACAATAATTATATTTATAATTATACATGAGAACAAAAAAATCTCATTATTTGTTCCACGTTTTTATACCAATTTTTACAAGAAATACACATTTTTCTGATTGAAATAATTTTGTATAAAAAATAAAGAGCAAAAAAGAATTTATTTTGAAAAAATAAATTATTTGGATTTTAAAAGAAGTTTTTGTTGAAGAGAGAGAGAGAGAAATAAATAGTATCTTTAAAAAGGAGAAAATTGTCATTTCTATCACATAGTTAAGTATCCATTATTTATTTTATGCTTTTTTTTCAATGTATTAAAAAGTCATTTAAAATCCACAAATTGAAATTTGAATAATTAAAAAACAAAAAAAAATGTATGCAGCACATTTTATGTGCTTATTTAATTGCCATATTTTGAAAGCAAATATCAGTCTAGCAAAAAAAGTAATGCTTTAAAAGGTTTATGCTTGGCAATTTTTTGTCTCTCATAAAAGATTGCAATTTATTTTCCCATACTTAAGAGGATTATATAGCACGGTAAAATTTAATGCTTATGAAAATTGTTGCATTTGTCACATTTTGGAAAATAATCGAATTACTCCCCCCCTCCCTGTAAATATATACTAAAAATATTTAAAAAAAACATAAGAAATTTATATCCCATTTCATGTAAAGAAAAAGAACAATTAACGCGAGACAATTTCTACGAAAATGAAATATAAAACATTTCTTATTAATATATATATATATATATATATATATATATATATATATATATATATATATATATATATATATATATATATTTAAATATATGAAATCAATCACAATTATCAATTGAAATATATGAATCTTATAATACTAAATCCCATTTCAAAATATCAATGGCGAATATAAAAGATAAAATTCCATCGTTTTGAAACAAAATTAAAAAATTATAAAATAAAATAAAAATTTTATAAAATATCCAAGTGCAACCTCGGACTTAGGACCGATAAGTGGGGTTAAACTAGTTTGATGGCACCAACCTTCCCCTTATTGCAACTTGGTAAGTTAATTGGAAAATATCAAAATTTCAAAAATTTAAAAATTAAAAAGTTAAAATTGAACCATTATACTTGAAAAATTAAAAAGTTAAAATTAAACCATTATACTTGAAAACTTAAACTATTCGCCATCGCATTCTAAAAGATATTACAACATTAAAATATTAAAATTTAAAAACCATATTTAGTGCATAATATAAGTGAACCATCAAACACCCAAGATGATGCACCCATCTTTAAAATAGTTGTATAGGTAGAAAAAAATAGTTGTAAATGTATAAAAATATTTGAGATCCGAAAGTTCAAATTAAAAAACATTTGAGATCCGAAAGTTCAAATTAAAAATATCTAAAAAATTCAAAAAAAATCAAAAGTTCAAACTAAAAATCCGAAAGTTCAAACTAAAAATTCGAAAGTTCAAATTAAAAAATTCGAATGTTCAAACTAAATATCCGAATGTTCAAACTAAAAATCCGAAAGTTCAAACTAAAAATCCAAAAGTTTAAACTAAAAATCCGAAAGTTCAAACTAAACAATCCGAAAGTTCAAATTAAAAATTTCTAAAAACCGAATGTTCAAATTAAAAACACACTATATTCACAAATGAATAGCGTAAATCATTAAAAACTCACCAAAGAGTATCCTATCAAGAATTCAATCCATATCTTATAGAACTTTTCATATTTAATATATCAACTGCCACATCCATATTTTGCTCATAACATCTACCAATGCCATGTCAATCCAAACGATTCATGATCTAACACTAGAGTTTGACCACTTGGCATTACATGCAAACCAGACTGCAAGTAAAAAACTTGCTTGATTGGTCATAAATGTGTGATTGGACATATATAAATGTTTAATTGGTCATAAATAAGTTTAAAGTGTAGTTGTGTAAATTGGTCTAAGTGTGTATTAAAATGTATCCTGTGTGTGGAATGCGCAAATACTTCACAGCTATATATATTCTATATATATATATATATTCTATATATATATAGAGAGAGAGAGAGTGACAACGGCCAGATTGAGTTAAATATACATTTATTAAGGGGAATTATTTACAAGGGAGGGCTAAAAGTTAGTAAAAAGTAATCGAAAAATCATTAGATCGTTGGATTCCACGAGGCGTTTTGTTCCAGCGCCCTCGTCATCGTCTCATCGCCGTCGCTTCTCTCGGTCGTCTCTCGCGCAATCGTTCTATTCCAGTCTGGTTTACTCGTTATCCTCGAACCGCCTTGTCAGATAGGTGGCGCTCTCTTGGCATTACGTCATTAATGAATATAGGAGGGATACGATATGTGCACATCCATTCCTAAATCGGCCATCATGACCAAGCATGCGTCCTCGCATGTAAAATACAGTGTATTTCAAAATTTCATGAAATAAAACTGAAAAGCTAGAGGAAATAAACTTACAAATAAAACAATTATTAAAACAGACAAATATGTATCAGAAAATCAAAACTAATAATAAAGAATAAAAAAAATAGGTATACAGATGGAAAGAAGACAAACAATACAAAGCAATCTTGAGTATGGTGATAATGTCGAAAAAAAATGTTAAAGTAAAAGTTTGCGTTCGTAATGTAACATTCATTTGTTAGGCCAAAACCAGTTAGTATATTACCACTATTTATTAAAGAAGGGGAGCCTAATTGATTCCATACACTTTCTTTCATTAAGGTTACTTGTCTTCCGGTATCAACTAAAGATAATATTTTTTTAGATAAAATTTTAACTTCTTTACACACAGTAGTTAATGGGGTAATTTCATCAACATTATTAGAAGAAGGGATATTTTTTTGAGGACAAGCATGAGATTTATGGCCAAATTTTTCGCATAATATACACTTTGGACCACGATGTTTATCTGGGCAAAATTTAGAAATATGACCGGATCCCGAACAATTAAAACAAGTTACGTGATTCCTATCTCTGAAATTTTTATTCTCAAATTTTGAATTAGGCTTTGGTGCATTGAATTTTGGATATCTATCATATCGATGTTTATGAAGTGTACTTTCAACATCACGGCGTTGGCTACTAAAGTTTGGACTACGCGACGTACATAAGAGTGATTTTTGCTTTTATTTTGAAATATTTTGTCATAAATTCCTAATTTTTCTTTAAATTCCTGAATTGTTGTACATCCATATAATATTAGCTTATTTGAAGGAGAATTGGGGATTCCATTAATACAATATTCCATAATTGAAGTTTCGTCGAGAAACCCTTGACCTCGATTCGCTAATTCCCGAATAGCGACTAACTATTGGAATACCGTTTCATTAGGCCGCATTTTTCTATTTTGTAATTCCCTATGCAATTGAGCTTGATTTATTTTTTTTCCAAATTCCTGAATAAGTAGTGATTTTATAAAACTGTAAGAGTTTATACCACGCTGAGATTGAATAAATAATTTTGCAGTTCCTGTCAAAAGCCGTTTTACAAAAACAATTTTTGTTGTTCGGTTATTGGGCAAAACGTTAAATTTTCCTCCACATCAGAAAAAAAAATGTTCAATTGAGTATGAGTCATCTGCACTGAAAGAACGAAGAGTTAGAAGTAAATCTTTAACAAAAAGCCACGATAAATCGTTTTTCGAAATAGAGGGAACAGCAGACTCATTAATTTGGTTAAGTGCGTCAGCCGATTTCCTGTCTGTAGAAAGTGGGGGGAAAGCAAAGGAATTTTCTGCATCCCGCGGGGGGCATTCTACACCTCGTGTATTTAATTTATTATGAAAAGCGGATAAAAAGAAAAATATTATTATGAAAGCAAAATATTATTACAAAGTTCTTCGGCAGTTCCATTTGTTTCTAGTTGTAAAAAATTAGCTAAACAGATTAAATCGGGTAGGTTAAATTTTTTTAAAATAACGGCGGAGTAGTCTTCTATATCAAAATCTTGTGCGAAACCCGTAAACTTTCGCAATTGTTCTCTAGAGTTCCTACTGAATGGGTGATCGTTAAAAACAGAATACAATAATTTTACATTTTGCGTATTGCCAAACTTCAAAGCTTGTGCGATAACTGGGATATCATTCAGTGTTAAGTAAGACATAATAAATCACTTAAATTGAACCAAAATACGTAAAATATACAAATATTTGCAGATCACTTAAAATGATATATGAGTAAAATATTTCAACACAGAAAAAAAAAAAAATTAATACGCTATGAAAAGATTAAAGTCTAGAAAAAATATCACTAGTAGCAGTTGTACAAGTTAAAAAAAAATATATCGTATCACAGTCACATTAGCAGTCAAAATATATTTTCACAATCACTGAGAGTTTGTAAAAAACAATGGAAATAAAAACTCACGGTAAACTTTTGCATACAACGTCTTGATTGTTGAATATTAACTTTCATGAATGCATAATAGTGTTGAAGAAAATCTTGATGTGTCGGCAAAATTATCGAATAAATAAATATCTTCACAATCGTGAACTTTCACACAACACTTGAAATAAATCGTCAAACACACGTTGAAAAACGCTTTGAAGAATAAATGCACTTGAATTTGAATAAAATCGTCCAACACACATTGAAGAACACATTGAATAAATTCACTTATCTTGCATCGTCATCGACCTTTTGCTTCGGTTTTCTAGGGGATTTTAAGTTAAGGGAAAGGCCGAGCCCCCATATAGAGAGTGACAACGGCCAGATTGAGTTAAATATACATTTATTAAGGGGAATTATTTACAAGGGAGGGCTAAAAGTTAGTAAAAATAATCGAAACATCATTAGATCGTTGGATTCCACGAGGCGTTTCGTTCCAGCGCCCTCGTCATCGTCTCATCGCCGTCGCTTCTCTCGGTCGTCTCTCGCGCAATCGTTCTATTCCAGTCTGGTTTACTCGTTATCCTCGAACTGCCTTGTCAGATAGGTGGCGCTCTCTTGGCATTACGTCATTAATGAATATAGGAGGGATACGATATGTGCACATCCATTCCTACATATATATATATTCTACATATATATATATATATATATATATATATATATATATATATATATATATATATATATATATATATATATTCTATATATATATATATATTCTATATATATATATATATATATTCTATATATATATATATATATTCTATATATATATATATATTCTTTATATATATATATATATTCTATATATATATATATATATATATATATATATATATATTCTCTCTCTATATATATATTCTTTATATATATATTTATATATATATATATATTATATATATATATATATATTCTCTCTCTATATATATATTCTCTCTCTCTCTCTCTCTCTCTCTATATATATATATACTGGCCGTTACACACCCGCTTCACTGGGTATTTCACGATGTTGTACATATGTATACTGTTTACATATATATTAATTATTGATATCAAGCAATAAGAAATCGATTGTATTGAAAAATATATTTATAGCTGTTATACTCTCGCCCCTTGTTATAAAAAGAACAAAAATTATAATATCTAATTTCTATTTATATCTAAAATAGAAAGATAAAGATTGTTTTCGCTCACTTAACCTAATAATCAAGTGTTATTCCACCAAAGCAACTTTCAGTGGATCACTACTCCATAAAATAAACATGCGTGCTAAATTTCAAGTCTAAATCTAACAGAGCAAAAACGGAATTTTTATCATCAATACCTCTATGACAACATTCTTAGCGGATTCCAATTCAACAACAGAAGCATGCAAACTAAATTTTACTCTTATACTCTTAGCAGTTCGAAAACAGGAATTTTGTGTATTAATACGCCCTAATAAATCTCCCCGCTTCCCCCTGGAGTTGATTTCTGTAAAACCCATTCTTAGAGGAACTCTATTCAACTAAAGAAAAGTGCTCAACAAATTTCAAGTAAATGAGTTAAATTCAAAAACAAGAATTTTTCTATAACACGCCTTATTCCCTCGCAACCCCACTTTTTTGGGGGTCCGTTTTCGCAAAAATCTTTGTAAATGGAACTTTATTCCATGAACGGAACATACCTTCTGATTTTCAAGCAGGTGGTTCCATTAGATGTAAAGCGAAAATATTTATTTATTACGTCCCTTAACCCCCTCAGTCACCCTTGGGGATCAATTTTCTCACAAACTATTTTGTAGTGGATCTCTACACCATGAAAGGAAATCGATTATACCAAATTTCAAGACTGTACGTCTAATAGTTTAAAAATGGAAATAATTATCTATAACGCTCCTTAAGCTCCCGCAACGCCACTTAGGAAACGATTTTCACAAAGCCCATCTTATGACAGATCTCCACTCAGTGAATGGAATCTGCTTACTCAATTTCAAGATTTGACGTCTAATAGTTTAAAAAAGGAGTTGATTGCCTATAACGCCCCTTAATTCTCCTCAACGCCACTTGGGAGTCGATTTTGACAAAACCCATTTTGCAGCGGATCTATACTCTATGAAAGGAATCCGCTTACCAAATTTCAAAACCGTACGTCTAATAATTTAAAAATGGAAATAATTATGTATAACGCCCCTTAAGCCCCCGCAACGCCACTTAGGAAACGATTTTCACAAAACCCATCTTATAGCGGATCTGGATTTAATTAATGGAATCAGCTTACTAAATTTTGAGATTTTACGCATAATAGTTTTTAAAAAAGGAATTAATTGCCTATAACGCCACTTAATTCTCTACAACGCCACTTGGGAGTCGATTTTCACAAAACCCATTCTGTAGGGGATCTGTACTCTATGAAAGGAATCCGCTTACCAAATTTCAAGACTGTACGCCTAATAGGTTAAAAATGGAAATAATTATGTATAACGCATCTTAAGCGCCCTCAACGCCCCTTGGAGGTCGATTTTTGTAAAAGCATTATGTAGGGAATCTCTACTTTATGAAAGAAATCTGTGTACCAAGTTTCA
The DNA here is from genome assembly GCA_019973935.1 of Trichonephila clavipes. Lineage (NCBI taxonomy): Eukaryota > Metazoa > Arthropoda > Arachnida > Araneae > Nephilidae > Trichonephila > Trichonephila clavipes. Next base: position 292,075 of record BMAU01019299.1, on the reverse strand, counting down.
CGAGTGTACATCTAATAGTTTAGTAATGAAAATAATTATCTATAACGCCTCTTAACCCCCCTTAACGCCCCTTGGGGTTCGAACTTTGCAAAATCCGTTCTTAGCTGACGTCTACTCTATGAAGGGAACCTACATAGCAAATTTCCAGTCTGTAGGTTTAATAATTCCAGAGATATCGTGATTAGTCAGTGAGTGATTCGCTTTTCTCATTTATATATATATATATATATATATATATATATATATATATATATATATATATATATATACTAGCCATTACTCACCCGCTTCACTGGGTATTTCACGATGTTGTATATATTTATATGTATATATATATATATATATATATATATATATATATATATATATATATATATTAATTATTAATATGTAGCATTAAGAATTCGATTGTATTGAAAAATATAATTATAGCTGTTAGACTCTCGGCCTTTGATATAAAAAAGAACATAAATTATAATATCTAATTTTTATTTATATCTAAAATAGAAGTACAAAGATTTTTTTCGCTCACTTAACCTAATAATCAAGTGGATTTCCACCAAAGCAACTTTTAGTGGATCTCTACTCCATAAAATAAACATGCGTGCTGAATTTCAAGTCTAAATCTAACAGAGCAAAAACGGAATTTTTATCATCAATACCTCGTTGACAGCATTCTTAGCGGATTCCAATTCAACAAAAGAGACATGCAAACCAAATTATATTAGTGTAGTTCTAGCTGTTCAAAAACGGGAATTTTGTCTATCAATACGCCCCAATAACATTCCCCGCTTCCTCCAGGAACCGATTGCCGTAAAATCCATTCTTAGTGGAACTCTATTGAACTAAAGAAAATGGCTCAACAAATTGCAAATAAATGAGTTAAATTCAAAAGCAGGAATTTTTCTATAACACGCCTTAAAATCCCTCGCAACCCCACTAATTTGGGGGTCCGTTTTCGCAGAAATCTTTGTAAGAGGAACTTTATTCCATGAACGGAACATACCTTCCAAGTTTCAAGCAGGTGGTTCTATTAGTTCAAAAGCGGAAATATTTATCTATTACGCCCCTTAATCCTCCTCAGTGATCCTTGGGGATCAATTTTCCCCAAAACTATATTGTAGCGGATTTCTACACCATGAAAGGAATTCGCTTACCAAATTTTAAGACTGTACGTCTTATAGTTTAAAAATGGAAATAATTATCTATAACGCTCCTTAAGCCCCCGCAACGCCACTTAGGAAACGATTTTCACAAAGCCTATCTTATGACAGATCTCTACTCAGTGAATGGAATCTGCTCACTCAATTTCAAGATTTGACGTCTAATAGTTTAAAAAAGGAGTTGATTGCCTATAACACCCCTTAATTCTCCAGAACGCCACTTGGGGTCGATTTTCACAAAACCCATTTTGCAGCGGATCTGTACTCTATGAAAGGTACTCTACTTACCAAATTTCAAGACTGTACGTCTAATAGTTTAAAAATGGAAATAAATATGTGTAACGTCCCTTAAGCCCCAGCAACGCCACTTAGGAAACGATTTTCACGAAACCCATCTTATAGCGGATCTCTACTGAATGAATGGAACAGCTTACTAAATTTCGAGATTTTATGTCTAGTAGTTTAAAAAAGGAGTTAATTGCCTATAACGTCACTTAATTCTCTACAACGCCACTTGGGAGTCGATTTTCACAAAACCCATTCTGCAGGGGATCTGTACTCTATGAAAGGAATCCGCTTACCGAATTTCAAGACTGGACGTCTAATAGTTTAAAAATGGAAATAATTAAGCATAACGCCCCTTAAGCGCCTTCAACGCCCTTTGGTGGTCGATTTTTGTAAAAATCATTATGTTGGGAATCTGTACTTTATGAGAGAAATCTGTGTACCAAGTTTCACTACTGTACATCTAATAGTTTAGTAATGGAAATAATTATCTATAACGCCCCTTAAACCCCCGTAACGCCTTTTGGGGTTCGAACTTTGCAAAATCCGTTCTTAGCTGACGTCTACTCCATGAAGGGAACCTTCCTACCAAATGTCAAGTCTGTAGGTTGAATAGTTCCGGAGATATCGTGATTAGTCAGTGAGTAAGTGAGTGAGTGAGTCTTTTCTCCTTTATATATATAAGATATAACATACACTTTTCTTTCCTGTCATTAATTTTTAGAATTAACATCTTGAAACAATCCATGAATTAATGCTATATCTCATTAACATTTTATTTTATAGTTTAAAATAATCAGATATATTACCGTAATACCTGTTTCATAACAAATAATGCTTATTTAAATTCTTAAATATTTAGCCTCCTAATTTTTGTAAATTTTTTGAGTTTTTTTCCCCCCAGAAATATCTATTTGAATAAAAACCATCACTATATAAACAATTTTAAAAATATCTATTGTAAAATTTAACAAAAATGTAGACAAAATTTTTCGTTTAAAATAAGGAAATAGTGACGTATACAAACATACATGTACTCCAATGCATAAAAAAAAGGGGCATCAACAACGTATTACCAAATTCAGTGTGCACATGCCTTACCATATTGTATACAAATAATTATCTTTTAGAGGCCAGTGATTAACAAATTCAGATTCTATTTCTTTATAATAAGTCAGTCGGTTAGAGCAGTGGTTTTTAAACTTTTTCGACTCACAGAACCCTTAGAACTTGAAGGAGTTTTTGGGGAATCCCCTTCCCTCTTTTCACATAGAGTTATAATATATCTTCATATAATACCGGATGTTTCTAAATGAATATCGGAGTTTTAACGCTATATAGTATTTGTTATACATAACTTACAAGTATAATTCATACATTGAATGAAAGAGTAACTTAAACAGTTTTACCTACAGGTTTACAAATGCTCAATGTGAGCCCCATTCGTCACTTGGCACACATCAAGTCGATAGACGAGTTCATCCCAAACTTTGCATGTCGTTTGCGAATTTGGCGTGTAAACCGTCGTCTGTAGGTTTTAGAGCTCGTAGCAACTGCAGACGATAAGGACGTAGTTTTTAGCGTTTGCGTAAAACTTCCCTAACAGTCGTCACTGGAAATGCTAATCCACGACTAGCGCGCAGAATCGATTTCTTTGGGCTACGCAAGAAAGAGCCTGTCACTCGAACAACACTCTCTTCGCTTAGCCTTGGCGTCCTGTAGTTTTTCCCTTTACAAAGACAGCTATGTGTTTCAAACTGATGATACCATCTACGAATGTTATTATCGTTTGAAGTTAACAACGGAACTTAATAGGGAACGCTCGTTACACAGTAATAGTAAATTCTGCCTTTGCAAACTGGAGAACACAAAACACTTTCTGTTCACTAGTCGACATTTTCTACTAGCGCACTGTTCGGCGAGAAAGTGGAAAAATTAGTATGAAAAGACCAAGAAGAATACTTCTTGATTCATACAATCCTCCTTAACTTTAATTTTTCGTGCAATATTTTTATTGCACCTCATTTTACTAAAATTTTACTTTCTTTAAATATTTTTGTCATTATTTCTCTCTCTTGTCTTCCACACTGGACTTGCGCCTCCCCATTTCTTAAATCCCAGCCTCCAGGGCAGCCAATTGGAGTCACTGTTCACTGTACACAGCATCCAATCAGAGAGCAGTCTCTAAGCTCTCAGCCAAGTCAAAAACTTTTCTAAATTCACAATCCAGACGAAGCACCGAAGCCACGCCTCCCGGATTTCATCGACCATCCAATCGCCGTCATGCCACCTAGCAGAATGCAAAACACCACTCTCGTCATGCCCCTCATCGAAGACTTGTCCAGATATGGGATTGAGGACTGTTCTAACAGTTCAGAAGCCCAAAAAAGCAACGCCTATTCAAAAATTAGTATGCGTTTTGCGCACACGCGCACATATGCCAACATGCAAAACTGTTTCAATTGCGCTTTCACTTGATGTATGGGTCATACTGATATGTTGTATGTAATAAATAATACATATACAACGTTAAAACTCCGATATTCTTTTAGAAACAGCTGATATTTAAAGTAGATCAACATGTTATTGGTACTTAATGTAAGGACAATTAAAAAGTACTGTGTTAGTTATTAAAAATGTTATTGTAATTTTAATATAATTTACTCACATATATATATTATTAATAATATTAATTTATGATCCAAGTGTCACCGACCCATACATTATATTTAGTAATCGGGATACGCGATTGAATTTTTTACACAAACTGTCAAAATTTAGGTTTATTGAAATTACATGCAGTTGCATTTCATACTGTGTTTAATTTGTTTTTATATTTTATTTTTGGAACCGCTCTCTTTGAAAAATGTTTATCACTTTAATACATTTTTCTGAATTACATTAAAATTTTTATAAGTGTGTGAGAAATCATGCCTTCTGCATGAATTTGCGACCTAATATTTATAAGTTGTGTTTGCTTCAATTTAGATTTTAACATCTTATATGTTGATATGTCGAGAAATTGCTCCCTCACTTTTGTTATAATGTTTTTCTATAAATGAAAAAGGTGAAGTTTCATTAGAAAACTCTTTAGTTTTCCAAAACGTTGTGCTAGTTAGTTTCAAATTATAACTAAACGAACTTCATAGAGAAAGTGAATCAATTGTGCATACTCATTTATAATTTTCTTCTTGAATTTTTATTGGACTCGTGGGACCCCTGAGTAGGCTTCACCAAACCCCGGGGGAGATCATTGGGTTAGAGAATAAAAAAGACTTTCGAGTGCTGAAGCATAATTTCAATGTAAATGTTCTTTCGCCAACCCATGTAAGAATGCAACGCAAACTAATTCACGAATGGCATGAGCAAAAAGGACGTCGAACTAAATAAAAGCAGAATGTCAAATTGAAGGCTCACTTCATATTTCAGTCCGAGCGATGCTTTTATTTGACGATCTTGGCAAGAATATGGGAGCCATGACCGTACAATACTTCAAAAAGGTTGCGATTGACCGAGAGAGACGGTAGAACGCGAGGAAACGTCGTATAACCGGAACTCTAGTGTCTATATTGACCATCGATATGTGACTCTGTGAAAGAGGGGGAGATGTATTCGAGCTGGAATCTTAGTGACTAAAGTAAAAAAACAAAACTTCTTTTAGTGATAAATTCTTCTCTTAAATGAGTTTTGAAGATCAGAGAAAATAAGCATTTAGAATTCCAGGACCTCGATCAAATACTCACTCGATTGTCCTCTGACATACAGTACCAGTAATCACAACTGAGAATTGAATAGAATACAACTGAGTTTAGTTGTCGTACCTCTTTGGTTGTACTTCTTAACATTCTGACAGCAAGGCGGTACGTCGATAAGATTGTACGTCGTTTTACTTCTTTATTTCTTTGATCCTGGGCTTACAATTAATCAGAATAATGCCCGACAGCACACCTTTCTGCTGCTTATTTTCTTGTTTCTCAACGCTTTCTTGGCTGGTCTTATTATCATATCTGTTTCCAATAGAATACAACTGCGCTACGATACAGTGGCGTAATGTACACCATCGCCACCTTCCATTGTGGTGGTGGTGGGAACCAGGATTCTAGAAGGCCCAAAGCCTGACTGATACGCTTTGTAAGATCCAGCTTGGGGCCCAAAAACTGACTTTGCAGGTATCCCTAATGTTCTCCGTTATGCCATTACTTTTATGAATCATCTTTGAATAATGTCGATCTGCTTTACCCGCTGAAACAAGTACGGCAAGTAATTCTGCAAAAGTATTTGCGTCAATGTAAGCAATGCCTAGCCGGATAAAAGCTTGCATCAGGGTCACCGGGAACCAAAATAATGTTTTTTTTTTGCTCTTGTAGCTATATTTCCTGAATACAACATTCATTTCCCAGGATTATACTCATTACGTTTTATTTTTTATAAATGTGCATCATACCTACCAAGTATCATCCCATTTAGGTCACTCATTGATGCATCGTTTTTTTTGTTATAGTGTATGTGCATCTCGAATGACATTTGTGTAGTAAAAAAAAACATTATTTGATCAATTGATTCGATCAATTCGATCAATTGAAAAGATTATTTTTTTTGAAAACTTATTTTGAGAATGTAATATAAAAATAGTAAATAGCATAATACTGGAAATTTCCCATTAAAACTGTCTGAATTTTAATACAATATGAGAATTTATTGCAAATGAGATGCTCAGTGATTATATATCTAATGTAGATTTTCATTTAGTAAGGAATAAATTCGATTTTAATAGAATTTCTGCTTCAGTTACTATAGTTTGCTCACTTTATCGACCATACTAAAGGGGTGTTATGCGTATTTAATTATGTAACTGATTAACCAATATATGTCTAGATTGTAAATTCTAGGTACAAGAGATTAGCTAATTATATCCAGTATTCTAGTATCAGATTCTGAAATCCCAGACATTTCTACAGAAATACACTCTGTCGCAAAAAATATATGCACCCAGAAGAAATCAAGCTACAATCACGAAACTCGGCAAGAATGTAGTCTGGTAAGAGATATGCAAATGATTAAAATTTCGAAGCCAATGAGACAAGGTTATATATTAGTTGCGCAACTGGGAGAGTTTAAAAGCATGAGTACGAGCGCCGTACGGCTATCCAAACGAATCTGATGACTTTGATAGACGATATTGAGACTTAGGATGCCTCTAAGACGTAACCGACGGCAGTACGAGCAGCTGACGGACTTTGATAGGGCCGTTAATAGGCCTCAGAGAAGCAGGTTGGTCGAATAGACGTATCGGCCGCCACCTCGGTCGGAGCGATATGGTAGTTGCTCGGTGTTGGCAACAGTGGATCACAGAAGGTAGAGTGTACCGTCGCGGAGGGTCAGGACGTCCCAGGAACACAAATGATCGCGAGGATCGTGCAATCAGAAGAGTGGCCACTTCGGCACCAACAACGTCGCTAGCATCGATTCAACGCCACTTACCTCCTTCCAGACATCCAGTGCCATCAAGAGAAACCATAAGGAGACGACTGACCGAAGTAGGAGCCGACATCCGCTAAGACGCTTACCACTGACCCCACATCATAGGCAGTGTCGACTGGATTTTTGCCGACCTCGGGCAACTTGGAGTGTGACAGACTGGAGACGTGTCATCTTCAGTGATGAATCCCGATTCAGTCTCAGTGCTGATGACCACCGCACACGTGTCTGGAGGCGCACCGGCCAGCGGTCCGATCCGGCATTTATTGTCGAGCGGCATACAGCAATTTCACAAGGTGTGACAGTGTGGGGAGCAATTTCTTGGGACACACGATCATCTTTAGTGGTCCTTCAAGGCACTTTGACAGCTCGCAGATACGTGGACGATATTTTAACGCCGATTGTGCTACCCATGCTATCAAGTCGCCCAGGTGCCATTTATCAACAGGATAATGCTCGTCCACATACTGAGCGACTCTCCCAACAATGTCTTCAAGGATATGACGTCCTAACATGGCCTGCCAGGTCACCAGATCTTTCGCCAATAGAGCATGTCTGGACACGCTGGGAAGGCAACTGCAGCCGTCCCGAGATACAGGAGAATTAACTGCGCAGATGCAAAGACTATGGCAGGATCTTCCACAGGGGGTCATAAGTGATCTAATTGAATCGATGCCACGCCGAATTTCGGCTTGTATAGCTGCCAGAGGTGGCTTTACTACTTACTGATTTTTAACCTTTTGCAAGCTGTAACCGCTTAATAAAATGATATTTTGTTCTGAATTTTTAATCATTTGTTTATTTTCATATACACTACATGCATACCAAATTTCGTGAATGTAGCTCAATTTCTTCTGGGTGCATATATTTTTTGCGACAGAGTGTATATTATACTCAATTACTCGTATAATTCTAACAATGATTTGGCTGCAGGATTAATTAGACGATTAGCTAGGGTGTATTCATAATTTAGTAACATTATATATATGTATATATTTATCGCATTTATTTAATTTAATTCATCTTAAATAATCTACTAAATTATTATCATAGAATTTTTTTGTGGCTGTATGTACTATTAAAATATAGTGGATAGTCATTTTTAAGTAAAAATTTGAAGCAATATATTTTTATTTTTTATAAATGTGCATCATACCTACCAAGTTTCATCCCATTTAGGTCACTCATTGATGCATCGTTACAGTTTATGTAATTTAGTACTTATAGTAGGGGAAAGTCACTTCTATATCTTTATATTTTATTAAATAATATTAATTGCAATTTTGCACTTAAAGTTATTCACAAAAGGTTTCGAAAAGTTGTCCGTGTATCATAAAATTTTGCCTTTTGTTGAAAAACCAAATGCTCCGTATGGAGCTCGTAGCCAGAAAATAGAAGCTCAAGGTACATTAAAATAAAGATGATCATTTTGAAAACACTTGAATTTGAAAGGATTTAATTTCATTTCAACTTATAATTTCGCACTAATAAAATAATTTGTTATCCGGGGTAATTGCGCTTAGCAGCGTTTGCTGTTGCTGGAACGAAATCCAAGATGGCGGCGTCAGTTTATGAATTGGAACGGAAAAATAATTTGAAATGCATGGTTTCCGACGATTTTTGATTTTACCAAAGAATAATGTTGATGAAAATTGGTAGTGAAATAGTGTACTTACCATTTTTATGGATGTGGCCAAAAGTATGGGATAATATGAGTACTGGGATTTTTTTGCACAAAAAAAAGTAATAATATGTGGACTAACGAAAGGTCATTTATTTAAGTAAAATATTACAAATGCATTTTTGGAACTGGATGTAATAGGGAAAAGTAAGTGTTACAAGTTCAAAAAAATTCAAAAAAAAAAAAAAAAAAAAAAGAATGTGCAATGCTGGCGGTTGAAAATGTTAAGAAAGGGTTATGAATTCGATTCGATTCCTCGATTCCCCCTCTCGAAGCGATTCTCCATTCAGTCCAATTAACATTTCGAACAAGGTTAAGAAAGTTAATGAATGGGTCCTCTTTGACAACGAAGCGAATTTTCCTGAACATGTACCAGGCGATATATCCTTCAAATCTTCCTCTCCGATTTTATTCAGGCAAGGAAGCTTTGAAGTGACGCCAGGTAACTTCGATAGTATTAGTATGAGCACCGGTCTCAGAATCAACGAATTCGAGCGAATGGCTAACTGATAGCCTCTTTCGCTCAACCTTTCGTAAGATTTCCAGCTGTCAGATATAACAGTTGTTCATGGTTCGATCCATGATTCAATAAGGCCGAGAAGTGCTTCTGCCGTCCTGTCGTGAACATCAACCAGGAAACAGCGTCCCGTCTCGCGTTCTAAGCCGCAAACAACCCACTGTCCCTGCACGAAATGACTCTTATTATATTTTCTTTTCCCAATTTTACTCTCGTCAATTTCAATCGTTTATCCCTCCCACCCCAAGCTTGTCTGTGTTAATAACAATATGTTCTATTAACACATCGAAACCATACCTGCGCCAATCGGCAACAGCTTGCGAATAAATCCCGAGCTCCTTATGAATCTGAGAGAACGAGGAATGTCTGAAGAATTCATAAGTCAAAAGTAGAATGGTTGAAATCAACAAATTGCTGCCTGAAAAAAATGTATTGAATCGTATAGATTTCTTACTATGGCAGCGCGAATTTCCGCAGCGAAAAATTCGACCGTCAAATTTTCTGGATGTATCCGGTGCAATCTTTATATCATGGTCACATTTTTCGCATCGGACCGCGTTGGAAAGCATTGAAATTTTCGAAAGGAACAAGGAAAGAAAATCATAATTTTTAAAAAATAAATTTGACCAAAAGTGTGAATTCGAAACACCTTTTGGACCAAAGAAATTGAAAGAAGAACCCATATATTCCTTGAAATAAATCCTGGTACTCACCGATAACTGTGTAAATATCCATTTTCCGGAGAAGCACAAAAACAAAATAGAGAACGGCAGCAGGTTAAGAAGGAATGGATTGAAAATGATTGCATTTTTAAAGAATTTGAATGAAACTCGTCTGAAATGCAGAGTTTTACCACGCAATAAAAAGAAACCAATAAGAATGAAGTATTTAGAATCAAAATCGTCTGAAATTAAGAGGATTAGCGCGTACAAAAAAACAACAATTAGAATGAGAACTCTAAGAAACATCATCTAGATGGCAATCACATCACCAAATGAAAGAAATTTCAAGGCAACCATATTACAATTTTATCGCCCATGTTGGTGAACATAAACAACAACTTGGCACTATTACCCCGGATATCAAACTCGCACCAAGAGTTTAAATTGAGATTATTTTTTTTTATCAACCACTATATAGTAATAATGGTCTAAGGAATTTATAAGTGTATCGAGATTATTATGAAAATTATTCTCCAGCATAAATAATTTAAATAGTTTACGTTTTGTAACAATAATTAATTATAATAGCATTATTTCATTGAAGAAGTATATAAAGAATTAATAATAGATAGTAATTCATATCTTATATTCTAAAAATTCAGACCTTACACTGAACAATAAATATACTGTTAGTTTTATGCTATGAGCTGTTAAATTTCTTCGCCAGTAAAAAGAAGCAAATCACAAAACATTACTCATTACATGTATGCATGATATTAAGAAGATAATTTGATTAATTTTTGGGGCAGTTTAAAGCTATACAAGATCCAAAATTAGTAAACGAAGCCGCCACATCTGGCAACTAAAATGGCTCTGACTCGTTTAGAAGTAGAAATGAATCTGCATGACAGAATGACAAGTTATTTTATGTGGTGCTTCAAGTTTATACCATCATCACAGTAGCTGAAAAACAAATGACACCAGAAACATGTCCAGATGTTGGATGAGGGGTAGGATATCGAAAAACCTAAAATCCTCTGTGTTGACGTAAACCCTGCTCATAACATGGAGTTTTGTATTATCCTGTTGAAAAAGGACATTTTCGTGGTCTTAGAGTAAGCCTTATGATCTGAGAAATACAACTCTATTTTCTCAGATTATCAATGCTGTGAACAAGGTGTTTTCCTGTTGTATACCAGTGGGTATTCATGCTGCCACATCGTATGACCCATATGACGTATTTAAATGCAAGCAGGCCAAGAGGCAGATTAAGCGGGTGGTGGACATGGTGGCTGCCAGGGATATACAGCGCCAGCAAGGGCCCCAAGTGTGATGGATCCCATTCATTTTTTTTAACGTACAACAAAAAGATCTTAAACCGATATTGCAAACTCGATTATTTCCCTGTATTAGTGTCGTTTAACAGCTCTAGCTATCTTTTTTCCGTATATCTGTATTGTTGCAATCTGTACAAAATTTTTCACACGTGTTTTTTTTTGCCCAAATTTTATCTCAAACATATTAATACTATTCAAGTCACCGAAGTTCACTTTTAGTTCATAGCCAAGCTTAATTACTCTTAGGCACCCTTTATACTGATGGGAAAAAAATCCCTACAGAAAAAAAAATATTGTCGACTAATGAAACTTCGACAATACATTCGTATCGGTAACATATTTAGTTGATTAAAGTTTCTAGAATACAGGTTAATTTTTGCATGAATAGAGCCATATCAAACGTGAAATCATGATACATTAAAAACCGGTGTAACCACCACAATTTTAAATGCAAGCATGCAAACGTGCATTCCATGTGTCGTACAGGTACCGGGTATCAGTTTGCAGGATGGAATTGCATGCCTGTTGCTCTTGTTTGGTCAATAGAAAGTTGTTTAATTATGGTTGTGGATAAAGCAATCAGTGGCTTTTGATGATATCATATTCGTGCTTCCTTGGAAAAAGATCTGGTAAAGATCCCACGTAACGCATCGACACCCTATAGATCATGTTGGGTTGCAACATGGTATGATAGAGCACGTTAACCTGTTTGAAAACGCCCCTAAAAATCGCAGTGCAACAGTTTGAATCGCCTGTCAGGTTTGCAGTCAGGGTGCGTGAATTAACCTCGAAAGTGTTTCTACAATCAATGAAAATTGCTCCCGCCAGACAACTGTAGGTACAGGCCTTGTGTATCTAGGCGGCAGAAAGACTGCTTGCATGCGCTGACCTGGCCTTCATCTAATCAATATACAGCCATCACTTCAGCGGCGTAAATTACACTCTTCAACCCCGCATCTAAGGCTCTATGGCTTGGATGATACCAAGTAAGGCTTCGGGTCCAAAACCTGACTTAAGAGGGGGGAGGACTAATATTCTCCGTTCCGCCACTGTATCACTGGCACCAAGATAGAAACATATTTGATCGTAGAACCTGACACATCGCCACTACGCTCTCCAATGATCACTAGCATGGCATGACTGAAGTCACAGATGTCAATAATTTAAAGCTATTGGCATGAAAGCTACAGGGCGTATGGCAAGAATCTAAGATTCTCAAGAGATTGATTTGTTAAAGTTCACTGAGTCACTCTGGTGCCAGAAAAACTCATTTCTTCTGTTCAGGAACTACGCCTTCCAGCCATGTGGTGAATAATACGATCTTCTCTGTCAGTGGTAATCAGTACGTGATTGAACCATAGTTATCTTGAGGTAGTGCCTTCCCGGGACCACTGCTGCCAAAAATCATTCAAAGTGAATACATTCCTTCCAAGTCTTTCTGTAATATCGTAGAAAGAAAATCCACCTTTCTTAACTCTATTATTCTACCTCGTTCAAACTCAGTGAGCTGTTGGTAATTGTTTCTTCTGGTGCACTTCTGCAGCAACATGAAACGGAATTGAGGAGTATGAGGGATGAGATGGAACCCACATGTAACCAGTTTTTTCAAATTTTCTTATGAAATACTGTATAGCTTTCTCACAAAGTATGTCTTAATTTTTTCGCTGTGATCTTTCAATGTGAGAGCAAAGCTTCAAGTTGCAGTTCTAAAATTGCAGCAATTTCGAATAACAATTTCATGTGAGACTTGGAAATCCATGTACCTTCATATCTTCTGTTTTCGAGAAGGTTTATATTAATCAGTTTCAATTCAGAACAAGATGTAAACTGGGACGCCTATGGAAATACATTTATTCTCTGATAAGCGTTACAATTGCTGTTTCTTGATTTTTTAGTTCTGTCTAACACTGCTAGATTTAGTACTACGAATTCATTTCAACTTCATTTTACGTTTTTCCTTTTTAGGAAGACATAGTATGATCTACGCAAACATTTTTAATTAAGGATTTTCAAAATTGTTTAGGTTGCTTCCTATATATGTATACTATGTAAAACAGATTTTGTGCTCCAAAATTTCATAAAAAGCTAGCCATTTAACAACTTAAGGAAAAAAAATGTGAATTTTAAAACGCTACTCCTCTTACAAAAATTTACGTATACGCGTTAAATTTGATTTGCCAGTACGTCAGACTATGCATAACTGAAGTTGGAATGAGTTTTCCGATAACACATGATTGGTATTTCTAAAATACTTCTTTTTATGAATGCTTATTGAAAACTCCTTAAAAATGTATACATTCTGAGTTTAATTATTTTTAAATAAATAAGTATTGCTTCTCAATTCAAAAATGCATATCAATTTTTGTTACATGTACTACTAGCAATAGGTAAAAAAAATTCAAACCAATAGGCCCAATAGAATAAAAAAGACTTAACATTTTAAAGGAAGACAAACTAGTTATTTTATCTTTCTGAGATAAGTAAGTTTAAAGTTTTGATTTGTGCCATAAGGATGTGAATATAAACGAACATAAAAACTATCAAAATTCAACGTTTTTTAAGTTCAGAGCTTTCAAATTTTGCGAGGTTATAGAAAAGTATATAATGAATAATTTAGGCCAAAACAATTAGATTTGATTTTTTGACCGATTGTTGTCAATTGAATCGTACTGTGTCTTCTTAATACAAGAATCACCATTCAATATTAATAATAATAAAAACAGGTGGTGGCTAGTAAGCATTTCTATAAATTTTACCACTGTTATTATAATTCTTATGGATGGACAATTTTAATTCGCATCATTCTTGATCACACTCCTCATAATCGTATCATTATAAATTTGTTCAATTTACTGGAACGTAATGCTCTCTCTAGGATGTCATATATCTGTAACTTAGTGTTTCTTAAACTGTGGGGCGTGCCCCCTAGGGGGCGTGATAACCCTAGGAGGGGGCGCGAGCCTATTGAAAACTCGAAAACAAAAGATTATTTAAAAAAATTTACTAATTTATTGAAAGTAAACAAACAAAATACACATTCTGATACAGTAAAAAATAAAATAAAAAACATTTACAGTGATATAATACATTTATAAATGTATTAGTACTGTATGTGTTATCTACTTTATAATTAATTTAACAATACTAATTTAAGGACAAGTTTAATAATTACCAGTGACCCCATGGCCTTGTCATTTATAAAAGTTATATGCCAACATTATCACTTATCTGGATAATTTGTACGGTTTATGTAATTAATCCCTTAAATGCCAAATAAATAGTACGTGATTCGTTCCCCAATGCCCCCGTTTAGCAAGTAGGTAAGCGTATATGGTGTATTGAAGGGGGGGTAGAAAATGAATAAATAATTAAATCCTCTGAAACAAGTAATCTTAGCAAACACTGTCAAGGTCATTTTATTGCTTTTCCAAGCCTTCAGAAAAATTTTATGGAAAGCAGTTCACAGAAAAGATAGTACTTCGGAAAGATGTATATATACGTCTGGGGCAATTAACACATTGGCTTAGCGAGACGTTTATATACATCGGAGGGACTTAAGAGGTTAAGGGGTGTTGGAAAGCTAAAATCTTATTTTTTTGACAGTTTTGAGATTTTTACATTTTCAAACTGTATAGATTTTAACCTTTCTAAAAACACCTTACTTTAATCTCTAGGGTATTTAGAAGCCCTTAAAACGTATTTTTAAATAATCATTGAATTTGGGCCACGCCCATTTGAATGGCGAAAATTGTAAACAAATTACTTTGTTTTTGCATAAAAGTGTAATGACTGATATAAACCAAAACATGTATCTTTTATTTTAAACTGAGCCTTTTATTTTTTTATTTCCTAGTCGATTAGAAGTCTCACTGTATACATTAAAATCAATTTATCTCAAAATGTATATTTTAATGTGCGATGTACCTTTTCTGAGAAACTACTGTTCATAGGTATGTAAATTTTTTTGTCAATTATTTATAATGAAGTCTAATATATACTAAAATGAGCTTTTGGTAAAAAACTCAGAAATTTAATTTTTACAAATTTTTTAAGTAAAAAATGGGTCAAATTTCGCAATGTTTGATAAAATATTTCATAATTTATTAAAAAATTCAAAATTAGCAAAAAGCTCATTTTAGTACAATAAGAGGGGTGTACTTTAATAGTATGAAAAATTTCAAGCATGTACATAAAACAGATTTTGAGAAAAGGTACATCGAAAACAGCCAATTTAACATTGTCAGTGTAGAGAAACAGAGAGGTTTCTAACTCCCCTTAAAGTCATATTGCGGGTTTAGCTTCAATGTCATTATTGAATTTAATACATCGTTATTGCATGTGGGGGGGCGATGCAAATTATGATTAAATATTGGGTCAAAAACATTGAAAGTTTGAGAAGCTCTACTGTAAGGATTTTATTATCACTATATACACCAGGAATTGATACTTCATATTAATGCTGGAGCAATATGTCCGACTCAAGAACAAATACATTAGCTATATTTCTTAGAGCTTTAAAAAATATTTACATTTGACAATTGAACATTGCGATGAAAATGTCCTTAACATGATAGAAGAAATGTATCCCAATCTCATAATGGTGAAAAATCTTTTTTACATTCTTTATAACACAGATATACGATAATTCTACGTAAATTATCTAATTTTAAATATTTAAATTTCCTCATTTGCTTGAAATTACTGTGAACAAGTAAGCATTTTTTGAAGAACATTAGATTCCCTCCCCCCATCAAAATCACAGATTTGATTTGATTTGATTTAATATTAACGTCGCACTGTTCAGCTACACGAGGGCTTTTGGCGACGGACCACGTAATTTTGAATCATGGTCAAGTGACGTGGACGACACCTGAGCTGGCACCCCCCTCTCCTAATTACCACATCACACCAACGGGAGGACATTTCAGCTCTCGACAGATTTAACGTGCATCGCTGCCCTATACGGCGTCAAAATCACAGAAACAGCGTCCAAAGTACTAAATAACATTTAACAAGCAATGCAAGTTCTAAAAAAAAAGCTTTCATTCTCGAAAGAATATTTTTCATTTTCTTAGGCTTAAGAATAAGAGGTCACACATCCAAGGAGAAGTAATTGTACCACGACGCATCATTCGTCAATAAGGGTGGCTGAACCATTTTTTCCGTTATCCTTTTATGTCTCATTGGAGAACAAGTGATATTACTTTCAGTCAAGTGTCAAGGGAAAAAGCGATAGTTATAAGTCGAAAGAAAGGGATAGATAATTGGTCAGGAGGTCACTGATTATATTGATTTCCTAATGGAAATTACTTTCTTAAAACCACACAAATACTATTTTATTATGAACTTTCTAGTGAAAAACGTATTCGATCAATTTTCTTTATCACTTTCTGTTGTAACTATAATTTAAAATATATTATATATATATATCATGAAAGCAATTTTTTGTACCTTTAAATATCGAGCTAACTAATATTTGGAGCTTGAAATTATGCTCCACAAAGCAAATTCTTTTTTCTATCGGAACGGTGCTACATAGATTATGGAAGAGATTTTGTTTTCTTTGTTTTTTCAATTTCTATATGATGCTACAAAACAGAACTAACGGTATTTTACATAGGACTTTTAATTTAGAGGACTTGGTTCAAATAACCCATTACAGGTTTAAAATATTCCGGTGGACACTAAATAATTTGAAGGTAGAAAATTAAGGGTTTTATGTAATTCTTTTGTATGAGAAAGTTAATTTTTTTGTGTTTGCTGAGTTATATTTACCCCGGGCTGGGCAAGGTCGACTCAGCCTTTCATCCCTTCAGTGGGTCTGTAAAATAAGTACCAAGCTTACTTGGGAACTTAACACTGGGGGCGTTTGCGTCAACCTGACCACCAGACCGGAACATGAGGTCATGCACCTCAGGGCCCAAGGTCGCGTATACAGAGTTGGAAACAGTAGGCCTTAGTCCTCATAGGCTGTCGCGTCACTGAGTTAAGTTAAGTTAGTTATATTTATTTTCATCAGGCAACTGTATTTTAAATTAAAATTTAGCTTAGTTTTTGGGTTTTTTTTAACATTAAAAGACTGAACATATTTGATGTCCGTTTATTGTTGTTAACTTTCTGCCCCCTTTTTTTAAAAAAAATTATCGTGTTTCCTTCTGAGAGTTTGAAAAAAATTAAAGAATTAAATTCAAATTAAATTCTTTGCAAATATCTTAATTTTCTTCAAACACATAAATTTTTCTGAATTTAATCTAATGTATATTTAGTGAAACGTTCCAATCTTAATAAATTAGTATAGTACACTGCTCAACAGTGAAAATGCAACACCAAGAAGGAGTGGTCAGAAATTTACGCAAATTTCAGGGTAGACTGAAGTCACTGAGTTATGCTAATGATGTTAAATGCGTAGCTCTACTGCGCACGTGGAGAACGATAAAAGGGAAAAGAAATTGGCGAATGGCCAACTCCGTTCCGTGATTTCTTAGCGGAAAATAATTGTAAAATTTTTTGTCTTGTGTCACAAGAAGCGTGTATAGCTCAGAATGCCAGGCTGCCGTCAACGAAGGCATTTCCAGCATACAGACGACTTTACGAGGGGTATGGTGATTGGGCTCAGAAGGGAAGGTTGGTCGTTTCGTCATATCGCAGCTGATACCAACCGAGATGTGTCCACGGTGCATCGCCTGTGACGAAGATGGTTGGAGCAGGGAAATGTGGCACGTTCGAGGGGTCCAGGCGCAGACAGAGTGATGTCAGCACGCGGGGATCAGCGCATCCACCGCCAAGCTGTGGCAGCCCCGCAAGCCACGTCTACCTCATTTCTTCAGCATGTGCAAGACACCCTGGATGTTCCAATATCGATCAGAACCATTTCCCGTCGATTGGTTGAAAGTGGCCTGCACTCACGGCGTCCACTCAGAACACTAGCATTGACTCCACAGCGTAGACGTGCACGTCTGGAATGGTGCCAGGCTAGAGCGACTTGGATGACGGAATGGCGGAACGTCGCGTTCTCAGATGGGTCACGCTTCTGTTTTTTCAATGATAGTCAGCGCATACGAGTGTGGCGTCTCTCTCGCTGTGGAGAAAGATCTAATCTGGCAGTAACTGTGGAGCGCCCTACCGCTCGACAACGCAGCATCATGATTTGAGGCGCTATTGTGTATGATAGCACGTCACCTCTAGTGCGTATTCAGGGCACTTTAAATGCCCAACGCTACGTGCAGAATGTGCTGCACCCGGTGGCGGCAATCCCTTACATTCAGGGGCTGCCCAATGCTATTTTTCAGCAAAATAATGCCCGCCCACACACTGCTCACATCTCCCAACATCCTCTACGAGGTGTATAGATGCTTCCGTAGCTAGCGTATTCTCCTGATCCCTCACCAATCGAACACGTGTGGGATGTCATTGGACGGCGTTTGCAAACTCTGCCCCTGCCTCGTACGAACGACCAACTTTGGCAAATAGTTGAAAGGGAATGGAGAACCATCCCTCAGGACACCATCCGCACTCTTATAGACTCTGTACCTAGACGTGTTTCTTCGTGCATCGCCGCTCGCTCTTCTATATCCTACTGAGTCGATGCCGTGCGCATTGTGTAACCTAAATAACGGTTCGAAATAAACACCAATTACTGTTCCTTGCTATCTCTGTCTTTTCCCCACATTTCATCCCTTTCGAACCACTGCTTCTTGGTGTTGCATTTTCACTGTCGAGCAGTGTAAATTAACGTATACTCACACATATATACATATCATTCCGTGAATATAAGTGACACTTGTTTTAAATTCAAACATTTCTCCAGAAAATACGATAAAAAGTAATTAAAAAAATTCATTTTATAATCTGTTAGTTCAACATTTTTAGTATTGAGAGAAATATACATATTAAAATTTACAGTGCTTCATGCAAAATATTTACAATGAAGAAAAACTGGAAAAAAATTTAATTTTTATTGTATGCAGGTTTATACTATAGGGTGTTTTTTTGAGAGATATAGAACTTTAAATTGCAATGAAACAACGGTGTATTATTCGATTTACATGAATTTTTTTTATTCGAAAGATAATCTTGTGGCATTACATTTTAAATATGATTTCTGGCATAAGACTGCCACGTCTGGCTCGGATGTAGTCCAATCTGGACTTCCAATTTTCGATGACTTTTTCAAACATTTGTGGCCGTATATCGGCAATAACACGGCGAATGTTGTCTTCCAAATGGTCAAGCGTTTGTGGCTTATCCGTATAGACCAATGACTTTACATAGCCCCACAAAAATAGTCTAGCGGTGTTAAATCACAAGATCTTGGAGGCCAATTCACAGGTCCAAAACGTGAAATTATGCAGTCACCGAACGTGTCTTTCAATAAATTGATTGTGGCACGAGCTGTGTGACATGTTGCGCCGTCTTGTTGGAACCACAGCTCCTGGACATCATGATTGTTCAATTCAGGAATGAAAACGTTAGTAATCATGGCTCTATTCCGATCACCATTGACTGTAACGTTGTGGCCTTCATCGTTTTTGAAGAAGGATTTCACCAGCCCATAAAGTGCACCAAACAGTCAGTTTTTCTGGATGTAACGGTGTTTCAACATACACTTGTGGATTAGCTTCACTCCAAATGCGGCAGATTTGTTTGTTGACGTAGCCATTCAACCAGAAGTGCGCTTCATCGCTAAACAAAATTCGCTTATGAAAATCGCGACCATTATTTTCGAAATAAACTTGCACAATTTGAAATTGTTGTTCAGGCGTGAGTCTATTCATGATGAATTGCCAAACCAAACTGAGAATAAATCACTTGACAGCTGTTAAATCGGTCGCCATCTTGGAAAGTAATGCCAACTTAAACTTCTATACCTGGAAAAAAACACTCTGTATTATATAAGTAGTTTAATTTTATAAATAGGCTTATACGAAACCACACGCATAATAAATTATTTACTAAGAAGGAATTACAATTTTTGATGTATCGAATAAATGCTGAAAGCTTCCAAAATTTCAGAGTATGACAGAATTTCAGAAGAAGGGAATATAATGTTTGTGTGTTTCAAAAGAGATTTTGAGTATAATACTGGATATAAGTAAATCAAACTTACAAATGTTTTGAAGATTTATGTAACAATTCTAGTCAAGATGTGTATTTTTTATAAAACAGTTTTGCCGAAATATCCTTTTAATCTACATTACAACCTAATGACTTGTATTTATTATCCTACATAACAGACTAGGCTGATTAGAAAAAATAATAGAATCACTGTATTTTTATATTTTTTCGTTATTGTCATTTGTTTTAAACAGTTAAGAAGTGAAAATGTAAAAAAAAATTCCTCACTCTCTCTCCCTCACACACACAGACACGCGCGCGCGTGCGTTCGCACACGGTTCTATGAATTGTACACGGTCATTTAAATATCAAATTGAACAATTATCATATCAAACAATCATATACATTTTTCTTATGCCATTTTTAGCTTAATAAGCAAATCTTCCTCAATTTCATGTCATTTGAGATTTTAGTAAAGCAGCGTTTCTCAAACTGTGAGAAAATAAAAAAAAACTTTTATTTGATTTGCGGTAATACCATGATGAGAGATTTTTTATTACCTTTCCTTTTAAAACATTAAAATCCTACTCTTTCAGAGAAAAAACAAACCCCAGACCCAGGATCGAAAAAATTTTGGAAGATAAAAAATTTATCACTATATTTTTGAAGTACTTTACATTAAAGCTGAAGCAGCAGAAAAAATTTGCTGATCATCTATTTGACCTTCTATGTTATTGGTATAGTTAGTTATGACCCCTCTCTTATGCGTTTGTTGCTCATTTAGGGAAGCTGTAAATAATGTATTTCTTTGGGGGTTTTCCATGTAAAAGAGTTTTATGATATTTGGAAAACCACACATAGCACACTTTGAAGGATTACTTGGCCAAGATTTACTTTTATGAGTATTCTCAAACATATAAAGCATAATGAAAAAGATTTTATACAGTTTTTTTAGCAGTGATATCCATATTATTATATTGAATACACTTTTAACCTGGAAATGGTCACGTGGGGCACATAGTTCACGAATTCGTTAATTCTGGCAAAACTGTTTATGTGTTACAAAAGAATAATTGAAAAGTCCCTTAAAGTAGGTAAGTATACTTTCTCTAAATTAAATTATTCACTGGAATCACGATTTGTGTCGTGTACAATAAAAATAATTATGAAAAAAAGACTGGGGTGACTCACAATCAACCCCGCGATACCATTAAGATTAGTATGTGCCTGCTCCAGGGATAAGACATTTTGAAGTCTTCTCGCTTTAAATATTAAAAATAACACAATTATTCTTCATCGTAATTTTATATTATTTTTCATTATTTAACATTAATTCTAAATGCTAATTCTGTGAGGCTTAAAATTACAGTTCGCTTGAAACTAATTATGACATAAGCATTCATTTTAAAATATTATTTTACATTTTAGTAAACATTATCGTACATTTGGGTTTACACTGTCCTGAGAATTCAGCTATTATATCAAACATTTTTTAGATTTTTTTTAAAAAAAATGAACTCGTGCGAAGAGCGGGTACTTCAGACAGTACATTTTAATGTATAGCTGCTGCACAAAATATTTTATAACTAATTTATTAATACTAAATTACGATCAAGTTTAATAAGTATTAGCTACTTCCATGAGCTTGTCTTACAGAGGAAAGTTTTTCAAAGGTAGGCTTACGATTAGAAATTGACTCTCTGAGTACTTTTTCCATATTTGGCTGAGATCTATATTTTGTCTTCAACGCCGTCACCGCATTTTGCAATCTGTTTAAATTTAAAAATTCGTGAAAGAAAAATAAAATACAGTCGGACCTCTATATAACGAAGTCGCTGAATCCCGGAAAAATTTCGTTATATAGAAAATTCGTTATATAGAGTTTCATCTTTTAATATACTTTATGAATCCCATAAAACAAATTTAAAATTCATAAACACTATGTATTAAAAAAAGGAATTATTCACACCTTTTTTTAAAATTTTAATATATGTTTATTATATACCTTACCCATCAAAAAAGAAAGAAAGAAAGAAAAACTGCAAGGAAAACAAGAAAAAGAATATCGAAGAATTCACTGTATATTCGATATTAAGAAAATAATTTTAGACTAAAATTAATTAATTTTAAGGACATTTTATAATTTAAAGCATACAAGTAATATTAAACATACATTGTTTTATAATTAGAACATGGGGAAACGGGACAACTTCACTGAGGGTGAAAGAGGATATCGAAGATGTTTCTAGTGAACTGGGCAAAGGGGGTTACAGGTAGCACTTCTTGGATGAAACATCCAGAACTCTATTGCTCTCGGTGAGTTAGGATCTAATAACAGCAGATCAAGATTTATGACCACCATAAAATGTGTTAAAGAAAGAATAACATGAATTTTTTTCAGAAATACTTTACAAAAAAAAAAAAAGGAGAACAAAAATTGAATCACAAAAGAAAAAGCTCGTTATACAGAAAATGCACTTCGCTATAGAGATGTTATTTTACGAAGAAAATTGTGAAATATATTCAAGGTTCCTGGAAAAAGTTCGCTGTATAGAAAAATTCGCAATATATAGGTTCGTAATATGGAGGTTCATCTGTATATATTACTTAAAAGTAACATATATAAAATTTAATATACTTATCTTATTAATTTGTACGGTTTATAATTAAGACCGTATTGAAGATTTAGCGTCAAAGTGCATTATTATTGCATTCAATACATTATTACTGTATAAGGGGGCGGGATAAAAATTATGATTGAAAAGTGGGTCGCCAGAATTGAAAGTTTGAGAAGCACTGTAGTAAGAATAATGGGAAGATTGGTGTACGCAATCACGCAAATTTATGGATGAATAAACAACAGCCTAGTATGTGTTTTTAAGTATATTTTCAACTAGGGCGCTCGCCATTTTTAAAAAAATTACTTTAAACTCAATTTTTTTTAACTCCGAAACAGTGTTTGTTATACGTTTCATTTCAATAAGGCATTAAATGTTTTGCATATTAACTTGAGAGTGGCAGTATTTGTAGAATATATTTTAATCTAAAAATATTTAATAATATTGCGATCAGTCATAAATTTCGTGGTATTAATTTGAAAACTAATAAGAATGTTTTTTTTTCAATTTCTTTTTTAACCTTCTAATTAGGATTGAAGTTTTTGAAATTTTGAAATATTAATATGAACTTAGCTTTAGGGTATGCTCCGTATATAAATATATATTTATATTTTTTAAATATAAAAATATTTAATTCCAGATTTTATGATTTCGTTTCGATTTTGAACTAAATTTTCACACACAAAAAATTTCTTTCTAAAACGACTGCTCTATTAAAAATAATCTGGAATGCTTCCAAAAAAGCAAGTTTTTTTCTCTTTTAATATATATTACCTTAACTTAAAAACTCTATTTACAAAAAAAGAATTCCGCTTTTGTTTCACACACAATAATGTATACTTAATTTAATTCCACAATGTGTGATGTGATATATTCTATATTAATGTACTAATGTAATAATAGTGCTTAATGTCAGAAAAGTTCATTTTACGCCTTGTTAACTACTTTTTCTCGGAATGAAACAGTTTTTTTCCTTTTTGCTACCCTTATGGAACGTAAAGATTTTAGTTTTTATTTTTTGGCAATGCAGATGGTATAGTAGTATTAATTTTTTTATTGCAAACTCGAAAAAATGAATTTATTTAACTTAAATGGTTTTATCAATACCGCAATATCCGGCGTATAATGCGCACCTATACTTTATATAAACTGCACTTTTAAATTTTAGGTATGTTCGCCGTATAACGCCCCCGCTTTTTTACGATTATTCCCGAACCGTACGTGGGCAATGTTTTCATGTTTTGAAGTTATTTTATCGAAATATTGTACCAGACTTTTGAAAAAAATAACATTGTTCTACAAATATAACCCTTTAAGTTATCCGACTATGTTCGGAACCGTGCTTTTGCAAAAGCGTATAAATGGATAATATTTATATTTAGTGTCACTTAGATAAGAAAATGTATAAAAAATTGTTTTAAGAATAGTATTACATTAAAAAATTATTTCGGTACAATATTTTGATAAAAAATGAACTTAGAATGACCCATTTTCAAAATATTCTCCTTTTGTGAAAAAGGCTTCTATTGTAACAATATTTTGCCTGTATGTAGCTCAGATCTCTGTGCAGAGGCTCAACTAGAATTTTTGAAATATATAACTTAAAAGTGGGTTTATCCGTGTTTTACGACAACAAAGGGGAAAATTTTTAAGAAAAAAAACGCCGATAATTATTTTAATTGGTTGTAATTCTGAAAATAATGTGAAAGTTTCAAAAATCATAGTTGAGCCTCTGTACAGAGGTGCGAGCTATATACATGCAAAGTATTATTATAATAGAATCATTTTTCACAAAAGGAGACCATTTTGAAAAAAAGTTATTCTAGGTTAATTTTTTGCAGAAATATCGTATTTAAATAAATTGTTTTGTCAAAATGTCCTTAAAACAATTTTATACATATATTCTTATCTAAGTGAAACTAACGTGTTATGCCGTTGCTTCCCTAGATACTTATATTTCCTGATCTCACACCAGTTGAATGATAAGACGCCACTGATATGCTTTGCTATTGACGTGTTTAAGTCACGAATTGTTAGATATGTTTAACAAAGAATTTGTGTTGCTCCACCCTTGGTAGATCAATATGATGACACCTAAGCTCATTCTTCGAAGTCGAGCTTTCATATTGCGCTATGTTATGGCTAAGAAAATTTCAATTCAATTGAATAGGCAACATGTTATTTCGTGGGACCTGCCGCAAATCGCTAAAATTGATTTAAGTTCTATGCCCTTAATCGTGAGATTACTACATCTAGATATAAGCTCATATAGTTCAAAGATACAACAGAGGTAATTATCGTTCTTAATAATGTTAGAGGAATGAGTAATTCTTTTTTGAAATGGCCTTAGCAAAGTAGAGAAAATGCAGCATCGGCCAATGAAAGGAAATCTTCGCACATCAATTTTTTTTCTCGGACCAAACAGCGCAGGATTTTTTGGTGTTCTTTTCCCCGACATGCAGTTAAAAAAATGCAGATATTTTCAAAATTTTTTAGAAGTTAAAATACAGTTTTATTTCAGTAAAATGATAAATTAACCTTATTTACATATATATATATATATATATATATATATATAGTTGGTAAAATAAAAATAATCAACACATTGAATGAGTGAAAGGATACAAATTTTTCAGTTTATTAGTAATGAATTTCAAGTTTTGCCATCACTTCCTTGAGGCCCCTCAGGGGGCTCACCTTCTTTAGGTGAGTACGGGTTTCACGCTCCCAAGGTGCCCTAGTGATCTTTTCCTTCTCCCTAGGGGTTTACTGTCTTTGGTAAACACGGGCTTCACGAACCCGGGGAACCCTAGTGATCCTTCTCTATTTTCGGCCCTCTTTCTTGCCATTCCAATTTCCCTTTTCTTCTTTTCACGTCCAGACCACAGACCTACATTGGACAATGAACATTGTTCCAACTTTATTTTTTTCTAGTAAAAAAATTGATATTTTTTTACTGCCGTATTATGGTTTGCATTTTATATTATGTTCTTTTAATTTGATTTTCTTAAATTTCTTTCAATATTTTGATTTTGTTGCTTCTTTTATGTTCGATTATTGATTTTTTTTGTGTCTAACTTATTATCTTTATTTTTCGGCCACGAAGTCCTTTGGCAGAGAAGGACTGAGTGGAATGAAGTTGTGTCTGATGGGTTTTCACTATTGGTATGATGACACAACGGACTGCTCCCTGGGAAAACTGACACTTGGAGCGGGGTTTTGAACTTTTGAGGACCTTTGGACTGGTGAGGTGGGGTCTTGGAGGAAGCGGCCATGTAGAGGGTACCGGAGAAAAGCTGAGTTTTGCGTCTCAGACCGCCAGATAGTACAGGAGCCCGGGACGGCCTAACCAGCATGTCCTGGCTGCTCTATTAGCTGGTGTATAATCCCGCCTGTCTTGTTGTTCCAGGTGGTACCTGGATGGGATCCTGCATTGCAGAGCGGAGGGCTCTCCCGAGGCCACTACTGGTTGCTGATTCTAAGCTAGCCCTGCCAAACTGGTCCTCTGAAAATCACAAGGAATTCTCCTCCTCCTTTCTCAAAAAAAATCAAAATAAGTCTAAATAAAGACAAAACTAAAAACGCATCTATTGAAACCCCAACCCACTCTATCCAACTCAAGACGCTCGGTCCATGGATTCTTTAATGTCATGCCCGGGTGGAGACCTCGCATTGCCCAACCTCAACGTTGACAAACTATCACTGAATACTAGATTTTTGATCATTTCGCTTCCTAACAGTGAAATGACGAAAGTATCACCCTTTGCCATACAAAAAGCTCTCATCGAAATAGGTGGTAAACCGAAATCAGTTAAAAGATTGCGTTCCGGGGATCTGCTTGTTGAAACAAACTCTGCTCTTCAAACCAAATCCTTTTTACTTGCGAAGTTTTTCCTCAATAGTCCTGTTACAATTAGTCTACACAAAACTCTTAATTCCTGCCGTGGTATCATTTCTGAAACTGACCTATTGGGCACCCCTGACGGGGAAATCCTTGAGGGTTTTTTCAGTCAGGGTGTTATTTAGGTCAGAAGAATCTCTATTAAAAAGACTCTACTCGCATTACAACTAAACATTTAATTTTAACTTTCAATATCCCAATACTACCGACAAATATAAAAGTTGGATACCTTAACTGTAGAATACGCCCATACATACCGAATCCTCTGCGCTGCTTTAAGTGCCAGAGGTTTGGACACTCACAAACTTCTTGCCGCGGTCAACTTACTTGCTCTAGATGTGCATCTGTTGAACATGCTTCCACAGATTGCAGTCTAGAGCCAAAACTTGTTAATTGTTTACAAGCTCATCCATCAGATTCCAAAATATGCCCTAAATGGAAAATAGAGAAACAAATACAGGAAATAAAAACAACTAAAAATATTTCTTACCCAGAAGCACGTAAATTAATAGTCCCACAGTTATCTCAAACTTACGCTCAAGCTGCCAAATCCTCTACTTTAATTAATTCTACCCAAACAGATGAAAATATAACTAAAATAAAATGTCCACCTTTAAAATTACTTGCACCACTATCATCCAAACAAAGACCAAATATTCCTACTGCTGTTACCACATCATCCTCAGCCCAAACGCAACTCTTACCCTCCATCTCTTCAAAAACATCTACATCATCGGATCCTCAGCCACCAACTGCCATGTCTAAGACAAAAGGGAAAATTAAAGAACTACCATCTCCACTACATCGTCCCCGAAAAGATAACATAAAAATAGACTTAATGCGCATAAAACCTACATCCAATTTAAAGAAAAATCCTGAGAAAAACACATCCGTAAAGATTGCGAGGGAACAAGATTCCTCCAATGAAACATCTCCCGTCTCCAAAAAATCTCGGAGACGGAAAACTTTTAAAACCTCGGATGTCATGGACACAAACGCTAATTCTTCTGACACGGATTACGTCACAGGTCTGGCATCCGAGGAAGATGAGAGCTTTTTAGAGGCCGATTTTAAAAAAATGGCAGGTAATCCCTTGATAGGGCCCCTTTCGCCATATTCGCCCAAAAAATAACTTCCTTGGTTTCTTGGAACTGTCGTGGCTATAGATCGCAAACAGATGACGTAAAAGACATCATACGTCAGTACCATCCAGTATGCGTAGCACTTCAAGATACTTTCTTAAAGTCTTGTCACACAACAAAGATACGTCGGTATGGTTGTGTGCGGAAAGACACGGAGGGACCCTCTGTGTCCGGAGGCATATGTATTTTTACATCCCTCCATGTTCCATCTAATGCTCTGCCACTCCATACCTCGTTGCAAGCTGTAGCCGTGAGAATCCACTCCACGAGCCTAATCACAGTCTGCTGTCTTTACTTGCCACCAAATACTGTTATCCACCAACATGACTTGAACAACCTGGTTGATCAGTTACCAGCACCCTTTATCATACTTGGTGACTTCAATGGACATAGCACTCTGTGAGGTAGTGCGAAGACGAACCCTCGTGGCAGACAGATTGAACAGGTGCTTTCTGATCACTGTCTCTGTCTGCTTAATCACGAGGAACAGCGTACTTTCACGAACCCACACGATCCTATCACACATTAGATTTGGCCATCTGCTCACCATCACTCTTCACTCATTTAAATTTGTCTGTTGAGAAGGACCGCTATAATAGTGACCACTTCCCTGTTATCCTTTCTCACGATTCTGATACGGGTGGAAAAACCTTCCCACCTACATATTCTTATTGCCGTGCAGACTGGGCCCTTTTCACACAGTTGGCTGTAATACCTGATGCAATGGTCAAAACAGAAAGTGTTGATACTGCTGTACAAGAAGTTACCAATGTTTTGATTGCTGCTGCTGATTTATCCATACCAAAAGTTTCAAGTCATTCATTCCAACGTTACAAACCTTGGTGGAATACTGATTGTCAGACAGCGTATAAGAACCAGCGGAAGTTATAGTGAATCTTTCGCAGATATCCCACTACGGAGAATCTCTTGGCGTTCAAAAAGGCAAAAGCAAATGCTCTAAGAGTAAGGCGTCGGAGTCAGAGGCAATCCTGGATCCGATATGTGTCCTCACTCACTTCGACAGCGTCCAGTAAACAATTATGGAAAAAGGTTAATGCTGCAAACGGGATATATAGGGAATTTTCCTTCCCTATTATATTATTAATTATTTCTATATTAGACCTCGAACTCTGTCTTTTCTTCCCCAGAAGAAATTGCTAACATTCTGGGTGAAACTTTTCAGAGTGTATCGAGTGCAGCCTCTTATAATTCTCGTTTTCTCGAAATTAAGAGGCGTGCAGAACGTACCCCGATAAACTTTTCTACTCGCTCCTTTTTTCCATATAATTGTAACTTTACGATGACTGAGTTAAAAAAAGCACTCATACAAGCGCACAATACAAGCCCTGGACCGGATGGAATCACATACACGATGCTTCGTCATCTAGATCCTAACTCTCTAACGAACATTCTTTTTTAGTTCAACAGAGTTTGGAAGGAGCATTGCTTTCCCTCCAGCTGGAGAGAAGCCATTGTGATTCCAATCCTTAAGCCGGGCAAGGTGGCAACAGATCCTCTGAGTTACCGTCCCATTGCTCTGACGAGCTGTTTTTGCAAGACCTATGAACGCATGGTTAATATTCGTTTAGTGTATGTTTTAGAGAAAGAAAAGTGTATTTCTCCTCTGCAGAGTGGATTCCGATAGGGCCGATCCACTCTTGATAACCTCGTATTCCTAGAGTCCCAAATCAGAGATGCCTTTGTTAGGAGAAACCACTTGGTTTCTCTTTTCTTTGATATAGAAAAAGCATACGACCGAACTTGGCGTTATGAGATTCTCCGTAATATGTATGATTTTGGATTAAGGGGAAATCTTCCCACTTTTATTTTTAACTTTTTAGCTGTTCGTTATTTTAATGTACGCATTGGTCACTCATCTTCTCATAAATTCATTCAAGATCAAAGTGTTCCTCAGGGTAGCGTTTTGAGCGTTACCCTTTTTAATATTCATATGAGTAACATACTTCATCAACTTCCACCTTCAGTGCGAGGAATGCTTTATGTTGACGATCTGCAAGTCTCTTGTCAAGGTTCAGATATGCGACTAATTGAGCGACAGCTGCAAACAACTGTCAATCGATTAGTTCAGTGGTGCGATCAGAATGGACACACGATATCTCCTTCCAAGAGCAGCTGTGTCCATTTTTGCAGAAAACGTAACCTACACCCAGATCCTTCTATACATATAGGACATATTCAAATACCTGTCGTCAGTGCGGTGCGCTTCCTCGGAGTAATCTTTGACTGTAAATTGATTTTCCTTCCGCATGTCTTTACTTGCGGAAGAAATGTGAATGATCCCTCAACATCCTAAAAGTACTATCCAACACCTTATGGGGAGTGGATAGAGTCTCATTACTCCGAGTGTACCAAGCACTAATACTTTCACGTTTGGACTATGGTTGTGTTGTGTCTGCTCGTGCATTTGTATTAAAACGACTGAACACAGTATATCATTCTGCTCTAAGAATCTGCTCTGGTGCCTTCAAAACTTCGCCTGTTACCAGCTTGTATGTGGTATGCCATCAACCACCTTTAGAACTAAGGCGGAGGCAATTAAGTGCAAATTATTTTATTCGTGCCATGTCTGTTCCTTCTCATCCATTAAAACCCTTTTCTCTTGCCATTGGTCTCACCCGACTCTATGAGGCCCGTTCATTTAACATCAAACCTTTTTCGGAAAGAGCAAAGGCTGTTCTAAATGACGCCCACCTTAATAATATAAATATCCAGGAAAATAATATCCTTGCTTTTCCTCCCTGGGACGTCCAAATTTTTAACTATCACAACCCATTTTCAGGCTATAACAAAACAGGCACTGCTGCTATTATTTATCAGCAACTCTTTTCTTACCATCGCAGTAAGTATTTTAAATACATACCTGTCTACACGGATGGATCGAAGACTGTAGGACATGTTGGGTGTGGAGTTGTTCTTAACAATACCCTTCTTAGTTTTTCCTTACACAATTCCATGTCTGTCTTTAGTGCAGAATTAACTGCCATTCTTGTCGCACTTCAGCATATAATAGTTTCTAACCACCGTCATTTTTGTGTGTACACTGGCAGCACACATGAGTGCTCTAGAGTCCTTACACTTTTCAACAGAGCATAGACACCCCACTGTGATAGAAATACTTCTTCTTTTGCGAAAACTAGAAAGAAGGGGCTTTGATATAATTTTTTCCTGGGTACCTGGTAATGAATAGGCTGATACCGCTGCACGATCCATGTCTGATCACATGCAGTGGCCTGTCTGTTATCGAGATTTAAAGACTTTTACACAGAACTATATCCATCGTGTATGGCAAGAGACTTGGGATCAACAGATTCTCAACAAACTACATAACATTCATCCTTCCATTTCTCATTGGGCAGCACTACCAATGGGAAGGCATGATGTCCGCTTGACTCGCCTTCGTATTGGTCACACTCGTTTCACGCACAGGCACCTTCTGTTGGGTGAAAATGCCCCAGAATGTCCCTCGTGTAAAGTCCCTATTCCGTCTATCATATTTTAATAGATTGTCCCGTTTTTAACCGTCATCGCGTCACCTTCTTTCATACATCTGTTTTAACCTTATCTGACTTGGTGGGGGAAACTCCCCACTAAAACCTTTTTACCTTCCTTTTAAAAATTAAATTTTTACATTTCATTTGATTTGTATGTTTCTTTGTATTTTTAATATATTTTACGTATGCATGCATGCATGCATAATAATGTGTGCATATACTTTTATATATCTATTTTTATTTGTCTTTTAACATGTGTTTGGCGCAGCTTGGCCTAAGTTGGCCCTTGCGCCATTAAAATTAACAATCAATCAATCCCTTCCTTGAGGAAGGTTCTTAGCAATGTTGATAACACACACACACACACACACACATATATATATATATAGTAAGAATTGCACTGAAGCTTACAGTGCCACTATAAAAATCTTCAAGAAAGTAGCACAAAATAATTTTGAATATAAAAAGTGCTTTCAAGCTAAAGATAAACATCTTTAGTTCAACGTAGTGAACGTGCGTTATAGAACTTAAAAATATTTCGCATGATACATGTATTCATAGTAAGCGTTTCCTTTTAGGATTCCTAAATTATGCCATTTGCACTATTCCCTCTCCACTTGTTTTGATTATCTATTGCGTTTATATTTTATACCGAAGTCAGAAAAAAAATTCACAGAGTTAAAAACACAGTATTACAGTCACTAATTTCATATATATAATTTCATATATAATCATTTTTCATAAACTTTATCTAATAAAGTGTGGCATAAATGTTTAAATGCACATAAAATCTTTTGACATTCTAAATACATTCACTTTTTTGTAATATATATATATATATATATATATATATATATATATATATATATATATATATATATATATATATAAATATATACATATATATATATATCAATATATACATATATATATACATAATATAATATATATATATTTTATATATATATATACATAATATATATATATTTATATATATACATATATATATACATAATATATATATACATATATATATACATAATATACATATATTTGTATATATATACATATATATATATATATATATATATATATATATATATGTATATACACTGCTGGACAATTGCTAAGGACGGATAACACTATCATCCATAGCAACCACAAAATGAAAGGAAGCAAAATGTGGAAAATTAGAATAAGTGCGGGACATTAGTAAGAAGTATGAGTATGCAAATTTTTTTCCACGTCTGTTCATCACGTGATAGCATTCATAAGAGCTTTAAAAGTATTGA
The DNA here is from genome assembly GCA_019973935.1 of Trichonephila clavipes. Lineage (NCBI taxonomy): Eukaryota > Metazoa > Arthropoda > Arachnida > Araneae > Nephilidae > Trichonephila > Trichonephila clavipes. The sequence goes on along the minus strand of BMAU01019299.1, from coordinate 259,433 downwards.
CGTGTGTGGACAGTTGTTGTTTCAAGTCAAAGTCTTACAGGAAAGATTTAATAGACGAACTTAAAATTTTTGGCATGTCTTCCCGACATCACATAGATGATTTTATGCGTGGCCGAATTATTGGAAAGATCGAAGAAGGGCGAAAAATAACAGATGTTGCCAGGGAGTTCGACATCACTCACAGCGTTGTTTCACGGCTGTGGAAGTCATTTAAAACTACTGGAATATGTAGTAGACGGCACGGGGAGGTCGTGTCAGAAGTACGACGAATGCAGAAGACAGATATATCGTCCTATCAGCAAAAAGGAACAGGCCCACCACAGCTCAGCAGGTGGCAAAATCAGTTTCTTGCTGCCTCAGGAAAGCAGATCTTCCGAAAAACTGTTGCCAGACGTTTGAGGGGAGGAGGACTATACGCACGCAGACCTGTTGTGTGTGTCCCATTGACCAGACAGCACCGTACTGCCCGTTTGCAATGGTGTCGTGAAAATCACAATTGGACTGAACAGGACTGGGCATGCGTACTATTCTAAGATGAGAGTAGTCTGTCATCGGATTGTAGACGCCAACTGATCTGGCGCGAGAGTGGTACTGCTTATCGTCCAGAAAATATCCAGGAAAAGGACCGATATCCGGCATGCAGTATCATGGTGTGGGCCGGCATCATGATCAATGGCCGCACGCGCCTACATGTGGTTGCGAATGGGACTATGACGGGCCAACGATACATTGATGAAGGTCTACTTCCTCATGTTCGTCTTTTCCGTGGTGCTGTCGGTGATAAATTTGTTTTTATGGACGACAACGCAACATGTCATCGAACACTCGCTGTTCAGGATTGTCTAGACAGCGAGGGTATTCAACGTCTCGTATGGCCAGCGCGTTCTCCAGATCTAAACCCCATTGAAAATGTGTGGGATGCTTTGGGGGAGGCAAGTTGCTGGTCGAAACAATCGTCCGACAAACAAGAACACCCTCATCCGTGCACTCACAGAGGAATGGGATAAATTGCCTCAACAGCTGCTGGATAATGTTGTGCAAAGTATGCTACGACGTGTGGAATGTTGCATCACACTCCATGGTGGACATATCCCGTACTGATACCTTTCTTTAAGGTGCCTGCTGACTTTTAGATGCATTGTTCCATTTCTTCGTACGCAAATCAAATGAACATTTTTTTTTTTCTTTCAGATGTTTCACAGCTTTTGTACTTTCCAGAACAATAAATATTCTTTATTCTAATGTCTGAACAGTGTGGCAACTATATTTTATCCTACTAGGCCTCATGTCTCGCTTAATGTTATGCTACATAGCAATTTGTGATCCGTCCTTAGCAATTGTCCAGCAGTGTACACACACACACACACACACACACACACACACACACACACACACACACACACACACACACACACACACACACACACACACACACACACACACACACACACACACACACACACACACACACACACACACACACACACACACACACACACACACACACACACACACACACACACAAGGTATTTTCGTACTATTTCCTAAGCTGAATATGTAGAAAATAAGTAGTTTTGCAATTCTTTTTCTGGAATGTATTTCAAGCCCACCATTTGTCAGATTACGTTTAAAAGATGCTTTCTACGGGAATTGGAAAGCAAAGTTAGGGATCTCTCAGACCATTTTGACTGATGGAAAAGGAATCCTGAAAAATATCCGGGATAAAACGAGAAATGATTATCTTCTAAAGAATAAAATGTTGCTCGAAACTGTTTCAAAAAGGCATTTAAAATATTTTAACTTTCTTGAATACCGTTGTCAGTAACTTATAAATTTAAAGTAGAAACCTGACAGCGTCTTAAAACAGTATATAACTTTCTATAACAGTTTTGCGGTCCACTACTATTTAAGATTAAAAGAAATTCTTTAACTCATATAAATGCTTTTTCTCGATATAAAACAAGATAAAAACCGATGCTCAGGAAATACTGAACAGTATTTGATTCACAGATAATGAAAATAAAACAAAATATTTATTTAAATTGCTAACAGTAATGTGATTGAACAACATATCAATGAGAAGGTTTCTGACTCATGTGTATTCCACTTGAAAATTTTATTTATAATGTATTCGCCTACCCTAAAATTGTGACTTTTACCAAAAATTGACAATTTTTTTTTACGATTTTACTTTATAGGACATCTTATTAGCTTTATAAAAATACCAAGTGTATTATTTTCCATTCTGTAGAACAAAAACTACAAGTGTTTTAGTAAAAGCAGATGCCACTACTTTAAGCAAGATCTCATACTTTAAAATGTGTTTTTGTGAAAATGCTCAAACGGGAACAGCTACTGTTCAAAAAGTTTTGAAAATAATTAACTGAAATTCTTTGTGCATATTCTGTATTTTTAATCTTCAAATTTATTAATCACTATTTCATTACAAAATTTACAGTCTCTTAAGGGAATATAATCCCTGTTTTTTAAGCAATTTTGTATAATAACTAAAATAAAGAGCTCTATTTTTTTTAAAAATTATATATCTATTATCCTGAAAGTCCTTTCAAAAATGAACAGCAAGGTTCATAAACTTTTTGTACAGAATGGGCTTCATTTATGTAATTTTATGTAAATTTTGCCATTTTTTCGCCCTTTTAGTAATAATAATTTATTTTTCTCTTCTTGATTTTAGCATATTTTTCTTAAAATAAACTAAATAAATATGAAAACCACAAAAATATCCCCTTATCTCCATTTTTTTTTTAAAAAAAAGCTGTCGCAAGTAGTTGGATGCCTTAATGTAAAAGTCATTTCTAATTTAAAAATAGTTATACTTTGAGAAGAATTTCTGCTTTTCCAATTAGCATAAATTTTTGGTTTGATCGATGCTACTGAGTCCATAAAGCTACTTTCTCTTCCAAAACTTATTTATTCAAATATATAAAAGTAAAGTAAACTTTTAATTTTGATGATTATCTTCTGAACTTAACTTGCCATGCTACAGTTAATGCAGTCTAGAGGAAATATTGAGAAGAAATAATAACAGTTGCGTTATGAAATCATCATGATTAATATATATAATTTGTTTCTTCTTTTAGAGATAATGTAGACTTAATTATGGAGATATAATTGAATTTTGATTAACCTTACATGAGTACAAATCTTATATTAGGTGTATAACGGAAGTATTTCACCAAATTCATTTTAAGGTACTGTTTTCTCCATTAATATTTTACTACTCTTCTTAAGATAAAAATGTATAATTTTTAAAGGATATTTTTTAGTTCACAGTGTCTCTGACAGAGTTTAATTCTCTCTCTCTCGAATTCTGCGAGCGAACTTATTATATATAAGTACAAATACTTATAGATAGCACATAGTACATACATGAATATTATATATATATACACTGGTGTGCAAAAATTAAGGACGAGACGGTTTCTTCAATATAACTGTGTCTTCTTAATACAAGAATCACCATTCAATATTAATAATAATAAAAACAGGTGGTGGCTAGTAAGCATTTCTATAAATTTTACCACTGTTATTATAATTCTTATAGATGGACAATTTTAATTCGCATCATTCTTGATCACACTCCTCATAATCGTATCATTATAAATTTGTTCAATTTACTGGAACCTAATGCTCTCTCTAGGATGTCATATATCTGTAACTTAGTGTTTCTTAAACTGTAGGGCGTGCCCCCCTAGGGGGCGTGATAACCCTAGGAGGGGGCGCGAGCATATTGAAAAGTCGAAAACAAAAGATTATTTAAAAAAATTTACTAATTTATTGAAAGTAAACAAACAAAATACACATTCTGATACAGTAAAAAATAAAATAAAAAACATTTAGTGATATAATACACTTATAAATGTATTAGTACTGTATGTATTATCTATTTTATAATTAATTTAACAATACTAATTTAAGCACAAGTTTAATAATTACTAGTGACTTCATGGGTTTGTCATATATAAAAGTTATATGCCAACATTATCACTTATCTGGAAAATCTGTACGGTTTATATAATTAATCCCTTAAATGCCAAATAAAAAGTACGTGATTCGTTCCCTAATGCCCCCGTTTAGCACGTAGGTAAGCGTATATCGTGTATTGAAGGGGGGGTAGAAAAATGAATAAATAATTAAATCCTCTGAGAAACAAGTAACCTTAGCGAACACTGTCAAGGTCATTTTATTGCTTTTCCAAGCCATCGGAATAATTTTATGGAAAACAGTTCACATAAAAGATAGTACTTCGGAAAGATGTATATATACGTCTGGGGCAATTAACACATTGGCTGAGCGAGACGTTTATATGCGTCGGAGGGACTTAAGAGGTTAAAGTCATATTGCGGGTTTAGCTTCAATGTCATTATTGAATTTAATACATCGTTATTGTATGGTGGGGAGGGGCGATGCAAATTATGATTAAATATAGGGTCACAAACATTGAAAGTTTGAGAAGCTCTACTGTAAGGATTTTATTATCACTATACACCAGGAATCAATACTTCATATTAATGCTGGAGCAATATGTCCGACTCAAGAACAAATACATTATCTACACTGGTGTGCAAAAATTAAGGACGAGACGGTTTTTTAAATATAACTTTGTACAAAAGCTTTCCAAATCAACACATTTAATACCGTAAGATCCCCAATACGTAAGGACATGTGTAATATGTAAGGAACACTTACTAAAAGAGAAATCAGAGGGATAAAAAGAAGCTTGATTCAAAAAAGTAGCATGGAGCGCAATGCGACTGCAGGCCGAAACATCCCTGTGATGGGTGTCCAGCAAGAAACATCCGGTCTTTAGTAGGGGATATGATCTCCCCTGACTGCTAGGCAGGTTTCACAGCGTCTGCCCATGCTGAGAATGAGGGTGTCAATGAGTTGTTGAGGCATTGCTGCCCATTCGTCTTGCAGCGCCAAGCGAAGCTCCCGAATCGTTACTGGTGGTAAGGTACGAGCTGCCAAGCGTCTGCCTAGAAAATCCCATACATGCTCGATGGGATTGAGATCCGGAGATCATGCCGGCCAATCCATACGTTCAATATCCTCACTCTCTAAGAGCTGTTCGGCAGCTACTGTGCGATGACATGGTGCATTGTCGTCCATGAAAAGGAACTGCAGACCCATAGCGCCTCTAAAAAGACGCACATATGGAAGAAGAATCTCGTTACAATAACGGGTCCCGTTGACTGAACCTGCGTCGAAGATGTGAAGGTCTGTACGACTACCAAGCATGATGCCTCCCCAAACGAGAACACCGCGACCTCCATACCTGTCCCTTTCAATGATGTTCGAGGGATGATTGCGGCTTCCCCGCTCTCTCCAGATGAGTATGCGATGAGAATCGCTACTCAAACTGAATCTGCTCTTATCTGTAAAGAGTACTCGTCCCCATTCATTGTCTCTCCAATTCCGGTGTTCCCGGCACCACAGAGAACGCCTTCTCCGATGTCTGTGTGTCGATCTGTCTGTTTGTTCCGGCTAATCTCTGAAACGGCTGGACCAATTTTGACGGAAGTTTCACTGACAGATAGCTAATATTATAAAGAGTAACTTAGGTTTCTTTTATTTTAGAAAGAAAAAAATTAGGACTCCAAGAAAAAAAATAAAATTAAAACCAATGAAATAGTGAGCAATATCTGATTCAAATAGGGATTGTTTAGTTCAATAAGGATTATTTTTATTCAATAGGGATTATGTTATTTCACGAGCCTTCTGTCTCAACGATTTCTAGCAGTTATAACAAACTTTTTTTTTGATTAGGTTGCTGCTACTCGCGACATTTCCCGTTCATGTAATTTGATCCTAATGATTTTAAAGTTCTTAACTGCATTGACAAAGGTCATTTGTTCCTTTCACCCCTTGCTCTTCAAAAAACAAAGAACAAAAAGCAAAACATAAAGAAACATAGATTCAGAAAGTAGAAGAATGACATTATACTTATAGCACAGGCATTTCTTTACGTATAATACATAATTATTATGTTTTCGTAAACTCTGCGAAGTGAATAAACACTTTATTGTTAAATTCCACGTGGCCGAAGTCGCGGGTAACACAGCTTTAACATAAAATAAATACACCAGAAAATAATATTAACGTATTACACATCCAGATACAAATTATTTACACTATTTTAAGCGTTTATTACACAAAATTTGTAACAATGTGTTACTTTTGCTTAGCAGTTAGGTGCTTTCAAAAATCGACCCACAAGAAAGTTACGGGGCGTCATAAATAATAATAATAATAGTAATAAAATCAGCTATTATATCTAAAGACTTAAAATTTAGCGAACATGGTTTTTTTTTGTTGAGCTGAGATATGCAAAAAGCTTTTTTTTTTAATTTACAATTCACGTAAAATTAACTCATTAATAACTTCATTATCCTTCAGTCTGTATTGTTTAATCTTTAAATTCACCCGTGCGAAGAACGGGTATACCAGCTAGTGTAAAAATAAAAACATTGCAGACCTAAAAGTAACCTACTATACTAACGCCCATATTCACTGCTAACCTGACCACCGGTTAGATGAAGGAAACCTGGGTTTCGCCGAAAACGCTATTCACCATCGCAAGTTAATAACTTAACTCCGGTTCAAGTTAAAAAATCCTGACTCAGGGTCACAGCCGGGTTAGTTTTAACCGCACATGCGCAGTAAGCGATTTTTCGAGTGTTTACGTTTTCTTGCCGCAAAACACTATATACTTTCCTTTATCATTTTCATTTTTAAATTTAAATAACACTGACGGATCTGTTGTGGTGTTCGCGGATTCATCACTCCGTCAGTGTCATTGAATTGCCGCGTTATTTCAATATACGCTTCATTTTTTTTTGTGCTACTAACAGCATTTTCCCCCCTACATTCTATTATATGTAAGTGCGGCTTCATCAAAGCCAACACCAACTCTTTTTCGTACTGCGTAAAATAAATTCTGTTGGCATTTATTTAATACCGTTAGCGATACTCGAGGTTAAAAACAAGCTGGCATGAGGCGAATATAGAAATTGTAGCTCCAGACGGAAGTCACGGGGTTTATTTCGACCAATGGAAATCGACCAGTAAACCCAGGTTAAGAAACCCAGAGTCAAGTAACTGGAGGTGGAAAAAGAGCTGTGAATTGAAATTCTAACCTGGGGTTGACTTCCGGTTACTTAACTCCAGGTTTCATCGCTGGGTTAGGTTAGCGGCGAATATGAGCGTTAGACCTCACGCGTTATGACGTAAAAGATTGGAACATCAACACTAGAAGGAAAACTCGGTGGCGCCACCTGGATATTTATTTTACAATTAAACTAACCACTAAGATAATTTAAAATAAACTAAACATAAGAAATTGTAAATAAAATAAAGAACAAAGTTAAGAAAAGATAATAACAAATAGAAAATGTTTAAAATGTTTAAATATATATATATATATATAAGTTTATATATATATTTATATATATATATATATATATATATATATATATATATATATATATATATATATATATATTTATATTTATATATGTGTACTATTAAAATTGGTCGGTAAACAAATGTATCTATGCGGCTATGCGTGTATGGGACCCTATCTTCTCACATACCACACGACGCAGAAACTCGCCGAAGGTACCAAAAAAAAAAACCGGAATAATCCGAGGAATCCATTTTGATTATTCCAATTCGTTGAAAAGATATTAATTATGAACTTAAAATGCGTAATTAGTGCCATTTTTCACCGCCAGGGGCCAAGATCAAAAAAAAATTTCAGACATTTTTAAAAGACGATCTATTTTTTTTTTTCATGAGACTCAGACAAAAAAATAATTACAGATGCGCAAAGATCATTTTCTTCACCACGATATGGTATAATTTATTTTAAAAAAATAATTATATTTTCTGTTTTGTACGATTTTTTTTTAAAATTTGTCAAATTCAATTTCAATCGTTTTTATAAATAGGATTTCTAAATCGTTCCGCTTGCATTTTCTTCCGCGCTAATGAAAAAAAAAAATATTTTACACAAAAAAAATTCTATGCTTTTTGCTTTTAGAATCAGTCTTTTAAAAAATTAAGTGTCAAAAACTGGGTTTTTTTTACGATTTTTCAAAAAAAAACTCAAACTTTTATTTAAATATTTCATAACTTTTTTATTTCTCAAAATAATCTCACGAAACCTTTTTTACCGTGAGTAGAACGATATCATTGGTAATCTGTACAAAAATTTATAAAATATTTTAAAAATTACGTTTTCTTTTAGAAAAAAAAATGTGTTTTTCGTTTTTTCCCTTTTTGCGAGAAATATGTAAGCATTATTTTTTTAAAGTTTTTTGTTTAAATTTACTGTTGTTTGCAGTCGATACTTGCAGTTTGAAGACAATAAGTTAAAAATGAAGCCGGAATTTTTTTTTTTTTAACTTTAACAAATAACGCAATGCGAAATTGAACATTTCTTTTCATTTTTGAAGGTCTTTTCTTTGCTTTCCCCCCAAGGAATCGTAATGTAAACGGGAAACATTCCGGGTTCGGATCTGACGTTTAAATTTTATGATTTTTTAAAAAAATACTCCAAATTTTATTCGCGCATTTAAAAACTTCGCCAGCAAGTTTGTAATTAGAAAGATAATTTATTTCGTCACAATATAGTTTTTTTTTTTTTTTTTACAAAACAACGATACTTTACACAATTTAAGGTTTTTAATGAATCAATATCCATGTGTTTATATGAAAATTACTTTTAAAAAACTCTTACTTTGATCTTTTAGAGTTACTTATTTAAAAAATAAATTGCCGAAAACTTTTTTTTACGGTTTCTTAAAAAAATTCTCCTTTTTTCCTTTTTGCAAGAAATATTTAAGCATTATTTTTGTTACATTTTTTATTAAAAAATTACCGTTGTTTGCAATCGTTGTGTGAAGTTTGAAAGCGCATTAACTTAAAAATTAAGACTTCAAACAAATAAATACTTACATTTTTTCCCCGCGATTTTAATAAACGCACGTTTTATCAAAAAAATAGTCAAAATTTTATTATACATGTGGCTCCATCTGCAGAGAATCAGAAAGATCATTTACTTCGCCACGATAAGGTAATATAATTTTGTAATATATTTCTTTCTTTACATACCACTTTTTAAAAAAAAATATTTAAAAATTACGTTTTTTTTCTAAAAAAAAATTGTGTTTTTCGTTTTTTTCCCTTTTTGCGAGAAATATTTTAGCATTATTTTTGTTTCATTTCTTTAAATAAAAAATAATTGTATGAAATTTTTTTTCCGCGTATCGAACATTTCAAAAAATGATCTCAATTTTAATTCAACATTTAATACAGTTGTGAAATTTTGTAATTATAAAAATTTCTACTTTTTTCAACATACAACTATTTTTATAAAAGTACATTTTCGTTTCCGGGGTCTAAAAAGTTGCAAAGTGATTGAGTGATATTAAAAAGTCCCACTGTTCACTTACTCAAGAGGTCTGATAGCGAGAGGGGAAGAGGAATTCCCATGACAATATGTTATGCATTTACAAATGTTCGTGCAACGCCGTGGGGAAATAAACCTAAATAAACATGTGAAACAAAGAAAAGAAGCGAAAAATTTCGAAACAGGGATATTTAAGTTATACACTCTGTAAAAGCCCGATCAATGCCGGGCTATGGATGGGGAGCAGGAGGTTGGAAGTCATTTTGAAAAAGAGTATTAAAAGTGCTGATTTTGTGAAGGAAAGGGAAAATTTATAAAGGTAGAGAAAGCCCGTGCAACGCCGGGCCATGCAGCTAGTATATATATGTAGAGGCGGTAAAATCAGACCCCGATTCAACATATCCTTATTTAACGAATAATAAATCTTGAACAAACGAATTACTTCAGCAGCTAGCAGCAAATTTCAACGGAAAGAGTGAAAACCGTTGTTAGACTTTACAGAGGCAGATGAGTCATGTATAAAACCTATTATGTGAGTCTTGAGTAGGGGGCATGAAAGTATTTTCTTATCTCAACCCAATCCACAAAGCAGTGGATACCTTAAGTGATCCTCCCCCTCCAGGACAGTCTTCCTCAAACTTGAAGTGGTACCTAGCCACATCGTTCTGTCATCTGTATGGTGCTCAAGTCTACGGATAACGTCATGGGAAGAAAACGAGCCCTACACATTTCAAGGTTCCTGATTGGATGTTACTGTCGATCAGGTGGGATAAGTAGCATTACAATTATTCATAAATAAATAAATTTTTTGCCTAAACTGGATCCAAATGAGGAAGAAAATTAAAAAAATGTTATTATTAATATTTTTTTACAAGAGCCATCCAGAAAATAAAGAATATTTTTTTTTTATTTACAATGACAGGTACATGAGATATAAAATAAACACAAAAGAAATAAAGAGTGCTTTATTATAATAAAATGACACAAGCAGAATATTTATTGAAAAAAATAATTCTTTTACATATCTTGAAGCTTCCTTCACTTATCTATATAATTATTTCATTAATTGAAACATTTAAAGTATCTTTTCACGAGCTATACAATTTTCATGCTCCATTTTTCTTCAGCCAATGAATTAATACAGATGATCTTTGCATTTTTTAACATCATCTTCATCACATACATTTCATATCTTAAAACGTTTCCCGCTATAAATCCTCGGATATTTCACCCTTAAACTGAAGGAAAAGATGACAATCACTAAGGCAAAACAACAAAGAAATTCTGCAGATTGTGAACAAATACGACAAATGTTTAAATACAGGAAATGATTATGTAAAGAAGTGAAGGAAGCTACAATGTATGTGGCAAAGCTGTTTTCAGCTATAAATATTGCGTTTTTATTTTATTTTAACTAAACTCTCTCTCTCTTTACTTGATAGAGGACCTCGCATATATATTTTTAATGTATGATTTTTAATTTAGTATTAAAACACATCTGTATACATTTAAGTTATTCTTAACGTGTCAGATTGAAAAAAAAATGCAAAATTGAAGTCCTGTTTAATGAATTATATTTGTTCAAGTGCGTGACATCTCAATAGATTACTGAAATGAGATGCGTAAAATTGAAACAATCTCAAATCCTCTGTGAGCATTAGCATTTAAATCAACAGTTTTACTGCCGAGATAAAGTGTGTGGCTGCACGAAATCTACACCTTATTTTAAACAATGTGAAGTATACTCAAAATTTTTCAGCTCATACTATTTACACAAGCTTAGTGTAAGCAATTTCTTTTGATTAAACCTTCAGGCCAGTATTTGTAACAGTAATTCGAAGTTATGATATTGACATATATACCCTTGAATATATCAAAATTTCGCTAGGTATATTTTCAACAATTTTAATATAAAAGGTAAAAGTAGGGTTTACAATAACTTTATTTGAAAAAAAAAGATTTAATATATTTAAAGAAGGAAAAAGTTCCTAGTTAATGCCGATGTAATGCAAATGTCTATTTACATTTAAGTTCATATATTTGACAAAAAGTTGATAACTAAAGGAAACTGATACAAAAAAATAATTCATAAATTAAAGAAAAAATTTCTTTTAAAAAATTTATTGTATTCTTTTTATGTTATTCTATCTGTGTGTGGTAAATAATTTACAACTGCACGATAGTTTATTAAAAGAGTTGTATTAAATATAAGCAAACTTCCCAATTTTAAAAAATAACATTTTTTAAGATATATTACTTGATAAAAATATGCTACAAAATATTTTTCACATAAGAGAAATAGAGTTAAGGTTTCATGAATTGTATCATTCATTCTATACACTTATTTAACTATAATAATTAATGTATAAACATACGATTTTATTCTACAATTTTCAAAAAATATTCAACAAACGAATGCCAAAAAATGGTTGAAGTTATCTAACGATTGATGTTTTCCATTAATTGTGAACCTAGGATCTATTTTGGAGGTATTAATGTAATATTTCTTCATATCCTACTAATTTTAACCGTTGGATGTATATCTTTGTTCCATTGGCTTGTTTAGAGACTAGAGGTAAATTCCGAATAATTATTTTTAATAAAAAATGGTTAAATTAAAAAAATAATAAAAATAGAATTGGAGATCTAAAATTTTTAACTTTCAAAACATACTCTGTTTTGCTATTCATAAGTCAACTCGATTTAAAGTTAAATCATTTTTTATGTATTTGTATGAGAAAAGGGGTCTTTAAGAAATTACAATATTACCATCCAAAAGCTCTTTTCTGAACTTTTGAAGGTGACAAAGTCTCCTATTAGTAAAATACCCATAGGTAATGGAGCATCACTTCTGAATTATTTTATGTAAATGCTTATCTGTTTTTTTAATGCTGCGCATCAACAAATCAAATAAAACGTCTTTAAGCTGGCAGGCTCATCACTGAATACAACAGAAGCATTTTTTCAATACACGCATTATTTTATGATTCATGGAACATTTTAGAGTACACAAAATGTATTTGAGTATTAGAGAAAAAATAACGTGGACTTCCTTCAGGTATCAAAACACTGGACGGAATCACATCGCCATAAACTCAGAACGAGTTTATGTTCTAGAAAGCCGTAAAAGTGGCAATATAATGTATTCTATAAGTCATATTCTATGAGCACTCAAATGGAAGGTATGCGACATAAAATATTTCTTTCAGAAACTCGTTCATCTGTACTGGGAGATTGAGACAACTGGAATGCTTTCTTCGAGGTGAATTGAACGGTTGATGACATTGTATATTTTCATCGGCGTACACGTGATTTTGACACGATCAGGTTCAGCTGTAAAAACAAACTGCAGTGAAGACTATGGCATGTGCCAAGAAATTTTATGGTTTTATTACAACAGTTTTGAAAAAAAAAAGGTTCATGTCATGTTTGTTTAAGACGCATTGGCTCTTAAAATGACCCATTCCATTGTTGTGATTGCTGCCTGCACAAGACAAGATTTCTCTTTGTTGATTGGTTTACTTTCAAGTGGTATCTTAAAGCAGCAATGCTTAGAATAGGATAGTAATACTTTTAATTTGAAAAAGTATGTTTTGATTGAAGAAAACGTGTTAATCTTTTGAGGAAAATTTTACGCATTATTTTTCTTTCAATTTTTTCTTAATAATTCTCTGCAGAATAATCGAAAAATAAGTTAGTCATTTCCTATTTCTAACTTTAATATTTCATTATATGTGTTAAATTCAAAATTTTTTAAAAATTTATTTATTTATTTATTTTTAGCATTTTGCAATTTTTTAAAAAAAGAATTGCCAGATGCATTTAGTAAAAGTTTCTTTCTCCCTATGTACACCTGAAATAAAAATCATCAATATTGGAAAAAATATAATAATTTTTATCTTTCATAAAGAAAAAGAAATAAAGCAAGTATATTTTAAAAAATTATTAAATGCAGTTAAAAAAAGATAGAAACATTTATTTTTTATTTACAAACTCTAAAAGAAAATAAATTTTTAAAAATTAAAGAAAACGTTTATTTTTTTCAAGCAGCCTTAATCAACAGTATTCACTTTTCATTCTTAAATAATATATAAAATGAAATAAAAAAGTAATGCATTTTTATGTAAGTAATTACAGAATAAAATTAGTCATTTGTCTAACTCAATACAAAGTGGGTGAATCTGATTTTATAATTAAACTAATATTTTATTTTAAAATTATCTATTTTCCTACCTAATATTTATTAATAACCATTTTAATTGCTAGGTAATTTTTATTTAGACCATTTACTTTTGATTTACATAACTTGTATACTTTCATTTATGTAAATAACATCATAAAAAATAATAAAGTTAAAATCGGATTTTTCCTCTTAATATAATTTTGCTTATATGACATGCTTACATTCTTTTATATTTTAAACTTAAAATATAAAAACTGTTCTTTTAACATACATTAATTGATTTTAACACTCGTTATAAACCTTGACAAGTTTAGGGCTTTTGTGATTATTACGACAGATCTTTAAGTAGTTGATTATTTGCAAGTGAGTACTTTGGGATCTGTGTGATCAAAAGAACAAAGTATTTTCATACCAAAAGCTACATTCTTAACATGGCATTAAATAAATTTTCTAAGAAAACGTCTTCGAGATTTAAAATGTTGATAAAACGGTGCTAATTGAATTGATGCTAATTTCTTACAAATTGCGTCCATATATATTATTGATTTTCTTTTATAGCGTGTTTAAACTTGTGCTGACATGACTCGGGAATTTGATTTTCAGTTATTCAGTTACCCTTATCATATCTCGACTCACATATCAAAGAGGGTAGTTAAAGGAATAAATTGAAATATATTGATATTCATAAGGTGAATAACCATTCATTTCTTCCTCCTCCTCCTCATTAACATTCAAAAACGATATTTCCCTGAATTTGAGTTTAAAACATAATTTAACTGGTTTACCAGATTATAAGCTCGAAGAAAAGGAGGTAATAAATAAAAGCAAAACTAAAACTTTAAATTTAATATGAGTGGAAATATATTTACATGTTTTGTATTGTGTCTAAAATTGAGAAATAAAATTTAAATAATAACTATAACTGACTAGAACATTAACTATAACACCAAACAACCAGATTGACATTAGTATTATAAGTTTCACATGTTCATGTTTAATCTTTGAATCCTGAGGTACTTTAATATTTGGAACATCGGCATAAATAGGTTAATATTCTGGTTCAGCCTGGTTTCCTGAGGCGTTTCTCATAAATTGTCAGCAGAGTCAAGCTGCAAAGATAATTAACTGCGTGGGTACTCGTAGTTTTGCACCGTATTCGACATTTTCCTTCCCAGAAAATTAATCACCTAAGCTAAACGTCAATTTATTCTGTTTAAGTTGTCTGACTCAACGAGAATATAATTCCTCCTAAAGAAATCACATTTTTCCTTGAAGTTGTGTTTAGAATTTTAACCAAATCTCTGATGTATTCTTTATAGAAAAGCTTTCATGAATTTATCCGTTAAGTTTGAAGGTGCAACAGTGCATTCTTCTGCAAGTCGCAAAAAAAAAAAAAAAAAAAAGAACAGAAATAAAAGCCCTTAACGACTGGACCGAGCAGGGATTCTTTTCGTATCAGTAGTCTAAGGCTTGCACGGCGTTGCTGCGGTCCGGTTGGTCAGTGGTTGAAATAAACATCCCTGACAAGGTCAATAATTTGGTGCCGAAAGGGCAATGTATATTTCTCGTGAATTTCTGAGAGTGCAACAGTTTTTCTTTATTTTAAGGTATCCGACTACGTTCGGAATCATGATTTTAAAAAAGCGTATAAATGGATCATTTTCGTGATATTTAATCTCACTTAGATTACAATACATGTATAAAATTGTTTTAAGAGCATTTTGACAAAAAAGACATTTAAATACAATATTTTGGCAAAAAATTAACTTAGAATAACCTTTTTTTCAAAGTGTTCTTTTTTATAAAAAATGCTTCGAAAATAATAATATTTTGCTTATAAAAAAGTAAAGACTTCTCCAGAGAGTCTGAACTATTTTTTTAAAAAATTCACATTATTTTCAGAGTTACAACCCATTGAAATAATTATCGGTGCTTTTTTCTTAAAGTTTCTCGCCTCTGTGGTCGTAAAACATGGATAAACCTACTTATGAGTTATATATTTCAAAAATTCTAGTTGAGTCTCTGTAAAGAGGTCTGAGCTATATACAGGCAAAATATTATTATAATAGAAGCATTTTTCACAAAAGGAGACTATTTTGGAAATTGGTCATTCTAAGTTAATTTTTTGTCAAAATATTGTACTTAAATAATTTTTTTTGTAATTATATTCTTAAAAAAATTTATATACATTTTCTAATCTAAGTAACACTAAATATCATAAATATTATGTACTTACACGCTTTTGCAAAAACACGGTTGCGAACGTAGTCGGATACCTTAAATCCTAAAAAAAGGGAAATGTAAAACGATGTAATTTAATCAGGTTCGTCTGATGTGCATGTCAATAATAAGTTGTATGATAGTCACCGAGAAAACTTTATGTTTCTTCATAAAGGATCTCAGGTTTTTTCAAATTATTTATGAAGATGTACCTTAAAACAAAGAACTATCTTTTCCAAGGACCTCTATACTAAAGGGTGTTTTTTGAAAAGTATAGAACTTTAAATTGCAATAAAACAACGATGTATTATTCGATTGACATGAATTTTTTTATTCGAAAGATTACCTTGTGGCATTACATTTTAAATATGATTTCTGGCATAGGACTGCCACGGCTGGCTCGGATGTAGTCCAATCTGGACGTCCAATTTTCGATGACTTTTTCCAACATTTGTGGCCGTATATCGGCAATAACACGGCGAATGTTGTCTTCCAAATGGTCAAGTGTTTGTGGCTTATCCGTATAGACCAATGACTTTACATAGCACCACAAAAAATAGTCTAGCGGTGTTAAATCACAAGATCTTGGAGGCCAATTCACAGGTTCAAAACGTGAAACTAGGCGGTCACCAAACGTGTCTTTCAATAAATCGATTGTGGCACGAGCTGTGTGACATGTTGCGCCGTCTTGTTGGAACCACAGCTCCTGGACATCATGATTGTTCAATTCAGGAATGAAAAAGTTAGTAATCATGGCTCTATACCGATCACCATTGACTGTAATGTTGTGGCCTTCATCGTTTTTCAAGAAGTACGGACCAATGATTCAACCAGCCCATAAAGCGCACCAAACAGTCAGCTTTTCTGGATGTAACGGTGTTTCGACATACACTTGTGGATTAGCTTCACTCCAAATGCGGCAGTTTTGTTTGTTGACGTAGCCATTCAACCAGAAGTGCGCTTCATCGCTAAACAAAATTCGCTTATGAAAATCGACCATTATTTTCGAAATAAAATTGCACAATTTGAAAGCGTTGTTCAGGCGTGAGTCTATTCATGATGAATTGCCAAACTAAACTGAGAATAAATCACTTGACAGCTGTTAAATCGGTCGCCATCTTGGAAAGTAATGCCAACTTAAACTTCTATACCTGAAAAAAAAACACTCTGTATGTTGCAAATGGAACTATGCTCTATACTATGTTGCATTAAAGCTTATTTTATTTGTAAGCAATCTCAGACCAATGACCTCAAAGCCATCCCTGTCCCTATTTATTTTGTATCATAATCAACGCAAAGAATTAAATATCGTCCTTTACTTGCCCAATACTTTCATAATGCTTTCAGAAAGGCAATGTTCGATAGAGATGAAACAAGTATCAGATGGACATTTTGATAAAAAAAGAAAAACGCAAACAGCTCCAAGCTTTGAATTTTTCTCATAGTAAAAAAGAAAGAAAAATAGATTGGAAGACATTAAATGCTTTTAGTCTTCGTATTCTGCATGTGTGCTCCAAGAAAAGTAAAAATCAAAGTTATCATAATGTAAATCAATTTCTTGCATTGTGCATGCACATTGTTAATTACACTTCTTACAACTTTCTTTTCTTTGAGAATTCAAAATATTTCTCTTAAATGCGTAAGTGTAAGTTTTTAACTGCTTAAGTTTTGCTTATGCACTTAGGAATAAGCGAAATATCTGTGCGTGTTAACAAAAAATATTTATAGAATAGAATGGTCTGGAAGAACTATAGGATGTGTAAAGTTCACCATATTTAGATTAAAGATGAGCCTTGTTTAAAAATTTATAATTCTAAAATTAATTTCAATCTTAAATTGAATGTCATTGCTGTCCTTTTTTCTTATTTCCCTTTCACTTAAGCAGGATAGTTAATATCCAAACATTTTCTGCATTTTCGATGTCTTTGCGGGATGTCTAATTCATCAACTTATATATATAAAAAGTTTCCATAGATACACTGTCACTACTTAACTAGTTTACTATTAATTACCGTCAAATCCAGCGTTTAACGCGCAGCTTTTACACAAAAAAACAAGATCTAAATTTACGGTTGTGCGTTATATGACGGGTACACAAATGAGAGCTGTGAAAATAAAAAAAAAAGTTCATAGAAAAAATTAGACTTTTACATGCATCGAAGTACAGTAGAACCTGTTTTTGTGCGGTCTTTTTTATGCGATTTACTTTTTGTGCGATCTTTTATTTATGCGGTGTATGAATTTCAATGGCGTTGGCGCAACTGTAATGTTTTATATCTATTTACTAGTGGCGTAACGGAGAATCTTGCGACCCCCTCCACCTGAAAGTTAGGTTTTGCCTTTAATATTTTATAAATTGTGTAAATACGTATTTAGCGTTAGTCAAGCCTTGGGCTCCTAGAGTCCTGCCCCTTCCTCTCGTGACAAGACTCAAAGGCTTTAACCCCACTGTAATGTTTTCTATCCATTTATCAGTGGTGTAACGGAGAATGTTGGGACTCCCCCCTCCTGAAAGTCAGGTTTTGCCTTTAATATTTTATAAATTGGGTAAATACGTATTTAGCGTAAGTCAGGCCTTGGGCCCCTAGAGTCCTGCCCCTCCCTCGTGATGTGGGGATGTACGTTACGCCACTGAAATGCAGACACTTCAAGACGCTCTATCCATTTGTTATAAACAGTCTCCCAACAATGCACTTTCAGTTGCTTTCTCTCAACGCTCCAGCAGCCCGCGCTTGATTGAAGACGAAACTTTCAATGACAGTGGTATTATGAATAATTTGAAGATTATGAAGACAGATAAGAGGAACCGGATTCTTTGGGAGTGGATAAAAATATGCAGGGATCCAGCTTTCCAAAAAATTGGAAAAGCATTTTCTTCAAATAGATACCAATTAAGAAAGGAGTATAACATTCCAAAAGAGCTTCAATCACGTATATCTGGTTATCGTGACATTTACAAGCAACTGATCACCCGATATTCGTCACAAAAACTTATCTCTTACTTTATGTTGCCAAGAAATAAATAAATTGAAATTGTACCTTAAAGTGACCAGAGCGATTTTAAACTTATTCATTTTAGGAGTTTGGATTACGATGAGTAGCAATGAATTATGTATGTGCATTTTGAAAACTTATCCGTGTATTCAATGAGAAACTATATGTTATAAAAATGTTTCCATGTGTAATATTTAATTTTTTATTTCGTTATGGAAATACTCTTACATAAATTTCGTAAACGATCAGCATATTTTATAAATGCGACTTTTTTATGCGGTTCTTATCTACCGCATAAAAAAAAATTCTGTGGTATTTCCACGAATTAGTTTGTCTTATGCAAGAATTTATGAAATTTTCGATAATTTTTTTGGTGTGTTTATTTTTGTGCGGTCCCTATCTACCACACAAAAACAGATTCAACTGTATTGTTGATTTAAAAGAAATGGCATACCTTATGAATGTGAAGAGTGCTGTAATTCTAAAAGTATACTATTTTTTTTCTAAAGCTTGGAATAATACCTCAATGATATGACTTAAAAACAAAAGAGCATTTCCCATGTACATTTCAGGTTTCTTCGTAAAAAAGGGAATGTGCATTATACGGCGAATATATCTAAAAACTAAAAATTGCATCTTGGAAGTATAGGCGCGCGTTATACGGCGGTGTGCGATATATGCAGGATCTTTCGGCGTATGGAATTATATGGAATTTGTTAGCTTAACCCTTAAATCTAGAATATTGCAATCTAGGAATAAAACACATTCAAAAGAGTTAAGAAATAGAATGTTTTCCCGGATTCCGATTATTTTGTTTTACTAGATGCTTACTTTAGATATAGAAAATCACGTTGAAAATTGAAATGCACAAATGTGCAAATCCTAAAGATCAGTAACTTTCGATCTTTTTTTTTTTTTTCTGTGTTATCATAATGTTTCTTACAACAGTATTCTTTTACTTAGAATTCTAAATATAGCTTTAAGAGTCTTTCAGATTCCAAACTGAAATCTTACCAAGTGTTAAAAAAAAGTCAAAGAAAAGGAAGGGTGCATCTTATTATGAGTGGCAGCAAGTACATTGGATTATGCGGTAACAAAACAGTTTAATTTTGGAATTCAGGATAATTAAAATTAAAACACTTCTTGAACTTCTATTTAGAAATAAAGTTAAAAGTTTAATATAAAACTTATGAAATTGGGAATTTAGTAAAAAAATTAGGCGTAGTAATTTCAAAAAAAAATGTTAAATCTAGATTGCTTACCATAGATCTATAATTTTAATTTATGCCATCACATGAAAAATTTTGTCGTCAGACATAAATGCTATAGCAAGTAAATCTATAATTTCTATAAAAATAAATCTATAGGCGTTTCACTAAAGAAAAAAGATTAAAAATATTTTTCAGTTAGTTATCCCCAATCAAACCCGTTTTATCAAATTATAATAAATGATTCAAGGTTCCTTTTTCGCTGAGTATATGTAACTCTAACTTAACTTAACTTAACTCAGTGGTGTGACAGCCTATGATAGTCAAGGCCTACTGAGCCCAACTCAGTATACGTGACCTTGCGATCTGAGGTGCATGAGCAGATGTTCCGGTCAGGAGGTCAGTCTAAAGCGAAAACTCCCAGAGTTAAATTCCCAAGCAAGCTTGGTACTCCTTTATTGACCAACTGAAGAGATGAAATGCCGAGTCAACCTTGCCTAGCCTGAGGTGTAATACTCGGACCTGTGGTGCGGAAGCACAATGCATCAACCCCTCAGACACTGGACATCTTTTAAATAAACAGTATATCTATATATATGTAACTCTTCCAAAAATACTTTAATAGTTGCACAAAATTTAGCTTCACTGTATTCAAATGACGACCGAAGAGTTTTTCTAAAAATATATATAAATTTTCTTTTGATTAAGCTAAATCAACATTTTATAAGAAAACATAACCCAAGACTCACTATTTAAATGCAAAAAATTTGATTTGATATGAATAAAAATGAGTGCTTAATATTATTCTGAGAACATCTGATCTGAATATTTTATTTTATTTTGCTTTTTTCCCCACTAAAATACTGCATGTGGCAAGATTTATAAAGAATTTTGGCGTGATATTTTACTTTCTAGAAACATTTCACAATATATATATATATATATATATATATATATATATATATATATATATATATATATATTATGCATGTGAAAAAAAAGCTAGTAATATACACTACACTCAAAAATTTAAAAACAAGTAAAAAAATACCTATACACACCTCAATATTAAGAAGACAACTTTTTGCTGGAATAAAAAAAAATTCAGATCCACTGCATAAAATAAAGATTTAAAATAAAATAAAAACTATCTTTATATATAAGAAATAATAAATTAGCAAAAGCTGATAACAAATGTAAAACAAACGTCCTTTAAAAAAGAATATAGCCCCTACCTCATTTACTCCATGTGTATACCTTTTAACATGGAAAGAGAATAAAGAAAAATAATTTACACCTAGAATATTGGAAGGGTAAAGTGAAAGAAAAATAGTTCAAAACTGGAATCACATGCTATTTTACTCTTTGCTCTAATTCAGCGATACTATACCTGCGGCCCGCCAGGCTTTTCTGAGTGGCCCGCTAGTAGTCCATTACACTAAAAATCGAATTATTTAAAAACAATTTATTGAAAAAAATTAGCGGGACATTCCTACAATCAAGCAATCAGATCTACCAATTTTATGGTCGGTATCGTATGGGTACGAACTGTAAGACATTTTTTTCTATTGGAAACTGTAACGGTTAGCAATAACAAATAACAGTGAAGTAGCGAACTGAACTGGAGTCGTGACTATTTTATGGGCAAAATTGAGTTTTAATTATAAAGTAATACTGATTTTTTCATTCTGGAATTCAGTCAAAACTGCTCTTTGCTGCCATTCTGCCCTTGATAAATTATTACTTGTTATAAACATAAGAGAGACTTTATCAGAAAAAAATTATCAAACGTCATAACAGTTTTGTTTGCATGAATGTAGAATACAAACTAGGAGCTTGATCCCATGGAAGAAAGGGAACCGAAACTAGGTAAAAAAGGCATAAATCCCAAATTTTTTTATGTATGTTTGATACAGATTAATATAGTATTAAAAGCCAAAAGAGAGTTTTAATATTTGGATAAATTTTCCACATTTTAAGTGTCCAATATTGTCTTGGTTTTATAATGTTTTCTCCCTTAATCCTCATACTGCGGCCCTCATGAAATATCTGCCATACATATGCGACTCGGAGAGAAAAAAGGTTGGGTACCCCTGCTCTAATTCCTTGTGGTTTCTTTCCCCTTCTTTAAAGATGTCGTTGCAAGCATCATTAATTTGAATACCCAACCTCAAAAATTCTCCAGTCTTCTTAATGAGCCCTTGAAGTGCGAATTTTACAGAACACTTCATTTATCAATCACTCATTTGAAACTTCTTTTCCCCCTTAATATATTGTGGGTGGAAACGGTGCATCCAACTTCCGAAAGATTTA
The DNA here is from genome assembly GCA_019973935.1 of Trichonephila clavipes. Taxonomy (NCBI): domain Eukaryota; kingdom Metazoa; phylum Arthropoda; class Arachnida; order Araneae; family Nephilidae; genus Trichonephila; species Trichonephila clavipes. The sequence continues at coordinate 237,079 of BMAU01019299.1, read as the reverse complement.
TAGTAGTTTCCTAACACAACGATGGTCTTTTCTACAAACTTGAGGGCATTAAATGTATGTGCTTGGAGGATGGTTAAAATGAATCGATAACGGAACCCTGATGATACTCGTACATTTTCACCAGTTGTTAAATATATTGTTATAAGTAAGGGTGGTTATATGAAACCAAGTTCACATTATTCCAATCAGAATTCCAAGGGGTGACTTGAAATAATGTTCGTAATTTTGATTTTCTCTTATGTTTAAAATATATTGTAGAGATTTAGTGGTAATTAAGTAAAATATTTCTGCTCGAATTATAAGTTTATACTGTTATTAGATTTTATATAGAATTGTACTCACATTTAACTGTACAAAACTGTGAGTATTTTGTGAAAATGTTTAAAACTAACAAAGCTTTTAATGTAACACTTAATAGCTATTACGAAAATTATATAATTTTTAAATTTTGAACTTGCTTTTAAAATAATTTTTTGTAATTTATTTTTAGTTTCTCACGAAATCCTTAAAACAATTTAATGTTTTCCATCTGAACTGTGGATCGTATTTTTATCATTTATTATACAAATATATTTTATCTTGTTGTTGTTACTAATGCCACCTGATTGGCAAGGCCAGATCAAGGGCCACGAAATTCATCAAGGCAAAGGGCTAAGTGACGCCTGTCGTTAGTCGTAGCTTTGAGCACCATACAGGTGACATAATAATTTAGCTCGGTTCAACCCAAATTTTGAGGGAGAACACCCTGGGGGTGGTGAGGGGCCTCCCACGTATCTTTCCCTTCCCCAAACCTCACGAGAGGACTTGCGGCTCGACGGCTACTTAAAGTACCCCCATACCGTGCAGGCACTATACATTTGCAAACATCCATGTCTTCTCCGGGATTCGAACCCTGTCCCAACGGCACAGCAGTCAGCGTCACTAAACACTATACCGGATGGGCGGCTATTTTATCTTAATTAGTATAAGGACAAATTGCTGCAAATTCATTTTGTCAATATATTTTTCTTAATCTGCTTTTAAAAACATTTTTAGTTAGTTTTAAGTCATTTCAATTCATGCTTCTTCAATACTGCATTGACAAACACATTTAATTTTCTTAACATTTGAAATAGATTACGTTTTGTTTTGTAGGATATACTAATAGAAAAATAATGAAGTTTTGCTGTGTTAGTTCTATTTTCATCTCTTTAAATAGTTTTATAGCTAAATGGGTCTTGAATGTATTTTTTTACAGAAAGGTTTTGTTGAATTTATCTTAACTGGAGCAATAATTATGATTTATCAGGAAAAAGTATTCTATAACTATAATATAAATGAATCCATTACAATTTTAACTAATTTTTAAACCTATTAATAGTAACTGGTTGAATACTCTTAATGATAATCCTTTAAATTCTCAAAAACTTGCTTGAAATATTTCTAAATGAACTCAAAAATTATTTTTAAGGTATTTTTCCCAAACCTTTCTTCCTCGTGACTCAAAAATGCCCTTTTATCCAAATATTTTATTTTAGTTTTAATTAGAAAAATAAAAATTAAATATTTTTATTTTAGAATTTTTTGCATAATTTTTAAATTAATTATTTATTTTTGTAATCTATAAGCTTGTTATTTTTCTACGTCTTGTTTGTTGATAAAACAATAACTAACACCTAGTTCTATATCTCAGAAATGTTTTTCTCAAAAAAATTACCACATTTAACTTTTTAAGAAATAAAAAATGAATCTAAAACTGTAAGAATCAACATCTTATAGAGCAGTAATTAAAAACGCCATTAAACTACTAGAAATAAAGATAGAAATCTCTCATCTGAGAATAGGGATTAAGAGGTATTTGGAAGGTTCCCATTAATGTCCAAATTAATTTTCTTTCAGTTATCCTTACCATGGCATTCCGTGACCCTTTACGCTTAATTAATTTCTATTAGTTCTAGTTTACTAAGATAAAGACTTCGTTCTAATTCGTTAAAAGCAAGTAAATGTTTTCAGTGAGGTAAATACATAAAAATCACTTCAATATATTCAAGAACTTCCTTATTACCTATTTAAAAAAAATGCTTTAGATTCATTTATGTGTGTATGTAAGTACTATTAATATTTTTTTGGTTAAATTACAATAACATTTTAACTTATTACGTAAGAAAACTATTTATTATACTTAACATTTTAGAGACAAGAAAAATTTGCAGTATTGATAAAAGAAATTCTTACTTTTACAATTCACATAATATAATACAGTAAGATATTTTTATCAGTCTTAAAAATACCTTGAAAAACAAAAAAAGAATCAGAGAGAGAGAGAGAGAGAGAGAGAGAGAGAGAGAGAGAGAGTAATATTAAGAAAAAATTTTAAGTCAATTCCTACTTAGATCAACAAAGAAAATTTTTATTTTAGCTACTTTTTATTAAATAGTTACAATTAATATAAATATGTATATGTATATGTATATATGACAGAATCACAACATTAAGTGGCAATTAATTTTTATTAATTATCATTAAAGTATCGTATTGTCATCCCAAAGAATCGTGTGTATAAAATTTCAGTTCAACATAATGCTTTAAAACGTGAGAAAAAAACCTTTTCCAGTTTTGACACAAATCGCCCAAAATTATGCCAATGTGGCTGTATTTGTAATTCTTCAAATAATTAGTTTTAATCAAATAATTTTTATTAGTTATAATTAAATTATTGTATTGTCATCCAAAATAATCATGTGTATAAAATTCCAGCTCAATTGAGAGCTATAAAATGTATTTTATTAACGACTGAAAATTTCACCAAGATAAATAAATAAATATATACAGAGTGTGACCTAATAGTAGGAATTGAAAAAAATGTAACAAGGGATATTTTTTTTCTGAAACAAGATGCTTGTTAAGTGTTGCATTGATTCGGAAACTAATTTGGAATTTACTTTCTTATCCATTTTTTGTGTTTTATTCTGCTTAGTAGTTAATTTATGACATTATAAAACAAATTTAAATTATATGTCTATTAGAGTATTATTATCACATAGTTAAAAAACATTTTTAAACGAATTTATAGGCTTAGGCTTACATATTTTGTTTCGAAGAAACAAGTGTTTTCCAGGGAGTGCAAAATTAGTTACTTATGATTGAAATAAATAATCCAAACAATAATAATATTTCAAAACTTCATGAACAAGGAGTTCAGTGACATCAAAGGAAACATAAATGATATTTAGATATTTTAATTCAGAAATGTGTATCGAAATTATCACGTAAAATTTACTTTAAAAGAGACTAAAACTCATGTATGTGAAGTTTACGCATCTTTAAAAATCATAATGAAATATTTGAGCTCAGTTTTAAGCAATAAATTGTAACTTTTCATTTAAAATATATTAGGGCTTTTTTTGGAACCACAACAAATTGGAAAAAGTTAGCCTTTAGGGTCCCGTTGATACGCTACCATGAAATCTCGAGCGTAATCTTAATCCTATGGAGTTTCTTTCTTGTTTATTTACATCTAGGGTATTGCTTTCAATTGCATGGAATAAAATGCATCTAAAAAGCGAATCAAAATTAAATATTCTTCCATTATTTCGATTTTTTTAAAAAAAAATTCCAAGTATTTTTAAGTATTATTTAAAGATCTGAAAATTCATATCTAGTGCATTAAAATGACCATAAAAATATTCTTAATTATCGGATAAAAAAAGTGAAAACAGGAACATTTTTCTTTTTTTTATGCTCTTTCAAACGCGTATACTTTAAAATGTTTAAATTAATTTTTTTGCGAGGAATTATTAAGTCAGCATTGCACATTTGGAAAAAGACGAAGAAAGTAAACTTGTAACTGCGCCTTCTTGCGGAATGATACATGAAATTTCTCAGTATGTTCCATTGACGAATGGTGATTTATGACTCGTTTGGTGGGCTGTGAACGAGAGATGTAGTTTTCTTCGAAATTGTAGGGGGTTAAAAGAGGATACGTGAAAAGAAAAGATATGAAAAAAAACGTGTACTTTTAAGTCCCTTCATTCCCAGGAAAGTTCGGACTAGTTTCTTGCATAAATAACAGCAGTTATTTGCAGTTTTTTAATACCGTAAAATCCGGTGTATAACGCTCCTCTATAATTTCAAGCTGCATTTTTAGATTTTTAGATATATTCGCGGTATAAGGCGCACCCCCTTTTTACGAAGGAACTTAAAATGTACGTATACAATGCTTTATGTTTTGAAATGGATTATTCGAAGTATTATATAAGGTTTTTGAAAAGTTAGGTATTTTTTTTTTATCTTAGGTAGTGTACTTCTAGAACTGCAACTCTTTAAGTCCATTAAGTATGTCATTTCTTTTAAATAAACAGTACTCCAATCTAAATAGAAGTCTAATTTTTTTGTGCTCATTTCTTTTTTTTTTATTTTTAAGGCTATCATTTTTTATATCCGGCATATAATGCACCCTCTTAAATTTCGTTGTTATTTTTTGTGCTAAAAGTGTGCGTTATATGCCGGATTTTACGGTAATTAGTAATTTTTTAAAATTTAATTATAAGGTAAAATGCAAACTATATATACAGGAGAGAAATATTTTGATTTTCCTCCTCTTTTTTGGCTCGTTAATTTTAGTTAACATTATTTGTTAACTGCGATAAACTTAAAGATTTTTGGTATTGGTTATTCTAAATATAAATACATTCTCTTGTACCATCGATTATGTCTTCCACGACATTTTTCTCTTTGACGCATTCTATTTCAAAAAATATTAATAATAATAGTGATGTTTTTATTTGCCTTTGTGCTTATAAAGCAAATTTGAGTTTCTCTTTTGAGGAAGGAAAGAAGCGAAAGACAAAAAGAAAAAGAAAATTTCAATGACATAAATATAGAAATCATCAGGAAGTTCTGACATCAAGAGAGTAAGAGAAATTTTTTCAGAGAAAAGGAAAACGTAATGCATTCGTTTTGTATGTACATACATTTTATTCTTCATCACGGACAATTGACGAGGACGTCACGCGAGTTTTCCCCACCCTGCCAACAAGACTGAGCCTCTACAAATTTAACATTTATCAAACCCTCTACATCATGGGTCTTTTTGTTTGTATTATTGTCTTTTTATTTGTTTGTTTGTATTATTGAAAAACTCTAGATCAGGGGTTTCCAAACTTTTATCATCAGCTATCCCTTTCGAAAAAAGGGTTTTCTTTTCGGTCCCCTTACATTTTTCTGTAATATATAGCATATAATATAACAAATATGCTAAAAAAATTGCCCTCAAAAAGTTTTGCAAATATAATTTAACTAAAAATATTGCCAGAAAATGAGGGGGAATACGTTTTATAAGATTTCTTTTATTTTTCTAATTTTACAAGTATAAACAAGATTTCAGAAACATAAATTGTAATCGAATAATAGTTCAATTTCAATTAATATAGTAATGAGCTTTATGTATTGATACAATTTTGTTTTTTAATATTTGACCTGGAATTTTGCTTATCATTTTCATATACTCACCTAACTAAGACAACAAATATAAATATTTATTTTATTAAACAATTTTTCAATTTTACTGAATTATATGTAAATGTATTATACTTTCTTATGGTAGGACTCTAAATAGCCATCTAGCCACAAATCATTTCGAGAGGTTGGGGGAAGAGATTTGGGTTGGCCATCCCTGTTCTAAGTCAAGATTAGGCAGCGAGAATGACACTTGAGAATACAGCTTTGTATTCATAACCTTTTTTGAATTTGGAATCTTGAGTCTTTAGTCCTTCACAAACTTGAACGATGGGTGAAGAGAGCAATAAAAGAGAGGTCAGTTGGTGTCATATAAACACAACACAAGGAACATCGCAGAACAAGATAGAGGGTTGAAGACTGCTAGCGCAGTCTAGGTACCTCATTTCATAAAAATCATCGTCAAATCATCGTCATATGAACCGTGTCACAGACTTTAGAAGTCAAACAGGAACCCAACCAATCGAGAAGAATCCAGAAGCTCTCCTTATCTTTAGGTTTGAACAAAAGTAGAAGGGCGGGGGGAGAGGGGTTTTAGTGTTTCAAACGGTCGGGAACGAACAGAGGCCATCAAGGGGAAGATTCTAAAAGTGATGTCATTTTCTTTCATCATGACAGCTGTCAGAAACATAATAATCAGAAAGTTGAATAAGTAAGCGAAAATTTGGAAGAATAGTAGCATGAATGTTTATTTCAGAATCGAGAAAATATTGGAAATTAAAAAAAAAGGCGTATAATTCATCTTTTATGAAGGAACTATTTACCTTCAATTATTACTACTAGTACGGCATGAGTACTTCGCCGTTCCTTTAGGCTCCCTTCACACCAAACGATTCCGAGTCTGTAGCAATCTTTCCAATTCACAGCGATTCTGAATGAACAGAGATTTCCCTTCACACCTCTACGGGTCAATCATTCTTCCATCAGTTAATGCCGAACATGGATGCTGTTTTTAATGTTTTAAGACGATTTACGTTTCAAGCCATTAATTTCACAACTGTATTTTTATTTATTTTGAAGTTGAAATACATAAAACAAAAAATATAAGAACGGTTTTATTTTTTTATATTTTGCCTCTTAGTATCACATGTAATTATAGTCTGAAAAGTAGTAACAAATAATAAATATGTATTGCAAATAATCAATAAAAACGCAATTACTGTTACAAATATATCATCTAATGTTTTTAATGTTAATGCTTATATTCCATAGCTTTTGTAGCATACAGCAACTAGTTTTTTATTATGTATTTAAAAATGGTTTTCTTTAATGAATAAAATGATGGTTTAATGAATTAAAAATTTTACATGCCATTTACATTTTGTTGGTTTTATAATACAAAATTTGAGATCTATGTAGTAATAAAATGGAATCTTTTTTAAAAATTAAAATAATCGACAATATTGGTGTTTTATTTTATTTTAGCATTCTTATAAATATTTAATTTTTTTCTCCCAAATTAAATAAATTCTTATCAAAAAACTATTTCTGAAACTCTGAAACTATTTCAAACATCCTTCAGAATATTCCCCCGCCCCACAAAAAAAAATTGCTTTAAAGTATTATTAAGTAAAGAATTAGGCTTTCAAATTTCTAAATTTGAAAAAAGAATACATGCAAAATTAATTTTATTATTTGCGCAAAATTATTAGAGATAAAATACAGCCTACACACTCGGCGACAAGAACTATGAATACCACACACAAAAATATAAGGGCCATCTATTGGCATAAAAACAAACTCAAGCTAACCCTAACAAGAACATTAAAATCTTTAAATATCTAAAATTAGCTTCTTTAATATAAACTTTATATGATATAATCACTAATAATATAAAAAACAATAAAAATCAACACTTTATTTGTTTAAATTCACTTTTTTTTAAAGAAATAGCTCTCTGCTGCTGGTGAATCACGGAAGAAAATCTGACCTGCCGAATCACGCCTAAGTCAGAATGACGGCGGATTGAACCGGTTTCGGTTGGTGTGAATGCTGGAAACGAATCTTGCCTTTTTTAAACGGGAAATTACGAAGCCATATCCTGGTCGATCAGACTAATTTGATGGTGAATGAATCGGAGTCGTTTGGTGTGAAGGGAGCCTTAGATACGTCCAATCCCCCCTCTTTGAAAAGGGCGCTTTCATCGTTTTCGAGTTTCGATTTTTGTCTAAGGGCCTCTTAAATTCTTATACTTGTTTCTTTACTAACGCATTGATTAAATTGCATTATTTAAGAATATTTTAATCATGGCATGAACCCATGAGTTGTTTTGAATTTAGATTCATGGGATGCTAAATGACTTTCAAGAGGTAAGAGGGAGAGACTTCAATTGCCCAATTCAACACCAAAGTACGTGTAGCTTAACACCAGTAGTTCAGTTAACTCATTAGCAAACACATTAGTCTTATGAGTTGGTTAATTTTAATAAACAGCAACCTCTATAAATCCATACTTTTATGTATATTTACCTTTAAAGAGAAGTAATTCTCATTAATGCATGTGACGATCATGTATAACTGGATTTAAAGATTTGTAAGTTTCATACATTTTTGTGTGTGACGTTCACATTTAAACTTTTTAATGATCAATATTTTATTAGTTCATAGGTCAGTCATGTTTACTGGATTTAAGGAGAATTGATTCTCTTATTTCGTGTGATTACCAAGTTTAGATTTATGTAACAAGCTTCAGTTCATATTAATCTGTACGCTATCAAGTTTATTTTGAACTAGCGGAAAGCGACAGATTAATGATTATTAGGTTCATTTAAATTTAACTAGTAGCGACAAACACTAATTAACACGATAGTTACATTTCATTTGATTTAACTAGCGATAATTATCATTAGTTCACTCAACTGTCGTATTTATTTAACTAAGTTTATCATAGTGAATGAATGTCTTTTTAGTCTGTACAGAGGTGATGATTAATCGTTTTTAAAAGAAATATATAAAGAGTGTTTTTTTTCAGGTATAGAAGTTTAAGTTGGCATTACTTTCCAAGATGGTGACCGATTTAACAACTGTCAAGTGATTTATTCTCAGTTTGGTTTGGCAATTCATCAAAACGATCATCAAGCAAGGCGTAGATTCGTCGAATGGGCCCAAAACAAGATTGCCGTTGTTCCCGATTTTCATAAGCGAATTTTTTTTAGCGATGAAGCACACTTCTGGTTGAATGGCTACGTCAACAAACAAAACTGCCGCATTTGGAGTGAAGCTAATCCACAAGTGTATGTCGAAACACCGTTACATCCAGAAAAACTGACTGTTTGGTGCGCTTTATGGGCTGGTGGAATCATTGGTCCGTACTTCTTCAAAAACGATGAAGGCCACAACGTTACAGTCAATGGTGATCGGTATAGAGCCATGATTATTAACTTTTTCATTCCTGAATTGAACAATCATGATGTCCAGGAGCTGTGGTTCCAACAAGACGGCGCAACATGTCACACAGCTCGTGCCACAATCGATTTATTGAAAGACACGTTTGGTGACCGCCTAATTTCACGTTTTGGACCTGTGAATTGACCTCCAAGATCTTGTGATTTAACACCGCTAGACTATTTTCTGTGGGGCTATGTAAAGCCATTGGTCTATGCGGATAAGCCACAAACGCTTGACCTTTTGGAAGACAACATTCGCCGTGTTATTGCCGATATACGGCCACAAATGTTGGAAAAAGTCATCGAAAATTGGACGTCCAGATTGGACTACATCCGAACCAGCCGTGGCAGTCTTATGCCAGAAATCATATTTAAAATGTAATGCCACAAAATTATCTTTCGAATAAAAAAAAATTCATGCCAATCGAATAATACATCGTTGTTTTATTGCAATTTAAAATTCTATACCTCTAAAAAAACACCCTTTACTTACTATTTGGTACTGGAGGTCTGATGAACTTTATTTTGTGATTGTTTTGTAACATTGACTTTAGAAGATAACACTGTATAACCCCGAGTTTCTCAAACTGGGGGCGGCCACCTAGGGGAATGTGATAATTCTACGAGGGGAGGGGCGAGCATATTGAAATGTCGAAAACAAAGTATTATTTTAAAAAAATTATTAATTTACACACTGAAAGTAAACAAACAAAATTCATTCTGGCACAATAAAAATAAAATAAACATTTACACTGATACAATACAAATATAAATGTATCAGCACTGCACAATGTATTTTAGGTTTAATTTAATAATTCCAAGTTAAGAACAAGTTTAATAATTACCAGTGCCCCCATGGGCTTGTAATATATAAAGTTATATACAAAAACAACACTTGTCTTGATAATTTGTACGGTTTATAAATAATCTCTTAACTGCTGATGAAAAGTTGTGCGATTCACTCCCAAATGCCCCCTTTTTTCCACGTAGGAGCAATATATGATATACGGAGGGGGCGGGAGAAATTGAATAAATAAAGAAAATCTCTGATTTAAGTAAGCTCTTTGCAAACACTGTCAAGGCTCTTTTATTGCATGCCAAAGTCTTCGGATGTATGGATAGCAGTGCACAGAAAAGAACGCTTTTCAGAAAGAAGTATATTACATCCGGGGCAATTAAACTCATCAAAAACTCTCACAATGGGATGTACACGCTCCATTTGTGCCATTTAAAGTTAGAGAGATCTTCACAAAAAAGAGATCAAAACAAAATATTACGCCAATTTATTTGAATAATGATTATCAAAATAAATTAAATATGTGGAAATTTTTTACTACTCATGAACGCAATTATGTATGGGAACCAACTCTAACAAATAAGAATTATAATAATTAATACTTATAATCTGTAAGCGTTAGATTTGTTGTAACGGAATCCAATTCACGTAGATGCGCTTTGAATATCTTTTCGTAAAGTTATTGTGATCACAGTAATGCTTCGAGAAGCCAACTACTTTATACTCGTTCATCATATTCTACAAATTTTCTTTTTTTATTAGCTACACATTTATTTAAAAAGTAATAGTCATTTATATTCACCTTAATTATTTTACAAGGTTTGATTCCCATATAAACACCATTGCGAATCTTCCTCAACTGTTAGTTATGAGAGGGCTTGTGAGAATGCTCTACTATTAATATTAATATATTACAATGTTGCCTTTTGAAAGCCACGTTGATGAACAACCACTCAAATAATCCAGCACATCTTCAATACAGAATAAGAATACATACTCTTTAAAAGCAATTAATCATCCCTCTGAATATATTTACATTTTCTATTATAAGTTGAATTAAACCCGAAAGTGAGTGAACTAATGAGAATTATGGATGGGTAAATCAGATTAAATGTGATCATATTAATAAATGTTAGTTTCTGCTAGTTAAATCGAATTAAACATGATAATCACATGAAATATTGTGTCGTCTTCCATTAAGCCATAGTAAACTTGATCAGTTAATAGGACAATAAGCATAGAGGCTTATTATTTGAATAATTTCATATAATAAGCCTCTATGGTTATTAACCTATTAACTTATATATCGTTTAATTATACACGGGAGGAGGGGGAGAATACCCCTTAAATCCATTTAAGGTATCTGACTACGTTCAGAACAGTGATTTTCTAAAAGCTTATAAATGGATAATATTTATGATATTTAGAGTTACTTAGATTAGAAAACATACATAAAATTGTCTTCAGAATATCATTACAATAAAAAATTATTTAAGTACAATATTTTGACGAAAAATGAACACAGTTTGACCCATTTTCAAAACATTCTCCTTATTTGAAAAATGCTCTTATTGTAATAATACTTAGTCTGTATATATCTCAGACCTCTTTACAGATGCTGAACAAGAATTTTTGATATATACAACTTAGAAGTGGGTTTATCCATATTTTACTCCAACAGAGGGGAGAAATTTTAAGAAAAAACGCTGATAATCATTTCAGTTGGAGGCAACCCTGAAAATAATGTGAATTTTTCTAAAATCCTAGTTCAGATTCTCTAGAGAATTCTTTACTTTATATAAGCCAAATGTTATTATTATAGAAGATTTTTATAAAAGGAGAACGTTTTGATAAAAGGTTATTCTAAGTAAATTTTTTTGCCAAAATATTGTATTTAAATAATTTTTTTCGTCATAATGTCCTTAAAACTATTTTATACATGTATTCTAATCAAAGTGACACTAAATATAATGAAAATTATCCATTTATGCGCTTTTTCAAAGTCACGGTCCCGAACGTAGTCGGATACCTTAAACATGACTGTTGGTTGTTCATTAAAATTTATATATAATTGTCAGATACAGATTTGTGAAAGCTATTAATCTTTGAATCGAATTAAAGTACGATCATTGCAAGTATTAGAGAAAAATTTTTCTCGTTAAATGCAGCTGTACGTTAAAGTATGAAATTATCGAGGTTTCTGTTTATTAAAATGTTCAATATGTCGAACGGATAACATGTACTTCTCTTATTAATATTCAAGTGTTTTTGATGTTGAAACTAGGAAAATTAAAGTTCACTCCTCACTACTTTTGGATTACATTAGGAACCAATTCATCATTTAGAAATTATGGGGATCTAAATTTAAAACTCACACATGTGCTCATGTCATGATTATGTGAATTCCAATCGCAGTTCAATTTTTTTAACAAAGAAAAAGAAAGAAAGAAAGAAAAGAAAAGAGAAACTGTAAAAGTTTAAAGTATCCGAATACGTTCCGAACCGTGATTTTAAAAAAGCGCATAAATGGATAATTTGCATGCTATTTAGTGTCACTTAGATTAGAATACATGGATAAAATTGTTTTAAGGACATTTTGACAAAAAAAATATTTAAATATAATATTTAGGCAAAAAATTAACTTAGAATAATCTTTTTTCCAAATGTTCTCCTTTTGTGAAAAATGGTTCTATTATAATAATATTCTGCGTGTATATAGCTCAGACTTCTCTACAGAGGCTCAACTAGAATTTTTGAAAAATTCACATTATTTTCAAAGTTACCACCAATTGAAATATTTATTCGCGTTTTTTTCTTAAAAATGCTCCCCTCTGTTGTCGTAAAATATGAATAAACCCACTTCTAAGTTATATATTGAAAAATTCTATTTGAGCCACTAAACAGAGGTATGAGCTATATACAGGCAAAATATTATTCTAATAGAAGCATTTTTCACAAAAGGAGAACATTTTGGAAAAAGATTATTCTTAGTTAATTTTTTGCGAAAATATTATATTTAAATATTTTTTTTGTCAAAATGTCCTTAAAACAATTTTATGCATGTATTCTAATCTAAGTGACCCTAAATAGCATGGAAATTATCCATTTTTGCGCTTTTGAAAATCACGGTTCCGAACGTAGTCCGATACCTTAAGGTTGAATTTTACAATTTCTTATGATACCAAATTTGCATTTCACGAAAAACCATATTTATGGTAGTAACGAGTGAAATGTGCGTCGAAATATTTCATTAGTTTTATGAATGAGTTATATGTCTGAACATCAAACATGAAAATTTTAATGTCTTTAAAGTAAATTTTACGAGATGATTTGGATAACATATATATTAACTAAAATATTTAAATAATATGCGTGCGTTCTTTAAGGCCATTAAATTGAATGTTTATAAAATGTTTTGTTTCATTTTTATTGATTGGGATATTTCTTAATCCTTTAGCGGTCAGTGGCTAATAGGTCTAGCCACATATTAAAATTTTTTCTACAAGCAGGTGTTGGATATTTAGTTTATCCATATGCGTTAATTGAAGCTAAAATGCATACAAATCAATACTGATGGCAACACGATACCTTTTTTTGCATTTCATATCCTCTGTTGGGTAGTTAAAAACAGTGTATCTCGGTGTAAATCTACAAATTGTATTTTAATTACAATAAATAAAATTTCTGATCCTTTTGAAAAAAATTCGACATGTCTTAAGAATACTTTTCTCTCATCTGAATGAATGCGCAATTAAAAGAAAAAGGTTTTTTTAGGTTTACGGGAAGCTTTTATATGTGGACCACTGCCGACATAGAACAGAAAAATGACCTTGAAGTTTTCGCTCTTTCTCTTCGGGAGAGAGCACTTAGAATCACGTGAGGATGTTGGGGGTGGGAAATATAAATAAAACTTTGTTTACAATATGTGATACGAGATTCTAGGGTTAGAAAATCTTTCATTTTTGCTTTTCTGTACGTACCACTTTACCTTCAAGCAATTGGCCCAGCTTGCTTTGAAAGGTTCCACAATGAATATTTTATCAAATTCGTGAAATAACAAATTTAATCCGCAAAAATATTAATTTATTTCTAACTTTTTATATTAAAATTAAATAATGTATAAAATGTGGATACATACCAATTTCAATGTATATTTTAGTAAGTATTCTATGTTGGGCAATTATTCTATCATTATTTTATTGCACTTATACTTTGTATTTAATTGTTATGAAATAGTTATTAGCATAAATGTTAATTTTTCATAAAAAGTTTATTGTGGTGGTGGTGTTGGGACTAATCCCCATCTGGTCTAGTGAAACTAGACCAGATCCATACGTCCATAAATCTGTACAAAGTCTAAGAACAGCAGGGGGGATGCGACTGCCTCCTCACAGGAAAACCCCAGGCATTGCAGAATGTGCTGAGGAGAAAAAGAACTGATGTTAAATTTGAAGCAAATTGGGAAGCTTCTTTTGCCACCTTCAAAATTCATGCATCTCAGGTGACCAGTCGAAAATCGTGAGAATGCCGTTTGATATGATCTGGAACCCTTGAATGATATGGTGGATTCAGGGTGTCTTTGAAAGTACCATGGGTGTACAGGAGAGACTACCTAGGTTCTACATATTAATTCTTTAGTCCTGGAGTAGACCTCAGCCGATGTAAGGACCATCCGGTTCTCCGGATCCACAGGATGGCTGGTAGCCGCCTTCTTCGCATTATTTCTGTCTTGAAAAATAAGTTAAACGTCTTAATTGCGCAGTGGCTATAACGTCTAGCCACTACCCAGGAAAAAAACCTCCATTAGATATTTTTTTTGCAACTAAATGATGTTTATAGAGTATGAGAACATTACATCTATCAAGTACTTTATCACAGAAAAAGCTGTGTTTCCGTTAAAGGGTTAAATAAGGAATTACAGCATTTATATTTCTAGAAAACACTTTTGAACATTTTCTATAAAGCAAAATATCGACGCAATATTCCATGAAAAATTCTGTTAAAAATTACATTTTATCTAATAATTATAATCTAGTATTCTTATACTTTTAATATGTGTGTCTGATGATAGGGTGGCGAACCTTTATTTATCAACATGCCATTCTTTGCAAAGAAATGTTTAATGGGGTATACACGTGCCGTCAAATAATTTTGACTTGTGATTATTGGGAAAATAACAAATAATAAACATTAACAAATTAAAACTCATTATTTACTACGATAAAATACATTTTGCACTGTATACAAATGGTTTTGTTATGCATATAATTCAAATTTAAGTAACTTTAGTGTAACTTTTATTGTTGCAGATTAGGTCACAAACAACTTATATTAGGATTCTTAGATGCTCTGGCGTCTCTTGTATTTTGTGGGTCCAGCATCAAAATTCTCTGAAGGCTTCTTTTTGAAGTCCTTAATACTTTATGATTTTTGCTTACGCTTGTTGAGGCTTCGTATCATTGATAAGTCTGATACGGAGGCAGCTACGTCCCTGGTTAGATGTTAGTAACATTAAGCAGAATGCATGCCGAATTGGAGTCATCTGCCAAACGGTTTCTGAACAATTAGTTACCTTTGCTCCGGTTTACTTTTGTAACAAAAGGATTTGTAATTTGTTTCAAAGTATCATTTTACAGACACACAATATTATACATACCATTGTTTCAGAACATAACACATACACACACCGTTCAGTCGTATTTACGTAATTATGCCATATTTCTCGGTCCACCAAGTTTTAAATTCTCTGTTACACATACTGTATTGCATTTTTTGTTTGTTTTTCAGCTAGACTAGCCTTGTTAAATAACAGTTAAAATCATAAATATAACACAAATAAACTTTAAAATGCAGTTGGGCAAATGAAATCGACTACGCTATGCGTAGACAAACTTTGCATCATTAGCAACTGTAGTCCACGACTTAAATAGGTAAGACGATAACAAACAAGTATGCAAACCGCCGCCCCGTGATCGATCACCCACGTTTGTTCGTAGTACTTCAAAGTGAACGTCATTATTTTGAACTAAAATGCAAACCTTTTTTATCGTGGCGAGTCATCAATGGCGCACATGCCACTGGTTTTTCCATCCCTGTCTTATGATGTCCTAATTTAAATTTTAACTGAAAAAAAACAGCAATTGTAAAAAAGAGTAAGTTTCAAATTAGTTATCGAATTGCTGCAAAATTTAATATGCGCCTCGTATCGTAAAAACAAATTACTAGTTACATTGTTTTTAAGTTCTTGTTTATCGCAAAGCTTTTTTAGAATTGAGAAAAATATCTTACTGCATTATATACTGATGACTGCAAGAGTAAAAGTACATTTCATTAATATCCTGAATTATTCTCTACCATTCTAAATATAGCAGATGGTTTCTCAGGCTGAGCTAATATTTTTAATGCAACTATTGCAAAGAACAATTCATAGTATTGGAACACACATACACATAAACACAACTAAATCATTTTCTTAAATAGCAAGCAATGAACTAAACGAAGTTATTTTTAAATATTTAATAAAAAAAACATACCTTTCAAAATCCTTTATTTATTTTTAAAGAATATAATTACAAAGTCTTTAAAAGACTTTACCTTGGTAAACTGGATCAAGTTGAAATTAATTAAACGTAAAAGGTCACGGAAACTCATGGTAAGGCTTACCCAAAGAAGAAGAATTGCGACATTAATGAGAATCTTCCAAATACCTCTTAATCCCTATTCTTAGATGAGAGATTTCACGCTTTATTTCCAGTAATGACGTTTTTGTATGACTAATTTATGAGATATTGATTTTTCCTATTTTAGATTTATTTGTTTAAAGAAAATGGCAATTTTTTGAGAATCTAAAAACACGGAATGATATGTCATCTATTGTTTAAAGATGATGGAAGAATAATTGTTCAAATAACAATTTATATATTTCATTTTAAAATGTAGATAGCATCAATTTGTGTTCTCTGAACGAAATTACATTCGGTATAGCAGTTAGTGACGCTGACTGCTATGCCGTTATGCCTGGGTTTGAATCCCGGAGTATGTATGGTGCCTTTGCGGCATGGGGTACTCTAAATAGCCGTGGAGCCGTAAATGCTCTCGTGAGGTTGGAAGAAGGCCGAAAGAGGTAAGAGGCCTCTCACTGTCCCCTGTATGAGGCTCCCAACCACGGATAATGATCTGAGTATATGTAGCCCAGTGTTTCTCAAACTGTGGGGCGCGCCCCCCTTTGGGGTCGTGATAACTCTACAAGGGAGGCGCGAGCATATTGAAGAGTCAAAGACAAAAGGTTATTTAAAAAGTTTTTAAATTACTGAAAGTAAACAAACAAAATACTTTCTGATATAATAAAAGAAAGAATAGACATTTGCACTGATATAATACACTTATAAATGTACCAGTAGTGTACAATGTATATTTTATTATTAATTTAACAATACTAAGTTAAGAACAAGTTAGAAAATTATCAGTAACCCCCCATGGGCTTGTATTAACACTTATCTTGATAATTTGTACGGTTTATAATTAATTCTTAACTGCCTGTTAAAAGTTACGCAATTCGCTCTCCAATACCATAGTTTACTACATAGATGAGCGTATTTTGATATTTTTTTGCGGGGGAGGGGGCGGAGAAAAGAAATAAATAAGCAAAAATTCTCTGAAATAAGTAAATCCTTCGCAAACACTGTCAATGTCCTTTTATTGCATTCTAAAGCCCTCGGAATAATTTTATAGGTAGCACTGCACCGAAGAGATCTCGGAAAGACGTATATATACGTCCAGAAAAGTAATACTTTGGATGAGCGAGACGTTTATATACGTCGATGGTACATAAGGAGTTAAAGTCGTATTGTAGCTTTAGTGTCAAAGTAGAGTATTATTGAATTCAATACATTGTTATAGTATGGAGGGGCGATGAAAATGATGATTGAATAGTGGGTCACGTATATTGAAAGTTTGAGAAGCACTGATGTAGCCCTTTGCCACAATGAGTTTCTCGGCCTTGATCTGATGTTATTATCGATGAGGTGACTTAAGTAACAACAGCAACAAATATAATGAAGTAAAAGTTTAAAAC
Source organism: Trichonephila clavipes (assembly GCA_019973935.1). Taxonomy (NCBI): domain Eukaryota; kingdom Metazoa; phylum Arthropoda; class Arachnida; order Araneae; family Nephilidae; genus Trichonephila; species Trichonephila clavipes. The sequence continues at coordinate 219,328 of BMAU01019299.1, read as the reverse complement.
ACACACGCAGTTTAAACAAAAAAATCATTACATCTTACATTAAATGTAAATTGTACAGTAATACTTTATTGTACTTGACCAAAAATTTAAAAATATGAGAAGTACTAGTTTTAAATAATTTTTCAAGCTTCTCCTAGACGATAACAATAAAAAAAATCAACAATGGTAACTTTAAATTTAAATAAGCAATGATTTTTTTTATTAGGAAAATAAATATCAACATGCTATCACAAATTATTACTTTATATTTTATAACCGTTGCAATTTCACTTTTCTTTTGAAAAGAAATTTTCTTTTGCCATATTTGATCAATTCATGTACTGTTGCATAGATTTTCTTATTCGAAGTGTCCAAAGAGGGAACTATTTTCTCTATCAAAGGAACTGTCATTTCCTTTTTACTATGCGTCGATTTTAGCTGTGTAACATTCAGTAAGTTTTGATGTTTTATCTGGACATAAGAATTCACATTTTTTCCTTCGCATTTAGACAGTTCTATTCATTCATGAGCCTTTTCATGGCACGTGCAGCTGTTATAACATTTCATCAACGTGTTTTTGGCTCATACATTTCTACAGTTGATACTTGAATGTCACTTCTAGATAATGTCGAAAACAGCTTTCGTCCACAATTACAAAGCCATCCATCATTTATAAACAGTTTTCTTCAATAACAACCAATATCGGTCAAAGCTTTTTTTAAAATTTAGGTAGTTCAGTGATAAACATGAAAGGTAATATTTCTTTCTGGTAATTTTTATACATATTTTATTATTTAAAAAGTTTTAAAGTATTTTTAAGTTTTACTTTTTGATAATGGATTGAGAAATATCAATAATTATTTTATCAAAGACAAGTTACAAATTTTGTGTAATTAATTTCATCTTACAATAGTGTCAATAATTCACATCTGTATATTTAATACGTTAATATTACTCATTGTTAGATTTATTTTATGAAAAAAAATGTAATATTTGCAAGCAACGTCATATCTTACATTATAATGGCGTTTCTATGGAAACGTGATAAAATATTGGAGATACAGCCAAGTTGGCATCATACTTGGCGACATGATTATTTTAGTCGGAAGTCATTTTTGTTGACTTGACTATGGTATGGATGCTTCTGGAAAACACTCGAGAAATCCATAAACATCACGATCTATGACGTAAGCGGATTTTTTGAGAAAGAAGTGGAAGGCAACCACGCAGACAAAGAATAGCAGTCACTGGTGGAAACTGAATCAGTTTCACTTCAGCTGTTGAAGTGTTGACCTGTTTATACGGACAAGAAATTGCGTGTGATTAAGCTTTAACACTGCGTATTTGTATTTTTAGAAATTGATAGTTATATCCGAGTATTGGAGAAGGTTGAAAACCTTCTGGAACTTACTGTGCGAACTTTACTGCTGTATCCTGCATTTTAAGGATTATTTTTATACAATAAATTTGCATCGCTCTTAAAGAACTGTTTTACTTTTTAGGACTGATGGCATGAAATCCACGAAATCCGAACTACAAAACGAAACGATGCCTTTCTTAAAAGACTATTAGAATTAAAATTGCGTTTAAAGCATGATATTTAACATCGTTTCATAAGAAGTTTACATACAAATATTTTTATTTACTTTTATACTTTTTGTTTATTTCTCTCAACTTCACATTCCTTCTGCTTTTTCAATTTTAGTATAAAAATTTAGTAAGTTAATCCTTGTCTACATATTATCGGAATTCTCGTATAAACTTAGTCGTGCCGTAAGCTCTGATACAAAACATTGTGATCGTCTGCTGTGACTCTAACGCAGCAGGCAATTTTAAGTTTCGTTTTTAGAGATGATCAGTTTTATTTTTCATAAAATTATAGCCATTCTCACGTGTTGTACTTAATCAGTCACAGCTTTAGCAACGTAGAATAAACCTCGAACTGAAGCGATCATAAATTATTTAAAATCATCAAAGAAAAAAAAAGAAAAGAAAAGCCCACTTAAGGTTTTTAAATATTCAGGGACATCAAAGGATTATCCATTTGCTGAACAAATAAGAGATTTTTAGTAGAGGGGTTGCCAGCTCAGGTGTCGTCCTCGTTACTTGTCCATGGTTCAAAATTACGATGTCCGTCACCTCTGTGCACTTTAAAAAAGCGATGCAAACAGCTTAATCACTCTGGTAAAGAAAATAATAAATATAATGCTTTTTTACAGAATATTCTCACATTATCATTTTTTTTTCTTTTACTTTCACTATCAATTTCATTGCTTTATTCATAAATTAAATCTGTCACTGCCCCACTACTATCTTTAACGATAAACATTTCTAGCTTTAACTGTATAAATTCTAGTTACCATTGTATTCTTTTAGATATCTGAATAAGCTATATGTATATTCTTTTCTATCAATATTTTGTAGGGAAAAAAATTCTTTCTTAATATCCAGAATCTATAAATCAGAATCAATACCGCCCTTCCTGTGTTTGGGGTGAATATAAACAGATAGGAATAATTTATCGAATCTACAATAAAAGCTGAGCTTCTTTGAAAGAATAATTTGATTAATATCTCACACAGAGTCAAAGTGTTTATCCCCTGTGTTTGTCAGAGAGCCTTATTATTATAACTATTTTCCGGATTCACAATGGATAAATTTATCTCGAACTGTTATGGTTAATAACACTAAAGAAGTTTAACTTTTTCAGATTCTATGAAAGATCTTCTCCTTCTTGATTAATATTCGTCTCTGTTTTAGTATTAGATTGCATTATCAGTGAAAAAAAAGGGTCAAATTTTCTCTTTATTTAATAGATCAACTTGTTGAGAAATGATGAAAAATTTGCCCATATTCAAAGCACAGACCTGTGCATATAATAAATACGAGTAACAAATGCTGCAATCTAGTTTTTTTCTTTCTTTATGACATGTTATGGGAATTAATATATATATATGTTATAAATGTATTAAAATATATTATTTTTTCTACATACGTTGCTGGGATTATGTGCAATAGTTAAAATTTTTTTTTAAATTTAACCTATACGCATAAAAGTGAATTGTTTATGAACTGATAAGAGTAAACATAACAGGATAAAAAGAGTAAATGTGCAGTCTTATTTCTATTTAATGAATTCATCGGGACCGAACATGCTGTTCTTTAATTCGGGTTTATTCTTTTTTCGGGGTTTACATTTTGGAAATTCTATAAGCAACTACACACAAAAAAAATATAGTTCGCAATTATACACTTCATATTCAACACCTAAACTTACTATTAGTGAATTATTACGCAACAGGTAATTGGAAATTTTTAAATACTGACTAATAGATGTTTGAAAATCTAACTCGAAATAGTTTGTGACGGGGCTTTACCGCGTTTTCCCTATTAATCCTCTTGGGGAATCTTTGGAGTCAGCATTGAGTTAATTCACAGTCAATCCTCTCACGAAGAAACCATGATATTCAGATTAGTTAGTAGATATATAGTGAAGGTCTTGTAATCAAGTAAAAGAAGGAGAAAGGATAATGAGATGCTGAATGCCGTGACCTGATCGCAAGACATTTAACTTAGAAGTGTAATTATAGAACGGGCTTTAGCGAGTTAAAAAATTAAGAAAGATAAAGATTCATAGGATAACTTTCCAGGCGCCTATTTACTATGAATTTAGGAATACGTTATATCACTTCTGATTGCCTTCCTATAGTAAGACTTGTGTTTGTCAATATATTTGAATAATAATAAATTGGATTTATTATGGCGAATTTGGGTAATCAATCATTTCCTCCTACAAATCTAGGTCGCGTGTATGAAGAGATGTTATCCCCCAGCCTGGCAAGGGGGTATCACGAGTTCTTTTTTGACTCTATGCAGAGAAGGAGATGCTGCATCACTTACACACTGTTACAAAAAAAAGAGGTACATGTTTTCACCGTTTCCCAACAAAATAAAACATTAGAAAATGCGACAGTTTTTATTGGAGTTTCATTATCGATTTCTGCATTAATATCTCTGTTCATTGGCTCCGGAAAATCAACAGTTTCCTCAAATTCATGACACAGAATCAAATGTACCTTCACCGTAAAAATCTTGGCTGATGTAAGAAAGGAATTTCCGGTCCTATTTAAGACTCACATGATAAATTACACTCTTGAATCATCTACAGCTGTTAAGGGTAATAATGGTCTTCAAGTTTTCCCGTCTAAATTTACTGCTTACAAGAAAAGTCATTTTCTGTTTGGGACAGAAAGGATGTTATTTGACGGAGAAACCATTTTTTTTCTAATACAAACTAATAAAAAAAATTCCAGCTTCTGAAATAATTCATTATTTCGGAGTTTATTATTTGTTAAACATTCCGGGGAATGCATTAGGGCTGCGGTAGCCCAGTCGTCAAGACATCGGATCATGGCAGGCATGTCATGAGTTCGAGCCCAGTACCACTTAAGATATGCCGTCTAAGGGTGCGATGCACGTTGAATCTGTCGAGAGCTCAAATGTCCTCCCGTTGGTGTGGTAGTTAAGAGAGGTGGGTTCCAGCTCAGGTCGTCGTCTTCGTCAATTGACCATGGTTCAAAATTACGAGGTCTGTAGCTAAAAGCCTTCGAGTATCTGAACAGTAAGATGTTAATATTCACTCACTCACTCATCCTAGGAATGCACTAGTCTGCAATGGTAAACCACCAATCCGCAGCTCATTAGAAAAAAAAATTGTTAAATAGGAGAGTTCTGCCTTCATTGTAATCGGGGAAAGAGAAAAGTTCCTTAAATCATGGAGAATTCATTAAATAAGGGTTAGTTAAATTGAGGTCTAAGTTCAATTATTTTTCTTTAAAGAAATTATGTTAGCAATTCTTCTTTTAAGAATTGTAATAGAAGAGAGAGAAACAATAATAAAATTTACAGAAAATAAATGTGTTATAATAAGTCTTAACTGACGAACTAATGATTTGATTTAAATCTAGACTACGACTCATAACCTTTTTAAAATTCGATGTATGTTATGGTTGTACTTGTGAAAGGTCATAGTCTGATTTTTTTTGTTTTTGTTTTTATACTTGTTGAGTTGCAGGTTGAAATCCTTGGGCCTCTAAAGATCCGCTATGCAAATGGCTTATGCATGTTAAGCCTGTTAAATGTTATATCCTCGTGTTGACGGATTATGGAAGTATGGGGACTTAGATGCTAGATCTGGTGTCTTCCTCGACACTTGATCATGGTTCAGAATTACGAGGTTCATTTCCAATACCCCTCGTATTCATAAAAAAAATGTTAATGAATAATGATTCTATTAAATCAACATTTGCTGCTTTGAGTGGAAATGCAATTGAATCTCCTGTTCACCATTTAACTCGCCGTAGCTTCTTTTACTTTCGGTTTCCTGTTTTCTTATAAAGAAAAAAAATTATATGCATACGTACTACTTTTGATGAAACGTTACAAAATTTTAAAATTATGGACAGGAATACATTCCAAATAAACAACTTTTTTATGATATTTACCCCCCCCTCTCCTGCCTTTGTTTTTTTTAAGGAAATCATTATTTTTTAGAAGATATGGCTGACTTTTTTTATTTGGTTTTTTTTTTGTGAATTAAATTTTTAAAAAGCATAACAACTTGTTTAGAGATACACAGTTTTAAAAAGTTTCCAATTTTAAAACTGTGTATCTCTAAACAAGTTGTTATGCTTTTTAAAAGTTTAATTCACACAAAAAAAAACCAGTTTCCAATTTTAATGAATTAAAGATTTTAACATTTTCATATATAATAGCATTTCATATTTAATAAAACAGAAGCAGACAAGGTCTTGTTAGGTATAAACACATTTTTTGTACAACAGTTTTTCCAAGTCCAATTTAGTATAACTTTTACTATTTTGAAATGTAAGATTTAGAGACAATTTTGAAGCATTATTATGTCAAACCATAGTAATAGGATACCAAATAAAAACTTATATACACCTAACCTTTCTAAAACGCAATACATTGCTCATTTTTTTAAAAAAAACTATCATGGACATATATATTTTATATGAGTTGCGGTTTATACATATTTTAAGTGTCTTATTTGACTTACACAGCATCTTGAAATTTAATCACTCGCTTACCCTTAATAAACCTCTGTTTGAAAAGTAAGTTTGAAACTTTAAGTTCTTAAAACTCAAATATATTCATGTTTGAGTTTGAAGAAATTAAAGTTTCATAATTACTGCTTTTAGTAACTCAGTCTCTAACAACTCTTAATGAGTGTGTGTGTCACTTTTAACAAGGTGATTTTAAATTTGCAGTGAATTAGACATATATATATATCTGTAAAGTTCTATTCGCAAGATAATATATTTACAGAAATTAACAATTTTTTACAGATAAATTTCTGAGTTATTTTTTAATTTAATGCATATTAAGGAAATGATTATAAAATATATACTATCAAATTTATAATAAATAGAATTTTAGAATTCTAATTTGGAAATTGTACTAAATAAGACAAAAATTTTACTAAAATTGCGTAAGAAAAATATTTACTAAAATTCTATGTTACTCAAAAATCAAGTGTTTTACTTATAATAATTATTGAAGCAAATTTTGAACTTAAAATGTGTGAATTATTTTTTTATAAATCCTAAGTAAAGCCCTTTGAAAGAAAAAAAAATCCAAAGACATTTATAAAGATTCTTTTTGAGCACAAAGTATTCAATATTCAATAACAATGTAAAAATTGACATTGTATAAAGTATATTTTTCCTTACTTACCATAAAATCCAACTTATAACGCTCACCTATACTTGCAAGCTGTAATTTTTAGTTCTAAGGTATATTCACCGTATAACGCGCACCATCTTTTTTACAAAGAAACCTGAAATGTTCGTGCGCAATGCTCTTATGTTTTGAGATCATTTATTCTAGATATTATTCCAAGCTTTTAAAGAATAGTATACCTCTAGAACTATCGCCCTTTAAGTTCATGAGGAATGTCATTTCTTTGAAATAAAGAGTATTTTGATATATATGTAGATGTCAAATTTTTTTTTATGATCATCTTTTTCTATTTTTAAAGCTCTCATTTCTATACCCGGTATATAACGCGCACCCATAAATTTGATCTAGATTTTTGTGTTAAAAGTGCGCGTTATATAAACCAGATTTTACGGTTTATAAAAAAGATAAAAATAATGACACGCTAAAAAAATTCCATTTAAAAACACTATTGTTTCAACCAACTCATCTCTCATATATATTGTTGGAATAAAATTTGATGGTTGAAAAAGTTAAAACAGCATGCAATTACATTTTTTTAAGTTTGATTGAAGCTTTATGCCAAAACTAGTTGCATGAAAAATAAGGGGTGTTTTTTTGAGAGGTATAGAACTTTAAATTGCAATAAAACAACGATGTATTATTCGATTGACATGAATTTTTTTTATTCGAAAGATTATCTTGTGGCATTACATTTTAAATATGATTTTTGGCATAGGACTGCCACGGCTGGCTCGGATGTAGTCCAATCTGGACGTCCAATTTTTGATGACTTTTTCCAACATTTGTGGCCGTATATCGGCAATAACATGGCGAATGTTGTCTTCCAAATGGTCAAGCGTTTGTGGCTTATCCGAATAGACCAATGACTTTACATAGCCCCACAGAAAATAGTCTAGCGGTGTTAAATCACAAGATCTTAGAGGCCAATTCACAGGTCCAAAACTTGAAACTAGGCGGTCACCAAACGTGTCTTTCAATAAATCTATTGTGGCACGAGCTGTGTGACATGTTACGCCGTCTTGCTGGAACCACAGCTCCTGGACATCATGATTGTTCAATTCAGGAATGAAAAAGTTAGTAATCATGGCTCTATACCTGTCAATAATTAATTCTTAGGCTTAACTTCGATTAAGAAAATAGTCAAGCTTACCTCAATTCACATCGGGCAGAGAGCAGTCGTGAGATGTTCCTAGAATTCAAAATAGTAACAAGTTCAGGTAAAAATTCCAAGAAGTAAAACCACATTTAAAGTAACGAGCGAGCCGACCGTAGTTGATAGATAGAAGCTTTATTTACTAACTAACTCAAAATGGCATTTCTCGTGGCTTCTCGCGAGACAAACTGCGTTGCCACACAACTGCAACTAATCACTACAAAATAATAATTTCAGACAAATTGCGAAGGCTCGGAACGAGGATTCGCGACACACTCCCACCTTTGAGTTCCTTTAACTGGTATTGGAACTCAAACTCGGTCCTTCAGTGTCTCTTTTATTTGCTCTGGCAAATCAGATATATCAGTTCCACTGACTTCCAGAGGATATAGTCTCTGAATTGGTCGTAAGAAGGATCCACTACTTGTTGACACTTCTACTACTCTAACTCTTCCGTCTCTCCCTGGGATAAGTTTAATCACTTTAGCAAGAGGCCAGTAAATTCTTTTCGAGTTAGTATCTCCTATTAGTACAATATCTCCTTCCTTGATAACGTCCTCCTTCCGAGATTTAGAAAAACTCTTCAACTGGCCTAGATATTCCAGACGAAAGCGTTTCCTCAATTCTTGTCTTATCCTCTGACGATAAAGAAATCTACGATTCATTCTCTGCGAATCGATAAGATCTAAATCCGGGACTCCATTCTCTTTTATTTCTTGTAAGAACATTACTGGTGTGAGAGCAACAAGGTCCTCCTGATCTTCTGACAAATAAGTCAATGGTCTAGAATTGATCACACTTTCAGAGTCGCATACTACAGTATAAAGTTCTTCGTAAGTTAGGCAAGCTTTTCCTAGGACTCTTCTGAGAATAATTTTTAGCATTCCTATAAGCCGTTCCCAGAAACCCCCCACCAAGGTGAGGAAGGTGGGTTCAATTTCCAATTAATCTTCTTTAAACTCCCATAATCTTTCACTTTCTTCCAATCAATGTTCTTAAGTTCATTAGATGTTCCAACCAAATTCTTTCCATTATCTGAATAAATAGTGAAAGTACGACCTCTACGTGAAATAAATCTTCTGAGAGCGAGTATGAAGCTCTCGGTTGACAAAGAGGTAACGAGTTCCATATGTACTGCGCGAAAAACTGCACAAGTGAACAGCACAATCCAGGATTTTGTCCGATCTCTTAGAAAAAGTGGTCCGCATAGGTCCACGCCAGTTATTTCAAAAAATCTGTGCTTCTCTAACTCTATCCTCAGGTAGTGGTGGACTAAGTGTTGTGAGAGGTCTAACAGTGAATCTTTTTGCAGATGATGCATTCACTCAACACTCTCCTGACAGTTTTTCTGCTTTTTAAAATCCAATAATTTTCACGCAACGCAGACATCACTGTTTGTACTCCAGCATGTAAAAGTTCTATATGCTTTTGTATAATCAACTTCGTCACAATAGGATGTCGGGAAGGAAGAACTATAGGATAGCGTATGGATTCAACGTCTTTTCTCATTATTATCTTCGATTTTATTCTGATTATTCCATCCGAATCTACTAGAGTTTGCATTTGTGATACTAATGATTTAGTATCGTTTGAAAAGCTTTGTTTTTGTACTATTTTCAATACTTTTCTTTCAGCTGCATCCGTTTCTTGAGTGATTAATTCTCCAAAGTCTCTGCCATTCCTTTGTTTTCTAAGATTATGGTAAAATCAATAAATCCATGCTGTGACTCTTATTATCTTCTTAAACGATGAAATTTCAGAAAGATAATTCATTTCTTTTGGTTCATGATTGATTGTAGAAGCAACAGTTCTCTTTCTTTCCGAATCAATTGTTGCACGATCCGGGCATGCTTCAGATAATGGCCATTCTTCACGAGGTTTGTTCAGCCAACTTGGACCCTCCCACCATAACGATGCAATAAGTTCTACTACACCACATCCTCTAGAAGGGAGGTCAGCTGGATTCAGAATCCCTGGAATATGTTTCCAATCTTCGGGGTTGGTCAATTGACGTATTTCTTGTACCCTGTTGTTCACAAAGGTGCCCCAATTTTCTTTGCGCTTTATCCAATAAAGAGCATTTACAGAGTCCGACCAGCAATAAATAGGTACATTCTCCAGTCCTAAATCAATCTTCGTAGTATTTATGAGTCTAGATCCAATAGTACATGCAAGAAGCTCTAATCTTGGTATAGTGATTGGTTTTATTGAGGCAACTCTAGCACGGGCTTGTACAAGTTGACATGTTATTGCTCCACCAACTTCAGTTTTTAAAAATACACAACTCGCGTAGGCGGCCTTACTTGCATCGCAAAATACATGCAGTGATAAATCACTGTTAGGGGAAAGTTCCTTAGATATACATCTAGGAATTTCTAAATTATTTAAGCATTTTAAATGTTCCTTCCATCTTTCGAATTTTCTTGATATTGATAAAGGTAATTCTGTGTCCCAAGAAACTCCCAATTTCCAACATTCTTGCAATAATATTTTTGGTTCTAAAGTAACAGGACAAGTGAACCCGATTGGGTCAAAGATACGGTGCACAGCTGAGAGTATTTTGCGTTTCGTTACTGGAATTTTATTGATTTTCGAGTTTTCTTCCCAATTAACAGATAATGTGTCTTTGTCAGGCTTCCAAATTAAACCCAAAACAGGAACTTTCTTCTCTTCTTCCAATAGAGTACCTTTTTCTGCTTCAGAAACACCTGTATGTACCCAATCACGTAGGTTGAATTTGGCGAGGCTCAAAATTTCTTTAGATTCAAGCATAAATCTTTCTATGTCTTCTTCTGCATTATCTACACTCGTCAAACAGTTATCCACATAAAACGATTCTAATAACTTCTGCGCTGTAAGTTGCAGATGCCCTGAGACCTGTTTCAAATGATATTCCAGAGTCGCTCCAAGAAGAAAAGGACTGCTAGTGATCCCGAACACAACTCTCTTATGTTGATAAATCTTGGTTTTCTCCTTATCGCCATTCTCCCACCACAAAATTCTCAGAAAAGGTCTATCCTTTTCTTGAAGACCTATCTGCAAAAAGGCTTTCTCAATATCTGCTGTTATGCCAAACTTGCGGAGCCGAAATTTATTGACGATTGTTGGAATTAGTTCTACCATATTTGGTCCTTTTTCGAGACATTCATTTATCGAAGAAGAATTCTTTTTCTTTCGCCGATCCATCAAACACCGGTCTAATTTTTGGTAGTGGAATTATCTTTATATACAAGATGGTGCGGTAGATAGTGTTCATTCTTCTTATCTGCAACGTTCTGAACTTCTTCAATAATATCTTCGTCCTGCCAACTGTGAAAAACTGCTTCATATTTTCCTAAATTCTTGCTACGTTCTAAGGATCTAACACAATTTTTCAATCTTCTTTCAGCCAAGTTTCTACAGTTTGATAGAAATGGATGACCTTGAATCCAAGGTAAACTAACAACATATCTCCCATCTGCATCTCTTGTGACATGTTTTGCAAAATGATCTTTAGCAGCCTCTTCTAATTCAATTCTAGTCTTTTTCTCAAAAGGATCTTTAATTCCGAGAACATCTAAACTCCAAAGATCTTTGATACAGTTATCACTAACATGTAAAGACAAAAGCACATTGGAATGCCTTTCCTTTTCCATTTTCATTTTTCCCATAACTGTCCAGCCCAAATGTGTGTTTACAGCCACTAATCCTCCCTTTAAATGTTTGACCTCGTCTCCTATTAGCAAATTTCCTATTATGTCTGCCCCTAATAACATATGTATTTCATTTGGTTCCCTTTCAAACAAGCAACAATTCTCATTCACGGAAGCGTCACTGACGAAAATTCCATATTCCTTCAATTCATTAATCAATTCCGAATCCTTTAATTTTGGGATGGGTGTACATATTCTTTTTTGATCCATTACTTCTACTTCACAGAAATAGGAATTAAAAACATCACTCAAGGTCACAACATATTTTTGTGTTTTTCATTACGTTCTATTCCCCCAAAGAGTCCATGAACTGTTGTTTCCTGTCCCACGCATTTTAAATTTAGTTCTTTGGCAATAAATTTAGTTACGTAACTCTTCGGACTTCCGGTATCGAGAATTGTTCTTACTTTTTTTTCCCTTTTATACACACAATTAATGTTTGCAAAAATACTTCTGTTGATTTAGAATTATTGGAAAGTATAGTATTTTCATCAGTTAAGTTTTTTTCATTATTTTCTTTTGATGAGTCATCGCTAGAAAAACATAATATATCGTGGTGTCTTTTTCCACATAAAGAACATAAATTGTTTAATTTCACTTTACAATCTCGAGATAGATGACGAGCAATTCGGAGACATTTAAAACAAGCACCCAGTTTCATCAAAATATCTTTTCGTTCATTTAAAGTTTTCTGTTTCGCCCAAGGACAAATCGCGGTTTGGTGTGACTCGTGTTTACAGAAAAGGCATGATTCATTCGCATTTTTCTCATTTGAACTTGCCATAAAATTCGCCGCAGTTGGAGCAGGGAAGGGTTGCTTTCGAAACGATGAATTAATTTTTTGTGAGTTATGTTTATAATTTTCAGATTTGAATCGGTTGAAGCTAGGTTGGATTCTTTGACTGTGCGGAATGTATTGGGTTGAAATTGAAGATTCAGTTCTTTCTCTAGCGCTAATTTGTTTATTCAAAAATTTTTAATAATTCGTCAAGTTTATACTCTGAGCCGTCTGTTTCTTTATTGAATTCGAGAACTAAATCAGAGGGTAAGCAATTTAAAATTAATGGACAGAGTACATTACTAAAACTTTCAAATGAAACATCTAAAGACTCTAAACTTCTTATTTGCGTTTGACACATATCAAAAAATTGGCGCAATACTTTAGTATCATCCGAACGTTTTAACGGAGTTACACTCAATAATTTTTGCATATGAGAGTTGATTATAGCATCTTTTCTTCCAAATCGATCTTTTAATATTTCTACAGCTTTCGCATAATTTTCTGCCGTGATGGCAAAACCTTCCACTGTCGCTAAAGCAGAAGAACCTAACAAACCCTTTAAATAGGTAAATTTGTCAATCGAATTTAGAGAATTATTGTCATGAATTGCGGTTTTAAAAGAGTTCCAAAATGAGAGCCATTGATTAATTTCACCATAAAATTTGGGAATAATTAATTTTGGTAGTTTTACCTTCATTGGTTCTATTAATTTTGATTCTTCAGTTGTTTTGCATGAGTCAGAATCTGACTTAAATTTATTATTCTTTCCTAGTTGTTTCTTGGCTCGAAATCGCCAAGTTACGATTTTATCAAAATATTGTTCTACGGCTTCTATTTCTTTATCGATCTCTGTAGGTGAGTACAGGGGTTCACATTCTTTATCTACAATCTTTAAGCATTCAAATTTATGTTCTAAATGTTCTAACAATTCTTCGACTGCTATATCATCCGGTTCAGTTTTTTGTAATTCTTTTTCTAACTGCGAAATGCATTTTGTTACAGCGGTTCTTAGTACGGCTCGTTTCTTTTTTGTAACAATTCCTGCGTCTTCGGTCATTATTAATTTATATTATTGATTCACAAAAATTTCTAAATTTCAAATATTCTTAAACTCTCACGCTCTCTGATCCCGGCAGGGATGCCATTTATTTATGTCAATAATTAATTCTTAGGCTTAACTTCGATTAAGAAAATAGTCAAGCTTACCTCAATTCACATCGGGCAGAGAGCAGTCGTGAGATGTTCCTAGAATTCAAAATAGTAACAAGTTCAGGTAAAAATTCCAAGAAGTAAAACCACATTTAAAGTAACGAGCGAGCCGACCGTAGTTGATAGATAGAAGCTTTATTTACTAACTAACTCAAAATGGCATTTCTCGTGGCTTCTCGCGAGACAAACTGCGTTGCCACACAACTGCAACTAATCACTACAAAATAATAATTTCAGACAAATTGCGAAGGCTCGGAACGAGGATTCGCGACAATACCGATCACCATGGACTGTAATGTTGTGTGTAGCCTTCATCGTTTTTCAAGAAGTACGGACCAATGATTCAACCAGCCCATAAAGCGCACCAAACAGTCAGCTTTTCTGGATGTAACGGTGTTTCGACATACACTTGTGGATTAGCTTCACTCCAAATGCGGCAGTTTTGTTTGTTGACGTAGCCATTCAACCAGAAGTGTGCTTCATCGCTAAACAAAATTCGCTTATGAAAATCGACCATTATTTTCGAAATAAAATTGCACAATTTGAAAGCGTTGTTCAGGAGTGAGTCTATTCATGATGAATTGCCAAACCAAACTGAGAATAAATCACTTGAAAGCTGTTAAATCGGTCGCCATCTTGGAAAGTAATGCCAACTTAAACTTCTATACCTGGAAAGAAAACACTCTGTACTATACATTTTTACATGCGTAAGCGTTTGCTGGAGTCCGAAAGCCAGGACGGTTAGGGAATCGCTTTTAAAAACACACAAAAATAAAAAGAAAGGTAACATAAATTATTTTACCTTTTTTTGTTTAACCTTTTTTCATTTGTTTTTGTTGTACATTAATATGTACAATTAAAACAAAAGAAAGGGTAATTTGCTTAGAATTGGAAACATATGTTGCTGTCATCGGATCGGCTGAATATAGCATTTTTGCAAGTTATGTTATGGTTTCAAGTAATAATTCTGCAAATATAGTTTTGGTAAAATTTAAATTAAAAAGTGTCTCAGTATGTAATATTTATGCATTATTCTATATAACTATATGTATAATTTTAACACGAATTTACAATTTTTATTCTTATTTAGATGTAATTTAAAATTTCTGAATAATTTATTATATTTGCGTGAACGCTATTTTATACTATTTAAGTTTATTAATCTTCCTCAAAAGAACAACAGTCCTTTAAAGGACTTGGCTGCGTTTCATCGTCCTCTTTTAGTAGCAATTCCTCTCCTATTCTTAATTTTCAATGTATTTAAGTCTTTTTCAATGTCTTGTAATCATCTAGCTGGCAATCTTCCTTTACCTCAGGGTTTTTAAAATAAGGTCCGGTTTTTCATGTTAGGATCTTGACGTTTAATAAAAGTACAGAGTGGACGCAAGTTAAAGTTCATTAACCGCAGGATAAATAAGTTTACATTTTTATTCTAAATCTTTGTAATAATAAGGAAATTTTTATTAAAATTCAGGTGATGCAGGCAAATATTTCTATTAAATTTTTAAATTTATTGAGTGCAGTTTCAATTATAAAAACTTTGAAATGAATTGAAGGAAGAATTACAGGGAAAGAGTAACAATGAAAGGTTGTAACAAATGGTAATTCTTTATCTCTCTCGTGCTTTTATTTATAAAAATTAACTGTAATTTTAATTATGGAAAGTTCTGAAACTTTCGATGGCAATAGATAAGGAGGTGGAATATTGAGTTTTGTAGAATAAAGTCTGGAGTCGTATGTGGCAAGAATTGCTGACATTTTTATTTTCGTGTTAAAACTGGCGCCCACACCCGTGACCAAAGAACTACGACCCCGTATAAACAGAAATCGCCGCTGTGACGAAACGCCGCAGAAAAATGAAAATTTAACCGGATGCTCTGTAAACCTTACTGTCCCGGAAAAAATTACTGGTATTGCGCCGCAATCCTTCTAAAGCAAGAGAAAATCCCTGGAAATCGAGAGACAAAGTGAATCATCCTGACTTCAATTGTCTGAAGAAAAGAAAAAAAAAGAACATCTATTTCCTGTTAAAAGTTTTTGCAATAGTGTTTTGTGCATTTTTCATATACAAGTGATAGCAATTCTGCTACAGTGTCTTAGTGCTAGGGATAATTTTATTATTTTATTCCATTGATTTTTTGGCATTCTTATGCAATGATAATTCTTAATTTTGCTGTATATTAATTTATTTCTTGTGAGATAACGTTTCCTGATTAATATTTTGTGAATTGCACATTAATAATTACTATTTTGTTTGATATTTTACTGATTTCCTATTAAATGTAGGTAGCATTACATGCCTGATTATTTTAGTTTTGTTTAGTATTTTCATTGCATCGAAATTTTGTATCATTACAACTGATGATTCCTAAATTTTCCTTATATTATTTTATTATTTGAATTAATGTTTCTTGTTGGTATTTTGACTATGTTATGAATTTATTTACCCATTTTAATTGTTTTTTGAAGTGCATAATAATTTATAAGGTTTTAAAGCTAGCCATATTTTAAAGTGTATTCCCATATCTGTAAGAGCTTTGGTGGACAATAAGGCCTCAACCTTAGTTATTTATTCTATTTATTTGCAACTCTTAAATTTCTCAGCCATGTCATTTCTGGGAAAAGAGAAAAAAGCTGATCTCATTAAGCTTGCTATTGAGTTAGGTGAATGTGAGTCGAATGGGGAAGAGCTAAAAATAATTGAACTAAGGACAAAAATTTTAACAAATGATGCTTATAAGGAAGACACTGAATTTATGAAATGTATCTTTGAGGGAATCGTATCAAATAGGATAGACGAGGAAAACAAACAAAAAGACGAAACAATGCGTAAATTTGAACTGCAGAAAATACGACTGCAAAATGAGACTCAAAGAGTCGTAGGTCGACAAACCCTACCCCAAACAAAAATTGAATTAAAAAAATTGCTACCAACATTCAATCCTGAAGTTGATAACATGGACCTGTTCCTCACCTTATTCGAACGGCAAATGAAGCTATTGGATCTTGGGGAAGATCTGTGGTTACCCTATCTCATTGGTGCCCTACCTAGTGATGTAACCTCCCTCATTGCCCGTGAGCCTCAGGAGAAATGCAGGAATTACTCCCACATTCGAGGAATGCTTCTGCAACGGTTCAAATTAACAGCAAAAATTCCGGGAGCTGTTTTCACGTCACAGAAAAAGCCCAAATGGGACGTGGAAGGATTATTATTTTGAAATCTGAGATAATTTTAAAGGTTGGCTCAATGAGCTTAAAATTGATTCATTTGATGGATTGAAGAATGTGATGATTGCCGATCAAATGAAAAAGAGATGCTCTCCAGAGTGTAAGGAACATTACCTGGATATCTGGGCAGAACTCCTCTCCCCAGAAATATTAGCAGATAAGCTGGAAGGTTTCGACAACATCCGACGTTCCCTACCCAGTGGACCTAGGAGATACGTGAAGGCAAGGGAAATCGTAAATGATGGAAGACAGGTATCATTCAGGAAACCTGAACGCCCTCCCAAAAGAGAATATTCCCATCAGATGCCAAATGAGAGATTCCCTCTCAGATACTATGGCTGTAGGAAACAAGAAGTGATAAAATCTAGGTGTCCCACCTGCAACCTCAACGCCTCACAAAGAACAGACGTAGCAACCAATCACATCAATGCTTACACAGCTCAGACCAGAAGCCCTCGATTGACCCTAATCGACATAACTTTCTGTGGAATAAAGGGACGTGTATGTGCAGACACAGGATCTTCACATTCAATTGCTGGGGAAAGGATGTTCCAGATATTTTAGGATAAGGGACTCCTTTTCCAGAAAACCACATTAGCAATGAGCTTAGCAGATGGTCAACAGACCACAGGTGAGGCCCTCACAACCCAAGTAATGGTATAAATTGAGGGGAGATCACACAGTCTTGACCAAATTCATAATTCTCCCAAAGGCAAAGGGAAATGGAACATTTCTAGGAACAGATTTCCTTAGTTCTGCTGGTTTGGTTCTAGTTGTGAAGAATACTTGTTGGTACTTCTGGGACAATCCTACCCACAAGTATCCATTTGGTGAAGAATTGGACACCCCGTCCATAGTTGAGAAGATGTCCAGCAACACCTGCCAAATAAGAGAAGGGGAAGGTGAAAGTTTGACATCTGTGTGTGTGTGCCCAGAAGGAGAAACTTAACCTCCTGTTGGAATCCTTCCAAAATGTCTTCGAACCAGGGGGAGAAGCAACAAATATCTTGGAGCACCACATTAACACGGGAAATAGTCCTCCTATCTTTGTACCCCCATACAGAATGTCTCCTGTAAAGAACTGTCCTGACTGCATTAAATACAAAGCTTCAAATCAGAAGCCTTCCGGGCTATTACAGACACCTGTTTCAGCCCAACGTTTTGAAACCTTGGCCATTGATCTCTTCGGGCCCCTACTTGAGAGTTAAGATGGTAAAAGATGGATCCTAATCATTGAGGATTGTACCACCAAGTGGTTCGAACTATTTGCACTACCCAATGCCACAGCTAAAGAATGTGCCATTACCTTGATTGAAGAGGTTCTACTGAGGTATGGTATACCTCGCCGCCTTATCAGTGACAATGGAACCCAGTTTTTGTCAACAGTGATGCAACAAATATGCTACCTATTAAACATCCATCAATCCCTGATCCCTGTATACCATCCACAAGCTAACTCAGTTGAACGAAAGAATTGAGATCTGAAACCACGGCTGGCAATTCTCGTCCAAGACAAGCATGACTATTGGTCACAGAAGCTACCTTTCATCCGATTTGCTCTCAACACAGCCAAATGCGAAACGGCAGGACAGACGGCAGCCTCTCTGAATTTTGGTAGAGAGTTACGCACTCCAAGTGAAGTTGTTAATGATATCCAAGTCGTCATCCAGAACGATAATTTTGTGCCAGAGATAACTGCCTATCTCAAGCATTTCGCTAAGTTTTCCACTCAGATTAGAGAGGTGGTTGAACAGCAACAGGATGGTAGGAAGTTTTACGCTGATAAAAAGAGAAAAGCTGCTCCAACATATCAACCTGGAGGATATGTCTTTGTAGCATCACATCCTCTGAGCAACGCTGCGCAAGGAAGAAGTGCAAAACTAATGCCACGCAGAGACGGTCCCTACGTGATTTTAACACGAAGATCACCATCATCTTACGAGATTGCTAGTCTTGATAATCCAGGGGAACCTCTTGGTGTTTACCACACCTCTGCTTTAGCTCCTTGAAATAATGACAAAGTAAAACCCCTTATTCCTCTTCGTAAACGTGGCCGTCCACCAAAGGTCCCACAGACTCCTGGTTCCTCGAAGGGACGCCGTCGAAACCAGAGGGGGAGGATGTAACAAATGGTAATTCTTTATCCCTCTCGTGCTTTTATTTATAAAAATTAACTGTAATTTTAATTATGGAATAAAGTCTTGAGTCGTATGTGGCAAGAGGTGTTGACATTTTTTTTATTTTTCGAGTTAAAAGGTTTATAAACGGTTTATATAAATTTCGTCTGCATATTATAATCTAATAAGTGTAGTGTAAAACAGGATTGAAAGAAATCATATAAAAAAATTTATTGAAACTTAAATTTAAGAAAATAATCAATAACAGTTCAAATAAAATATTCAAAGGAATTTTGATCTCGAAGTGTAAAAATTATTCGGTAACAAATATGAAAATAATTTTCTTGAAATAAAAGTTCATCAGTTCTAAAAGTTTTGTATCAGATGATAGGAGGTTTCTTCATCTTCCTTAAATCATTGAGAACTTTATTATTTCTCTACTTCTTTTCTTGCAGTACAGTCTTCGACATATATTCGACTTGACTTTTGCAATTTACTTTTGTATTCTCCTCCTTTGATGTAAATGATTCAAGTGAAATTATCCCTTATAGAAACATAGTTTCTGAGGAAATCTTTCTTAGGTATATATATATATATATATCTATATATATATATTCCTTTCTCTTTTCCTGATTCTTTCTCAAAGATTACTTATATAACTCATACATTTTCTTAGTGAAGTCTAAACTATTCATGCTGGTGTTGGCAGAAAATGAAGAGCTTCAAAAACTATCTTCAGCTTCTATGCAATACATAATGCTGTTAGAAATCACTAATATTTTAATAAAGTCATTGGATTTATCACCCATGCAGTTAGGCCTTCATTTAATAACCTCGCCAATTCTTTCTAAAACAGGCGCTCTTTAGAATTATTTTTTCGACTTTAAAGTCATGTTTCTGATTATCAGTTTTAGTTTTAACTCGAAACAAAATATCTTGTTTTCAAGTTGAATTCTTGGAACTTCAACTAATAACAATTCTTAAATGCAACGTAGAAAAAGGTTTTAATCGGATGCTTTTTCCAGTCCTTTTCATTTTGTATTTCACATTTGATAAAGCCACCTTAAAGACTATTTTTATCGATTAAAAATGAATGGAACTTATGTAACAGTTTGTCTAATCGTTTATCATAACATATTTCTCTTCCAATAATTCAGTACTTTCTTGTTTTCGAAATGGTACATTTTTTTCAAGATGCTATAATAAATCATCGCTCAAGAACGAGTTTTTCACAAATTTCAGGTGTTCACAACTTGAAGGAAAGTCATTGCCTGTGCCAAGATAAAATGAGAACAATATTGAAGTTTTTTTAAACAAAGTCTGTTGTTATGTTTGGTGTTAAAATATCTATTGCAGCATCATTTGATAGTCTTATACTTCCTTGGATAATATGTATTATTTCAAAACATATGGTGGATTGGCAAGAGCGACTTTTAAATCCAAAGCTTCACAGAATTTGAAGATCACTTCTGACTGAACTATTGGAATGGTTTCTTTTATCATTTTCGTTGGTAACTTGAAATCTTGAAATTCCGCCTTGGTATTTAGTTCAGTGGCAAGACCTAAAGCCTGGCAGATCTCATGTACTATTACTGAGCGCACCAAAGGTAGTGGTTTCTTTTTCTTTGGTTGTGGTTTGAGTGCATATGTGTCTTCCTCTGCCAGAGCTAATTGGACATTAATATTCATCGATTCACACATTTTAAAAATCATTAATGATTTTACTTTTGGAACTGAGCCGTTCCGTTTTTTATTTTCTGGAAACAAAGAGCCCTTTTGCATATTGAGTCCCTCAAAGCTCAGTAAAAAGCATATCTTCATCAATTCAAAAAGGAAAACATATCCTAGTATATCAATGAAAGTAGGCAGAAAACCTTTGAAGATTGTGGCCGATGTACAAATGGCCAAGTAATACAAGATTTCCAGGTGGAAAAGAGCCATGGTTGTATCAAGATACACTACCACTAAAAGTAAATATCAAAATTCTCAAAAAAATTGCACAAAATTAAAAAACACTGTTAACTAAGCAACAAACGATTATTAAACTGTGAAAAATCTTAGAACTTCTATATTTATGTCCTTAAGAATTGTTTCGTTTGCATTGTTGGTAAAACAGAGCTGCTAATGTTGAAAGCTGTTATTTCATATAATAATGTAGTTCTTAAATTTTACAGCTATTGTTGTAAATTTTATGTAATTTTCGTGAGAGATTAAAAGCTCACATTAGAAAATTAGATACATAAAGGTATTATAATTCAATTAATATTAACTAAATGAATTAAATTATAAAATTAAGTATTCGCTAGTCTTCTTTATGCATTTTCTAACAAATCATTTATATTCCACAATCATATTTGATACATAGCAGGGGTGTCGAATCTTTTTAGATCAATGTGCCATTTTTTCTATAAGAAATGTTTAAGGATTTATAGACGTGCCGTCAAAGAATTTCGACTAGTCATTATTGAGAAAATAGTAAAACTAAATACTAACAACTCAAAATTCTTTAATTAAAACAAAAATATATTTTGCTTAGTATAGTAGTAAATGCCTTATTTATACGAGTAATTCAAATTCAAGTAACATTAGTGTGACAACTGTTGTGGTAGATTAAATGACAATGAACTTGTATTAGGATTGTAATATGTTAGTTTTACCACAATGCAAGCTAAGTCGGAGTCCTCTTCCGAACGGTTTTTAAGTGAGTCTTTAATATTATTCATCTCTGAAAATATGACTCATCGGCATCGGTAGATGAAAATATGGTTAAAATAACATGAGCCAGTTTTTTCCAACAGCTAAATGTATCTGGAATCGAATTCCCTGTTTCAAAGATTGCATTGCTAGCATTTTTACTTATATTGCTTGTAAATCTTTCTGCTTTAATCAATTCCAACTTTCTCCTTTTTTCAACAAATTTTTGAACCCATATTGAACTAGACAGGAATTCAATCAGAGTTTCATTTCAAATTTTTTTCATTTTACAACCAATAGAATTGGGACAAATTCAATTTATTAAATGAAGTCACATCAAGGTACATAAAAAACTTGGGTCCTTTCCTATGATTCTTTGAACTGAGAAAATCTCGCTGAAAACAGTGATCAATCACTCACGTTTCTCATAATACTTCATATTGAGATTTATTATTTTTAATTAAAATACAAACCGTTTTGATCGGTGGCGTGCCCAAAATATTGTGTCTCGCGCCATCAATGGCACGCGTGCCCCTGGTTCACCATCCCTGATATATAGTATACTGTTTGTCATATAATAAACAATGTGTGTTTTTGTATCAATTGACTTCATTTCGTAATTCTGCTTGTTCATGTTCATTTCCTCATCTCTCTGTTGTTTATCTGTGTTCAATGTTACAGACTACTCTTAAGTATTTGATGAATAAAGAGTTTTATATTGATTTCAGGTGAATTAAGCTGTCTTTAAGGAAAAGTCTAGTTAAGTTTTTACAACAGATGTCGCTATTAGTTGATCATTTGGAAAACAAAAGCAGAAAATGTTTAGATATTAATTATGTAAATTGTTTGAATTGCTACCTTCTATATAACATTTAAGGTTTCTTTTCCCTGTGCTATGTTTTAAAGTTAAGAGATTGATGTCATAATTTGTAAATAAGGTAATTTGTTAGTTTTCATTTTTTTAAAAAATATTTTTTTAGTATTTTTGAGTAATGAAAGAAGTTTACTAGATAAATAAAAAAAAATACATTCACCAATTAGTGAATTAATGTATTGGAAACAAACTTATAAATATTTCCTGATATTTGAATTTCGTAAGCGAGACAAATTGGGAAAAAATAAAAATTTCTGTTAACTTCTTTGTAGCGTTTTCAACTTTTTAAAAGCTAGGATTTTTAAATGATATTTCTAAGAATTAAGTGAAAGCTATAAGCAAGCGTTTCTTAAACTTTCAATCCCCCCCCCCCTTCCTTTAAATATCAGTTTGACATCGTAAAACCCCGAAATTTTGAACATCCTCCCTGACTCTCAACACATAGATGAGTGATTTAAAAGTTCTTCAATGATCCTAAGTTTGCTTCTGCTACTTTTGCAGACTGTTTTAACTCTTCCTTTATGAAACCGCAAACATCAAATCAAAATAATACAATGTAGTAACGGGTCTATATAATTGCAAACAATAAAGAATTTTATTAATAATCTTGATCGAAATAATTGTTCTATAGAATATTTTCACAAGGGGAAATTTAGTGATTTAGGAAATTTAGGATGGCCCACCTATCCATTTTTCCACGAAGCCTTTCGGAAAGCAATTTCTAATATATCTCTATATTTTTAAAGAAGAAATATTGTTTAACGGATGTGATTCAAGAGGTGTTTTGGCGTTTATCAAAAGAATTCCTTACGAAACGGCGGGGAGTTTTGAATAAATATTAAAGTTCCTTCTTAAGCAATGAGCTCCATTTAAGTAAATATAATAAAATTAAGTTAATAAAACAAGAAGACAAGTAGAACAGCACCATTAATAATTCAGTTCCTGGAATCGGACAAATATGGCAATAAACTATCAACAGAAGGTTTATTCAAATGTTACACAAACTAAACTTGCGCTCGTTTGTTGATTTTATAGTATAATATAATGTAATTATTGTGACTTAATGAATATTTTTTTGTATAATCATTATTCTTATTTGATAACATAAAATTAAATGATAAGGCCTAGTCAGAATCATGATCATTCTCGTCGAATTGAAGTTGCTTTTTACAGTATGTTTATTTGAAGTTAAAATTAGTTATGTGTTACAAGTATTAATAATCCATAGCTTAAAGTAATAGAACACATTAAACACGAGTAATATTTTATTCATATAATGTAAAATATATCATGAGAAGCTTAAAATAGAAATTCAATATTCAAGATAAACATTTTTGCATGCATAATTTAAAATATTTTACAAATTATCTTTTTAAACTTATTTTTACATTTTGTATATAGAGAAAATAAATTCGCTGTTTGCATTTACATGTTCAAGAACATTTCATACAGATACACAAACATTGTTGGGTTTCGTGAATTGCCTCATTAATCTTATGTCAACGTTGTTGTGAAGTCTCATGAATGTATCTTCACAAAATATCAAAGGGGAAATAAGATTGATCACAAAATGCTTAGGAATAGCAGATAATGCTTTTAGAAATATGATAAATAGCAGTTTCTTTTTTATTGATAATTTTCAGTTGAACTTGCTAAAAAAGTGTAGTAGAACTATGAACTACTACACATCACTCAAGAATTAAATATTGGTATATTTGCTCATAAAACTGGCGAAGTAACCCAAAAGTGTATTTTAAAATATAAGTTTGAAAGAGAGAGAATTTTATTAAAAAAATGTTCTGCTCCGCATCCATTATTAAGTGCTTTGCAGTTTTAAACTTAAATTAAAGCATGTTTAATGAAAAATACTACAAGAAAATTAGATTTAAAGAAACTTTATTCTCAACATTATAAAAATATATTATTATTTTATATTATAAAAGTATTATTTTCATTGATGTTTAAAAACATTCGCTAACATTTACTGATTTTATCATGCAGTTATAATAATAGAATATATAATTTTTCTGTAGATCCAATAAATATTTAAATTCTAAAAAGAGGAATACCGGTGAGAAAATAAAGAAGTACGCGTCAAGATTTAATTTGATATACATAGAACAAAATATGATTTATGGCATTCAAGGATTTTCCCCAAAGTGTCATGAATTTCAATCTAACACATTTTAAATTTATTGTAAAAGAATGAGAAAATTGGAAGAACAAATATATATTGCATCTTCTCATGTTGTGTAAAATTTATTTGTCCAATAAATAATTTATATTGATATGCCTAGAGAGAGAGAGAGAATAAGAATTTATTATAAAAAATACTCTACATAGAGACTGAACGCAATAAGAAATTTGCACCTAAAAATTGTTTATTTATTCCATATGAATATAAAAACGTGTAGAAGAGATAAAAGTTTAAAAAATTTATGAATATATATATTTTTGTAAAAAGTGTTGTGCTTTGCTTTGTTCTATTTTAAAACACCTTTCACAAATTTGTTACTTTCTTTCGGAAATGTATCAATGCATATTATAATAAATGTAAGAAATAGAAATAAATAAAATTAAATTTGTAGAACTTTAATTACAGAAACTAAAAAAAACAAAACGAATCATTAAGGTAACTTGGTACCCTTTGAGCTACTTTCTTTCTTAATGTATTTAAAAATTATATTTTAACATTTTATATAGTGCTTCTACTCCAGAAAATCATACGAGATGAAATTTTTCACATGTTATTCACACATTTTTAAAAAATTAAATTTTTTCAAGAAAATTTGGAAAATTTTACAATTTTACTCCTTCTGTAATTATTACATTTTTAACCTGAAATTTTTTTGTAATATTCTTATGGATGTTGTAAGAAACTTGAGGGATCAATTTTACAATAACTTAATTTGTTTTTGAGAAAAAAATGTTGATATGCTAAAAATCAACGAAAATGCCAATATCTATTACATTTTAATTTTTTTAAAAAAAATATTGTTTACTGCAAAATGGATCCCTAACTTTGTTACATGCTTTATATGCAACACACAACAAAAAAATGGAAGTGATTGGTAAATAGTTGTGATAGGAGTAGCATTTTGAATGCACTAATGTTTCTAAAAACACAAACTGAGAAAACCACTTTAAAGTTCATAATTCTGAAAAAAATTTTAATAAGCTTACATAAACTTAAAATACAACTTTAAGATATTAATTATATATTTTTCTTGAAAATAATTGCATTTTCGTATTTTTTTAACCCATACATTTTTATAAATGATCAATTTTAAAAAGGTATTAATTGCACAAGACAATTCAAGAAAAATGATAAAAAAATTTTATTTATCTGTCACGACACAAAGTTTAGTTTTTTCTTCACATAATATTGAAGTATTACATTTGTATGAAAAAAACATCAGGAATAAGAACTGAAATTATGAATTTATTAATATAAAATGCCTTAATTCAAAACTTTTACATGCACGCATTTCACAAAGAAGAAAAACTACATTTATGTATTGTCTCGAAAATATTCTGGTTTATATATTACACATTCTTTTCTTATAGCTATTATTTTTCTTTATAAAATATATTTTTTGATCTTATTTGATCAAAATGATTTTTTTGATGATTGATTCAAATGATTTTTTCAAAATGATCATTTTGATTTAACTTTTTTTAAAAGGAGGCACGGCCGAATTGCCTAATTTGTTTTCAAATGAAGTTCTCTTCAAATTTTATGTAGTTCATGCTTAAAATTATAATCAATCAGAAGATAATCAAGGGAAATTGGGGGGTCTGATCCCGTGCCCCTCCTTTTGTGTGTGCCAGTGTGTTCCATATTTTAAATTTTTTTCCCCTGATTTAAAATTTGCAAATACATATAGAGTAATTTTGTTTTCTTTACCAAACATCATGGACAACCTATTCAAGATTTTTTAAGAAAACGGTAGTAAGTCATAAGGAAATGAATGAGACAAATGCGGATATAAAGTCTATAAAATAATTTAACTATAAACACATTGGATATTAACGTAATGATGTGCTCTGTATCCAAATTCACAGCTTTGGGCTGAGAGCTACCAGAATACTATACCTAATTGATTAATTGGCCATAGCCAAGTGACATGGACGACACTTGAGCCGCAGCCCGCTCTCCAGATTTCCACTCAACGCAAACATGAGGACTGTCAGTCTTGATAGATATAATTTGCATCCGCCTATCTACACGATGGGTCTCAAAAGGCATGGTTCGAACACTTTACTCGACAAAAGCAACGCCAATCGAGAGTACATGACCATAGCCACTCGTTTACCACGGCCAAGATGTGTTATATGAAATTGTTACATTTGTGTATTAGTGCACCATTTAAAAATATAGACATGATGTTACCCTACATATTTCAGTCGTCGATCTTTTGAAATTATTTTTCATTTTATTGAACAAAGCGTAGTCCAGTGGAGCTAGATATAGTGGGTACAGCCAATGTGGCACTGTGAATGAATAAGTACTAGGGATTCCTTTCGCGGGATCCCTGGTTCCCAGGAAATCTTAAGATTTCCGTACTTTTCTATTCACGGAAATTATACTTCGTTCCTGGGATTTCCCGCGAATCGATGGTTTGATGAAAAGATGGTTTGTTTAGATACCAAAACACAATGGATAGTTTGCTGAAAGTGCGTGAAAGATTTTTAGAAATAAAATCAGCAATTTTAAAGTATTAATTGACAAATGCCAGTAAATGGTCAATGTAGAGTTTGAAACTGAGACTACAATTGCAGCAGGCTTAAAGCCAGTAAAAATGAGCTTAGGAAAATAATACAGAAGATGTATTTTCTTTCGTTATTGGAAAATTGAACGAACAAAATACAGAATTTGCAAAAAATGTGAAATATTCTCTAATCCAAAGAATTAATGAAAGACACAGTGTTAATTTAATGGGATTAATTAAATTCCTGAACTTTGGAGGAAAATTCGAAGCAACTGCAGTTACTGCCGATATTTTGCGACTGCCTAGTAAAAATGTTTGGTTAGACAAGCCGAAATGGGATAGGGACAAATAGGGCTTGAACTCATAACACTTCTGCAACGAAGTCGTGACCACGGCGACCATACTACTGTAACCATTTCAACACTTTTAAGCCTAAGTCCTTTGCCATATTGAAGTAACATGTTGGTTGATGGTTTTCCAGGAATGGCTATAGAATAGAATATCGAAAGCTCATTACAATTTCTTAGTACTTGTATCCGTTAATAGTTCTTCCAAATTGCAGCTAGTCCGGCAAAGGAATGCATTCGGTATCCAAGATGAATATCATAATTTGTTTCATTAAATGCAATTTTCGTATTCTTAGCTGCTGTTTCAAGATAAATTTTTCCAATTAATGTGATTTAGTTGGCCTTGATGGTATCTCATTTTCGTGCACCAACATCAAAAGACGAGAATATTACATCTTGATACCCATTTTCCCAGATATATCCACCAAATATAAGTTACAAGATGTAAGCCATCATGAGAAATAATAAGAAGTAAGAGTAAGAAGGTAGGAGAAACAACACCAGCTGTTGTTACGATCAACTTAAAAAATAAACTTATTTTAAAATATGTGGCCGTAATAATAGCCCATACGATCATCGCACTATTATCATGCCATTAAAACGGCATATATCAACGCATGAGCATTCTTGTCAATTTTAAATATTTTATCATCCTTTACGAGAAACAATGATAAAGTATTGGAATTTAACAAGGTAAAATGTAAAATTTATAACTGTCACTGTAGTTGGATTTACAAAAATGCTCAGAAAATATTTGTTCTGTTGTTGTTACATATGTCACCTGATCGACAGTAACATCAGATCAAGGTCTACAAAATTCATCGTGGCGGAGGGGTAGATTTTCGCCTATCGTTAGGCTCCCTGCAGGTAAAAGTACAGCTTTATGCAGGTGACAGTACGATTTGTTCTAATAATAAGTAATAGTTTTCTAATAATAAGTAATAGTTATAATAGTTGGACTGAGCGGAACACCTGCTTCTGTACCTCAGGGCCCAAGGTTGCGTATACTGAGTTGGGCACAGTAGGCCTTGGGCCTCATGGGCTGTTGCGCCACTAAGTTAAGTTATAATAGTAACCTCAATAGTTCCAAGTATCTTATTTTAGCTGATTTAACCCTTTAAATGTCAAGCTATTTTGATGATTTAGGTATATAAACTCTAATCATATTATGCAAAAGACTAAGAGATGAAGCCGAACTAAACTTCTCTTAATATGCATTCGGGTATAAAATAATATCTACACACATAAAAAAATACTCCATACAATACTTGTGTGTGACATTTTGGAGTTAAAAGGTTAACAAAATCTGTAGGATGATGAGGTTGATTGTCTCTACTCAGAAAAAGAAGCAATAAGAAACTTTTTTTCAAACATTTTTATTTCGAGTACTTTGTTTCCTTTTGTCCACAGTCGTTTATTTATATTTTTTTGGAGAATATTTATCGAAGTGCCCCACTTTCCATTTTTGTGGCTCTGCGCACTCTGTTTCTGCAATATTTCTATTTTTTTTTATGTACATGTAATCACTGTCTATCTTGCTCTTTCCGAAAAACAAATTGTGAGCCCCTTACCTTGTTTAACCTCTTGTTATCTTTTGAGTTTTTTGTATTCCCTTTTACAGGTAATATTCATTGATACTTAACTTCGGTATTCATTTGTTCTCGTAACTGTTTTTCTTTTTTGTTTCTTAACATATTCCCCTTGTGCTGTTCCTTTTCATTATAGACGTAGTTGGTATTTTTTGGCACCTGATGAAAGACCGTTTTTAATTTTTATCTTTTATTGTATTTTATTTTATGTATTTCCTATTTATTCTCAACAAACTTTTTGACACAAATGATAAATCATTTTGTGTATTTATAATTTCCTTTTATGTAACAATGATTTTTCTTCTCGGAGAGCTGGTCTGTAATTCGAAAACAACAGTCCTCCCAATTAAATAAGTAAGCATAATCGCTTACCATCCTTTTTGTTTGTAAATTAAGAAATACTCAAAAAGCGTATTTTATATTTCAATTGAACAAATATTTTTAATGTATAACGATTTACTTATATATATATATATATATATATATATAGATATATAATCCATAAACATATACAAATAGCTATAAAACCTAAGAGTATACCTATATTAGCCTCAGTAGTACAATAATAAACTCCTGAACTTAGAAACCAAGATTGCAACTTTAAACAAGTTTTAGGGCTAGCCAACCTTCACCAGTAATTTGCCTATATTACTGAGCCAATATATATATATATATATAATTATTTCTATTAAAAAAGGCTGGAAATACCCATTTTAAAACAATTTCTAAATTTTATTTGGAGCAACTTTAAAAAAAAATGGCAATATAACTTAGATTAACTCAATTGTAAGACATATTTTTGTTTGAAAAAGTATCAAACTTGAATATTTTTCTCAAAGCCTTTTCCTGGTAATGCAAAAGATCACGATCAAAATTCAGAACATATTCATCCATAACAAAACAAAGTAGTAAATCAGAAGTGGGCTTCAACCATAATGAAGTCACTTCATCATATATTTTTTATAAAAAAAATAAAGAAAAAAACCCTTTTCTTATTTTATTGTTTAAGCCATTAAATCAGCCGCCCACCGGTACAGTGGTTTGAGACGCTACCTGCTGTCTCGTATGGCTTCAGTTCGAATCCCGGTGAAGGCATGGGTATTTGTAAATGCATGGTTCCTGTTTGTCGTGGGGACACTCTAAATAGCCGTCGAGCCACAAGTACTCTCGTAAGGTGGGTGGAAAGGGAAGAGAGAGAGAGAAATAGGAGGCCCTATAACATTTTCCTTGGTGTTCTCTCTCAAAATTGGGTGGATCTAACTAAATCATGCTGTCACGTGTATGGTGCTCCAAGCTGCGGCAAAGAACAGGTGTATATCTAGCCTTTTGCCGCAATGATATTCGTAAGCATTAATCTGACACCATAAGACAGGTGGCATTAGAATCAACAACGGTCGTTAAATTACAAGAATACCTGAAGAATTAAAGCATTACTCGATAATTAATTGCAATGTGAAATTTAAAAAGTTGATTAATAACTGTTCTACCTTTTTTAAAAATGACGATACACTTCAGAAAAAAAATCGCAAAATTAATGGGTTTTGACTAGTATATTTATCTTCTTTAAACATTGATAAAACTATGAACACTTTTAAAGCCATTAATACAAAATTTCATTTTAACTAATGAACCAACAGTTTTTATTATTTTTAATAGTTAGTTTTGAATCATTCACTAATTAATTTTAGTAATGTAGCATTTTCAAATTGTTACAAGTTTTCCTATCATATGGGATAAAATATATTTTATACCATCATTATAAGGAACTATAAAACATTTATTGCAGTGTCTTTTATGGTACTGACATTTTAAAATCCGAAAGTGTAAAAGTATTTTGAAAAATGATACTATATAATTTATTTTTCTTTCTTTTAAATTTAGGTTTGATTTGATATGGCTTGAAAAGAATAATATGAAATAAAAAAAACAACAACAGAAACTATCAATTGAATTCTATGCTTGATACAAAAAGGCGGTCTTTATTAAGCAGTCGTATCGTAAGTCAAACAAAAATTTAAAGTGTTAGTAATTTTATTTGATTGATCGAATTATTGCAATTTTTCCATTTAGTTTTAAAACGCTAAGTATATAAGTAAATAAATAAATGACTTGTACTTCAGATTTTTCTTCTTCAATTCGTTGATTGAACAAATAAAGAGTTAAATATATAAACTTACGAGAAAAATAAACTTAATGCTAGCGTAGTTTGTTTACAAACTCCCCATCATTAATAAAATGAAATCTGTATTTGAATAAAAGTGTTTGCATACTTGCTATTATTTCTTTTTCACTAAAATTAATTAAAATAATGGCTAGTTTGCTTAATTGCTTTTCAATAACTCAAAATTTTTTTCCTAAAAATATCATTAATTCTATCATCCATTAAGCATATCGTTTTTATTTGCAGTCTCTTTTGTCTCTACTGAATTTAATTTAACCGGCGAGACACTTGACGAAAACATAACTTCAATTTATTAACTTTTAATAAGATTTTTTCGCTTGGCTTATACGTCACCCTGCATCAATAAAAATCGTAAAATACAGTGAAAATTACTTAACGTGAAGCTATTTGGACTGAAATATTTTTCGGTGTTAAAATGTATTGCAAAAGAAAAACATATAAAAACAAGTTTATTAGCTTAAGTTTATTAAAGTTCATTTTATTCACATAGATAAGTATATGTATATAGATACACACATGCACATAGATGCGAAGTACATAATATATCAATGAAAATAAAACATTTACAAGAACTTAGAGACATTTAATGTATAAATTTTCAAGATTTTGAAAAACAAAACATTTATTTTGTTTTTGGAAAACAATCTGCTATTTTTCTTTGCATTACCTTTTTTAGTATCAAATTCTCCACAAATTGTTCAATATTTACCATTTAGTTGTGCAATTTGCCAAAATAATCTGCTTCTAAATAACTACGCATTACTTTTTTTCGTAATATTCCTCATTTCCGATGTTTTTGTGTGGCGTTTGTAGAGATGGAGGGTGAAAGTAGCTTAGTTAAGTAAAATTGGTTCATATCACAGGTGATTCTGAGGATATTTCAAATTCAAGCTTTCCTTCTTTATACGTAACATGTTAAAACTAATTCTTTTTCATTTCACATCCCTCTGAAATCTCGCCTGCTGGGCTGATTTTCCCATATTCTATTCAATCCCAGAAAACAAATCTTTTCGTGTTAAGCAATTTTCATTTCGTATTAAGAAAAAAAATGCATGAAAATATACTTCGTTGTGATATTTCGTGTTAAACGATATCCTCTTTAAAGCTTTTTTTTTGCGTTAACGAATTTCAAAAAAAAATCTAAAAATATTTAAAAATTAAGAAAGCTTTAACAGTAATGGTATTTTTTTTACATTAGATCATTATTCTCTGTTTTTAACGCATTTCCCTCCTTAGATAGAATAATTAATTACTAAATTGTTAAAAAAATAGGATGAATTATGGAAATTCTGTCGTAAAATATTTGTTCATTACTGATTCATTACAGAAGAAGACGTGTATGAAAATGAGATTACGTTTATCCAATTTACGTCGTGCTTGTGTACGTGTAAACTATGTGAATGAAGTTTACTTCACTCATTAATTTCATAAAAATACTTATCAATAACCGCTTATTAAATTTTCTGCCAGCTTTTAACCTATAAATTGGAAATGTATGGGGCACTTGTTTTCTTGCAATTATTTTCATTCTTAAATGAGAGTTAAAATGTTAGTAAATTTACATTATTTACATACTAATATACCTTCAGAACTTTCGCAGAGACCTGACACTTCATTCTGCCAAACTGGAAATTAAAAGGATTTTTAGGGAATCATTTCGCCTTACAGCTTCTCGTGTTGCTCGTGATAAGCCTTGGAGTACACTATGTAAGAAATCCCACGGTATTCCAAGTTCTCCTCGTGCTGCTGCTGTGGCTAAATTTAGACTTTTAACCGGACAGGACTGCCTTTGTGCTCATCTGTTTCGTTTTAATTTAGTGACTTGACCTATCTGCGTTTTGTGTGACACTGGACAAGACATGACTGCCGCTCATTTGGACGAGTGCTCTGCACTGAATGATCTTAACTGCATTGTAAAAAGATATTGGAGAGCCCGTTGCCTAATGACCTGATGGTCAATGGCCTGGCATTTGTAAAATAATAATAACATACTAATATCTAATTGTTATTGTTATATTAGCTCTTTGTGTAATATTTTTCTATCTGTTGCCTCATCAATCAAATTAAAAATAGCTGTTTGGATTTAGCGCCGTATCTGGCAACGGTTGGAGCTGTTTTAGACAGGAACACGTTATGAAAGAAAAAAAAATGTGGGAGACTAAAAAGTAGTGCAAAAAGGAAGATGCCCGATGTAGAATGATGCAGGTGTTGAGTCCCTTTTAAATAATATTAATAAATACTTGAATATATATATATATATATATATATATATATATATATATATATATATATATATATATATATATATATATATATACTCTCTTTTATCATACTCTCTGAGTTTTTCCATACTCTGAATTTTTGTTTATTTTATTTTATTTGGTTTTTCCTACCGAGTTGCAAAGGGGGAAGGTTGGCGCCTTCAAACTAGTTTAACCCCACTTATTCGGTCCTAAGTCCGAAATTGCTTTCTGACTCTCTAGGTTTTTCTTTTTTGTAGTTTCTTTTTTTATTTTTCTATAATTTTGATCTTCATGTTTAGCTTTTATATTTTTATTACGCTATTTCTTGTTATGTTCATTATCTATCATTTCTTGTTTTTGATATAAAATACAAATTTCTATATATATATATATATATATATATATATATATATATATATATATATATATATATATATATATATAT
This sequence comes from Trichonephila clavipes, assembly GCA_019973935.1. Lineage (NCBI taxonomy): Eukaryota > Metazoa > Arthropoda > Arachnida > Araneae > Nephilidae > Trichonephila > Trichonephila clavipes. Next base: position 185,321 of record BMAU01019299.1, on the reverse strand, counting down.
ATATATATATATATATATATATATATATATATATATATAGCCAAATCTCCTATACAGAGAGAAAAAAATCCTTTTACGTCAAGAGAAAGTTTTCTAAAAATAAATAAAAATATTTTACTCTGTTTGAATTCAGAGTTTTTTCTCAGGTCAAAATTAGTTGTATGGTGTATGATATTTATAATCGACAGTATCATGACAGTACAGTATATGACAATAAACTGGAAGTATTTTGCAAAAGAGGGTTAAATTTATATTTTTACGAATTTTGTGTAATATAGTGTAAATAATTTGTATTTGGATGAGTAAAGCATTTATATTACTCTGTTTTATATTTATTTTATGTTGATATTGTAATATTCACAAGCAACGCCGTCCCTTAAGTTATAATGGTGATTAAATGGGTACTTGGCGATAGAGATAAGTTGGCATTATTTTTGGCAAACAAGTTGGTGACTATTTTAGTGACTTGGCGATCATGTGGGTTACCATTTTAAGCGAGTATGGGACCCTCTGGATTCTTCTAGAAATCAGTGGAGAAATGAACTAATTTCAAGACCTATGACGCAAGCGGATCTTTCTAGAATTATCCGCTAGGTCTGTAAATAGAGAAATGTTTCCCGAAAGTCAATCAGTCTGGTTTTGACTAGCGATCAGTTAGTATTGCTTTGACTGTTGAAGCAATTAGTGATTATTTCGGCTTTTGAACGAGCGGTTGTTTGTGAATACACAATCATGCGAATTAGACGATACCTAAAGCAATATTGTTCCATCCAAATGTTCAAATTAGATGGAGGTAAATGTGCAGCTAATTGTACTGTTTAATTTAATTTTTTTGTTGAATAATGGATTAATATCAACGGGCTTGAACATTAATATCGTGTATCTCACAATCGATGTTATAAAGAAATATAACAATTTTGCGTGGGGGTAAAAGCAGTTGATGACTCCAATTATTTGAATAATATCAGATTTATTAATTGACAAGAAAAATAGATGATTATACGAAGAAAAATCGACGCACATACTAAAAAAATATTAGGACAGGTTATTTACAGTAGTGAAAAACGCATTCATTCTAAACAAGCTTTACAGCGCTCCAGAAACCGTTTTTTTTTTTTGCACAACAGTTCCACAAGCAAGAACTCAGATAAAGTCTATCTGTGTCTTATCGCAGCTAACACACAAGCAGATCCTGATACCAACTGACTTGATCTTTGCTTTGAAGGTCACTTGTACAACCTCATAAAAATATCAGAAGGTTCGATCCCACAGACTTCTCAAGGGTACCATGGCGATATCACTAATTTGCCAAATTTGTTGTCAGTCTGGTAAACCTGGTCACATCTTCCAGAGCTGCCATAATCTTATTTTCCCAAGTTAAAGCTAGGAAGCGAACTTTACCTGTAAAACTAAATTTTTTCACACACAAGCACTCTATCACTTCAGGAGCAACAGCAAACAAAGCATGTTTCCATAATATGAAAATTCCCATTATAATTTTGAATGTTTTCAAAATCGTAACTCAAACACACTTTTGTAGATCAAACAGTAACCGATTTTTTATATGGTATTTTGCTCTCTGTGAATGATTTTTAAATCCAGCATATTGGTATTAATAAACAACATAAAATGTTTATTTATTACATTCTAAACACTCTATGTAAATGAATGGCTGATGTTTTTATTAATGTTTTGTTTTGTAATCAAAATATAAATCCCAGAAGAATTGTAAAATGTCTAATGTTCAAAAATTAAAAATATAAATTGAAATTTGATGCTAAATGAATTTAAAAATAAAGCGTTAGTTAGACAAAATTTATTAACTTGAATCAAGCTAAGTTTTTTTTTCCAAATTTAATGTTATATACAAACTATTTTCATAAAAATTTAAAAATCCCCTTTATTCGTGTAAAAATATATAATCGTGACAAAAATAAATATCTTAGTATTTGGGATTTCTCAATAGTTTTGTATGAATAAAATGTAAAAGTTTGAATTATTGAAAAATGTTTCTTTATTTCTTTAAAAATTTCAGGACAAACGAAACGTCAAGAGGTGTTAAATTATGAGTTTGAGAAGGCACAATTTATCGCTTTTGGCTCTTGAGAAAATGTCTCCAACGCAAAAGCAATTTCAAGAATATATCTATTTTTACAAGAGAGAAACATTTAATTACAGCACTTTCACACAACTTTTGCATTTTCTGCTACAATCCAAAGAAATTGTTGACATTTTTTTCAGAAGAATAGCAAACAAAAAATGTTTGTTATAACTGAAATACATTGATTTAAACGCGTTGTACTTTAGTAAGTTACTTCAGTTCACCTATACTCTTTTAATCAAATGTAATACGCTTGTTTGTTTAATTAGTTATAAAAGGAATCAAATAAAAATAACTACTTAAGATTTCAATCAATGAATGAATGTCAGATTTTATGGCGCAAGTGCCAAATCTGGCTATACTGCGCCAAACATTTGTGAAAATCTGTGATCTAGACGGGAAAAGAAAGAAAGGATAAATTGAATGACAAGAAGGAGGGTTGAAAATAGAGAAGGATCACTAGGATACCCCAGGTTCGTGAGACCCGTATTTACCAAAGATAGTAAACCCCTTGGGAATAGGAAAAGATCACTAGGGTACCTCGGGATTGTGACACCCGTACTCACCTAAAGAAGGTGAGCTCCTGAGGGGATTTAAGATTCAAATAAATTATGCAAGTTACATAAAAGAGATAGTTAGCATAAAATAAAAACACATTTTTACGAAATTTTTATATTTATATGTAAGGAATTGAAACAAATTTTGTTGCCACTAGTAGTTAAGGGGACTTGGTACAATAAAAATCACAAACCTGTCGTTTTTTTAATTTTCCTTTTATATTATTCTTTGCATTATTATCTTTCGATTGATATATCACTTGTGCATGTCGGAAAGTTAGAAGTTGAATAAAACTTCATTTGAAAACAAATTAGGCAATTCAGCCATACCCCCTTTTTAGAAAAAAAAAGCTAAAAAATGCGTTATGATAAAAAAAATCTATTTTATAAATAGAAATAATAACTATAAAAAAGAATGTGTACTATTAAAAGCAGAATATTTCCGAGGCAATACAATAATGTAATTTTTCTTCCTTGTGAAATGTGTGCATGTAAAATTTTTAAATTAAGGCATTTTATATTAATAATTTTATAATTTCAGTTCTTATTCCTGATATATTTTTCATACAAATGTAATACTTTAATAGTATAAGAAGAAAAACACAGCTAAAATTTCTGTCGTGAGAGAAAAAAAATTTTTTTTAAGTTTTTCTTGAATTTTGTTGTGCAATTAGTACTCTCTAAAAGTTGATCATTTATAAAAATGTGTGGGTTGAAAACATATGAAAATGCAATTATTTTAAAGAAAAACATATAAGTAATATCTTAAAGTGGTATTTTAAGTTTAATTAAGCTTATAATAATTATTTTTTCAGAATTATAAACTTTAAAGTGGTTTTTCTCAGTTTGTGTTTTTCGAAACCTTAGTGCATTCAAAATGCTACTCCTTCGACAATTATTTACCAATCACTTCAATATTTTTCCTGCGTGTTAAAAATAAAGCATGTAATAAAATTAGGGATCCGTTTTGCTATAAACTGAATAGTTTTTTTTTAAAAAAAATAAAATGTAAGACATGTTGGCTTTTTCGAAGATTTTTAGCCTGTATATATCAAACTTTTTTATTTTTTTTCTCAAAAACGTAAGAATTTATTCTAAAATCGATCCCTAAAGTTGTTAAGAACATCCATAAAAATATTATGAAAAATTTTCCGGTCAAAAATTTAATTTTTACAAAAGGAGTAGGATTTTAAAATGTTCCCAATTTTCTTCAAAAAATTTAAATTTTTAGAATTGTGTGAATAATATATGAAAATTTCATCTGGTAACATTTTCTTGAATAGAAACATTGTATAAAATGTTAAAATATAATTTTTAAATACGTAAACAAAAAAGTTTGCTCAAAGGGTGCCAAGTCCTCTTAATCAACTTTAATCATAATTGGCTCTCAGAAATTTCGACATTATGATTCAATTATTATGAAAGTCATAATGATGCAATTACTAAAGTTTTTCTAAAATCATTTATTTAAATACAACTTTTTCCTCTTCGCAAACATAGTAAATTTTTAAATGCATAAAACAGATTCAAAATATAAACTAGATTTAAACACGAATTATAATTTACGCTCACTGAATTATATTCCTTTTCAGTGACACAGAATAGTTTTTTATTTTACTTTAGTTTTTCTATTAACTTGCACCAAAATTTAATTATAACTTTAAAGGAGAATGTTTTAAATGATCAAAATATGAATTCTCTCAACTAATTCTAAACAGAAACTAATTGCAATGAAAACTTAGATTCATATAGGATACACATTTATGTTTTAAAATGTATATTTGCTTGTTAAAAATTTTAATTTGGTTTTCCGATTGACCTAAAAGTATTTGTATTTTCATGTTATCTATGAAAATGCTGAAAGCAACAAACATATCCTTATATATATATATATATATATATATATATATATATATATATATATATATATATATATATATATATAATATAAATGCATAATATATATATATATATATATATATATATATATATATATATAATATAAATGCATAATATATATATATATATATATATATATATATATATATATATATATATATATATATATATACGCCACAGGTTTAATAATTCAATATTTAAATATTTCTAGGATTTATTTATATTTTACACAAATAATTATATCAATATATATTTATGATTTTATATTAATCTATAATAATTTAACTTTATGCGGAACTGCTTTCCGATTCTTGTATTTGACCGGAAACGTAACCAGTTGATACACTCCCGAAGTAAGTCTTACTATCTACGTTTTGCATCGAATTTAAATGTATAATGTGAATACTAGTAGGCTACAATTTTATAATTATATTTTATTAGTTTAGTGATTTTATTATTATGTTTAAATTCCTCCAAATGTTATTCTTTCCTTTCCTCTTGGTACATAGTATGACAAACTACACGAGAAGGTTGGCTAGCCCTAAAACTTGTTTAAACCTGCAATCTTGGTTCCTAAGGCCAGGAGTTTGTTATTGTACTTACTAATGTGCCTATTTTTTTCCTATTTAGTATAGTTATTATAGGTTCTAACTATGTGTGTATCTTTATGTTTTTGATTATATATATCTATATATCTATATATATATATATATATATATATATATATATATATATATATATATATATATATATATATATATAATAATTTCTCTCATTTATATATTTTGCAATGTCTGAATGTCTTGAGTTTTCAATTTTTTTCAGTTTTGCTTGTTGAGTGTTAATCTCTCTTTGATAGAGAATGTCGAATATATAAAGAGTGTTTTTTTCAAGGTATAGAAGCTTAAGTTGGCATTACTTTCTAAGATGGCGACTGATTTAGCCGCTGTCAAATGATTTATTCTCAGTTTGGTTTGGCAATTCATCATGAATAGACTCCCGCCTGAACAACCCTTTCAAATTGTGAAATTTTATTTCGAAAATAATGGTCGATTTTCATAAGCGAATTTTGTTTAGCGATGAAGCGCACTTCTGGTTGAATGGCTACGTCAACAAACAAAACTACGGAAATGGAGAGAAGCTAATCCACAAATGTATGTCGAAACACCGTTACATCCAGAAAAACTGACTGTTTGGTGCGCTGTATGGGCTGGTGGAATCATTGGTCCGTACTTCTTCAAAAACGATGAAGGACACAACGTTACAGTCAATGGTGATCGGTATAGAGCCATGATTACTCATTCCTGAATTGAACAATCATGATGTGCAGGAGCTGTGGTTCCAACAAGACGGCGCAACATGTCACACAGCTCGTGCCACAATCGATTGATTGAAAGACACGTTTGGTGACCGCCTAATTTCACGTTTTGGACCTGTGAATTGGCCTCCAAGATCTTGTGATTTAACACCGCTAGACTATTTTCTGTGGGGCTATGTAAAGTCATTGGTCTATGCGGATAAGCCACAAACGCTTGACCATTTGGAAGACAACATTCGCCGTGTTATTGCCGATATACGGCCACAAATGTTGGAAAAAGTCATCGAAAATTGGACGTCCAGATTGGACTACATCCGAGCCAGCCGTGGCAGTCCTATGCCAGAAATCATATTTAAAATGTAATGCCACAAGATTATCTTTCGAATAAAAAAAATTCATGTCAATCTAATAACGCATCGTTTTTTATTGCAATTTAAAGTTCTATACCTCTAAAAAAACACCCTTTATATGTGTGTGTGTGAGTTATATATATGTATTCTCTTACCTATAAAATGACACTTGAAATATATGAAATAATTATGCGTTTAGATATATTTGTTACATTAAAAGTTCAACATGTATGCTTCACAGGCTGTGATAGTTCAGAAAAAAATTCTTAAATTTTCACTTTTAAACCATTCCGTTGCTTATCAAAGTTATTACAACTAAAGCATTCCGAAATAATCAACAATATTGAAGATTTATCTATAAAACACACGCTCAAGTTTACTTAAAAATACTTTATTAAAATACGAATTATTAAATAAAATTATAATTACGTTTATTAAAATAGATAGTTTAGGAGTTGAAGCTGGTTCTTATCACAGAAAAGTCTAGATTAATTGCATTCTGAATCACAGGGAAGAGATGTAGGCTTAGAATTCCTAAAATAAATTATGTTTAAATGCGTAAAATACATTTCTTAGCTTAAATTGATATGTCTATAACAAGAATTTTTTGTAACCAAGGTGTTTTCCAGAGTGTCATAATAAATTTAAACAAAATACATTTTGTACTTTTTGCGTAAGAATGTGTAAAGCATTTTATATAAATTTATTTTCTGTTCGTCATAAAAATTGTTTGTTTCATTTTCATGATTTTGATTGATATTCTCGAAGAATGATTAATTGCTACCATGTTACTCAGTAGATGTGTCAGGATAAAAGTTTCGTACCAAGAAATGGCGAATTTGCAGCAAAAAATGTACGAAAAACACATTTGTAGTGTAATGCTTGAATTCATCACTGTCATTTAACTATATTACCTTTTGTAGCTAGTTCATATTTTTATTGTTTAAAATATATGTATATATATATATATATAGAATAAATAAAAATATGTACTATAAATTCATGGCTTTCCTTAAAAAGTACTTGAGCAATTTGTTCTTGAAAAATATATTTAAAAATTGTGCAAATAAATTGCTCTGTTATATATATATATATATATATATATATATATATAAGTTATAAAGAATTATTTCATATATATAAAGAATATTTCATATATATATATATATATATATATATATATACATATTTTTACTTCAAAAAAGATTATTGGAATATTTACAGTTTCTTTAGAAGTTCTTTTTTTAAAAATAGAAACCCTTTTTTTTATCATTAATAAAAATACCTTTTTAGTTAGTGAGGATTTATTGTGTGATGTTTATTAACATCGCATTTCAAGACCAAACGAATGTTTAAGGTGATGAATCTCGTAATTATGATAGACCATCAAGTCACCAGGATAATACATGACTTAGTAGCCGATTCTCCAAACTTCTACAACACGCTAACATTAGGATTTTAATCCAAAATCACTTGAAGGCAAGACTCAATGGTAACAAAAACCGATGACGAATTCGCTACCATGGCTACTTTCTGGTTATCGTAGATAACATTTTGTGGAATTTTTTTCTATTCAGTGGAAAATATGTTGTTGCTTTTAATGCCACCTGTCTGACGTAGTCAGATCAAGGCCCACGAAATTCATCCTGGCAAGGGGCTAGAAGTACGCCTGTCGTTGGCATTGGGTACCATACAGGTGACAGTAAGAATTAGTTTGGCGAAATTCCCGAAGGGACGATAGCTGGCAACACCACCTATCTCCACCTCCCCAATTTTGGCATGGAACTAAAGGGAAGGGAAATATCATCCAGTTTCCTGCACTCGTGATTCAACCCACAAGACTTTCGAACCCACTGATTTAAGGAGCACATATTCCGTGCGTACTTGGACGGTATTTGGTGGCATGGGACATCGAACCCAGGCCTTCCGGATTAGAGTCCGATGCTCTAACCACTAGGCTACCCACGGCCTAAGAAGATATTTTGAACATGATGGATTTACAAGATTTAACCAAAACATTTACATTGTAACATGTAGATAAGAAATCAATGTCAAACAGTTGTACCGATTGCAAGGAGGAAACAAGAAAAAAAAAGATACCCGTTTGTTAAAAAAAAATTAGTAAATTCCATCTCTAAAATTTCACATAAATTTTATTTGAATGCAGTTGTGTACTTGCCAGTGTTTGTACATGGTCATGTGATCGTTGGACTATATTCCATGCCTCGAAAAATGAAATCTTGCTCTATCATGATCATGTATGCTTTTAGACATCCCAGTGAGCGAATGTGAATTTTACAAACTATTCAAAAACTCAGATTCAGACACTAAACGAGAGGTTTATAAAATAGTTTCTTTTAGATTTTAAATTTCCATTCAAAATACACAAATAAATAAAAAAATTAAAAATTTTTTGCGTGTGGTTAACGGAAAATCGTTTGTAAAGCCTTTTTTCTAAAACTGCGTTTTTCGCGAGATTAGTGAAACCGTATATAAGACAACCCCTTTAGTTTTAACTTTAAAAATTCCCAAAATATACGGTACATATTAATTGTAATGTTTCAGAAAAATTATTCCTTGAATATTTTAATAATATTATTATCTGTCTAAGTTTAGTTGCTCTTTGTATAGATTTCACTTAAAAACACGAGATAATTCAAAAATATTTATTTTTTTATTTTGTATGGAAATATATCCCATGTGGCTCAGTTACATTTCAATATATTTCAATATATTGTAATAATTTAAAACGTTATGTACAGAAAAATAATATTTATTTGTGTCAATATTCAGGAATAAACAAGAGTAAATAATTTCCTTATTATAGCTGTTACAGGCCCCATGGCCGTAAGAAAATATTAATTTCTGCAGTTTTCATTAACTGTTACCATAACACCATGTATCAGCAGTATGAAAACAGGCAGTTAACCCAATCCTATCAGCGAACCATAAACAGGATTTTCCCATTTTATTCATGACTAAGCTACTAGATTCGGAAAGCAGATTAGGAGTTTTAATTCTTTAATCATGTTGAATCATTACTTTGTCTAAAAAGAAACTTCAGGGGAATTAAAGTCGTGAACGCTTTTATGTAATTATTTATGTACACCCATATGTGTGTATTAATATTTATTTTCAATTACTAATTACTAAATTTTGTGATTATACTTTCTAATTTTAAGAATAAGACTATATTGAATTGTAAAACAAGATTAATATATATCAGTAACGTATGTAAAACATTTCCCTTTTCGGTGTAAAATTTTCTCTAGTTTTCTTTATATTTCAAGAATCAATTATTTAGAACAGAGATTCTTAAACTGTCGTCCGTGGATCCCCGGGGTTCCCACAGGTCTCTCATCTAATGTTGATTTCAATCTTTTTACTGATTCCGAAAACCCTACGGGCAGAATTGAAAGACGTGCCATCCTAGACTAGATCACTAAATTGTCTCCAATAAAAATATTTACTAGAACATTTATCTCGATCAAAAGAATTAATTCAGGCTTTTTAATTGTTTGCAACAACATAGCCATTACTAAAATGTAAGTTTTTCAAAAAATATATAGTAGGAATACATGTATAAAAAATTAGAGACTGAATATTCACATAGCGCTGCAATACGATAACAACGGTATTCATCTGGATTTCCTAATGGAATTGCGCCTACATTATTTATTTATTTGAAACTAGTATTTGTAATATTTTTATATACATATATAATTAGATGTTCACTGTTTTCTTAAGGTATCCGACTACGTTCGTAACCGGGATTTTGCAAAAGCATATAAATGGATAATATTTATGATATTTAGTGTCACTTCGATTAGAAAATGTATATAAAATTGTTCTAAGAATAGTATTGCAATAAAAAAATTATTTAACTACAATATTTTGACCAAAAATGAACGCAGAATGACCAATTATAAAAATATTCTTCTTTTGTGAAAAATGCTTCTATTATAATAATATTTTGCCTGTATATAGCTCAAACATCTATACAGAGGCTCAACTAGAATTTTTGAAATATGTAATTTAGAAGTGGGATTATCCATGTTTTACGACAACAGAGAGGAGAAATTTTTAGAAAAAAACGCCGATAATTATTTCAATTGGTTGTAACTCTGAAAAAAATGTGAACTTTTCAAAAATCATTGTTGATCCTCTGTGCAGTGGTATGAGCTTTATACATGCAAAACATTATTATAATAGAAGCATTTTTCACAAAAAGAGAACATTTTGAACGATGGTTATCCTAAGATAATGTTTTGCCGAAACATTGTATTTAAATATATTTTTTATCAAAATGTCCTTAAAACAGTTTTATACATGTATTATAATCTACGTAACTCTAAATATCATGAAAATTATCCGTTTATGCGCTTTTTTAATATCACGGTTCCGAACGTAGTCGGATACCTTAAAGAAAAAAAAACGGAGTTTTAAAAAGTGTGTATAAATAGCAGAAACAATCTTAAGACTTATGATGAACATTTAAATCACCCAGTTACGAGTTAAGAGTGTTCAAAATTTTAGGTGTCCATGATGTCAAAGTGGTGAATAAACAGGGGGCGATAGAAAGTTAAAGAACTGCTGATTTAGAATATGCAAATTTTTTAAATACATGATTTACATGCATTTTAGATTAATTTTTCATGGTTTTTGGAGAAACTTTACCAAAATGTTTTATTTTCTATATAAGACACAATCAGTGATATGCATGAATAATACCATCCTCTGTGAATTTTAATGGGCATGGCATCGTAGGTTAACAAATTTTCAAATATAATATTAAATATTTACTAATATGCATAAATATATATGTTTATATACATATATTTACATCTTTCTTTAAATAAATGATATTTAACAGGTTCTCCATGTTTTATGCGTGCTAGTTGATTTAAATTTGTTTAGCATTCATACTTCTACTTTTTTAGCTTTTAAACTAACAAACTTCACAGCGTAAAGGTGCATTTCGATCAAGTGATTCGAGATTTTACGGCAAGCAAGAATATGTGTCAGTATACAAATATCATAGTGTATTTCATGTGTCATGTCATAGAATATTTCATTTTGGCTATTTGTGAGTCATTTTCTTTAACATCAAATATTATTACTTAAAACTGTCCATATGTATAATATAAGTGTTTCTTAATGATGGTGCATATTTGATTATAGAATTTAAAACTAAATTACAGATTTAACCCCTTTTACAGGCTCTCTTTATTTCTTGATTATGGATAAAAAATTGACATTTTTTTATATGCATATTTTTAAACATACATATGTTTCACGCACAGAATTTAATAAAAATTAATGTAAAAATATCTATTTAAACAAATGAGTAATTTACAGGTGAAATTGGCTTTCTGTTTTTTAGAAATCTTAAGACTTTGTAGTCAATTCACACAGTAACTATTACTATAAGGCTTGGAATATCTAGTTTTTATCTTAAATTAAAAATTTTATTTACATCTTCTGTATTTACATAGATGATTATGAAATTACGGATCCAAATTTCATCGTGTATGATTTGAAAACACGGTACTGCACATAGATCAACATCGCAATCTGGACTCTAGAATCTTGTTTCTCTTCTGACATTCTGCAATTTACTGTCTCTCTTTGAGTAACAAAAAATACACTTTCGTGTTGGATTAGTTTTCTTCTTTGTTGAAAGAGTGTAGTCAACAAAGTTTTTTCAGGCAAGTGTGATGGAGCGTGCTCAGCAGAAGAACGTCCTGTTTTAGCAGAAAATTCCACCGAGCGATATTCAATTTTTCGAAACCATAAAAAGCCCATGAGAAACAATTAGGGGAAGACCGATAGCAAAGTGTAAATTTTCACAGTGCCCGAGCTGCATTCGGGATGAGCCAAGATGGCACGTTTTGTCTGCCCAAGCTCAGCTAGTGGAAAGCCGGAAAGGGATTAATTTAATTTCCAAGTTGTAATCTAATTCAGATGCGAATTAAGTATTATTTTCTAACTATCTGAGTCAGTATTAGTATCTTTACAATTATCCCACCTCCACTATATTCCAAAAAGTAAAAGAGAGAACATTCCTGTTTTAATTCTTAACGAGAAACTTGCTGAAATCTTCAACGTTCGATAATTAGATGAAATTCTGGAATAGCATTACGAAAAAGAAGAAGCAAAGTGTTGAAACAATGATGGCAATATTTAACGAGGTTTTTTGTTCTTTCAAACTTTCCGCTCCGTGTCTAAGATCATTGGTATAAGGAACGCTCAGAACATCTAATCATTGTTAGGTAATGTGTTCCTAATTAAAAAGTGAATTAGTAATACTTTTTTTTGCATTTGATGGTGGAGTTTGAGAAAAAACGGGACGAGCTAATTATTTTGCGCAATGATTAAAACTCTCTTTCATTAACTTAGAACAAATTGGTTACAAACTGAATAAAAAAATGCACACATTTGAAAATACTTACATAAAGATAAATTCTAAAAACATACACTATGTGAAGCGATATTTTTTATATATTTACTCAAAGTTGTTTCTAAACTGTAACAAAAATTTTAATTATTATACCTTGATTATGCCTCAGATTTCCTCATTTACATTTTCTAAAATTATAATTTAGATATTACTTTCCTAGAAATAAATGTGTTTTTTGAGTTATATAATTATTTTTTTCATTCATGTAAAAATGAAATGCATCTAAACTGATGAAACTTAAAATTGAAATGCATTAAACAAAATATATCATTTTATTTAGTTATTCAGATAGACAAATAATCTTTTTGGTTGTTTATATTCGTAATGAACACACATGTTTATTTATTTAAAACACATTTTCCATAATTTCGAATTAATTCTCAAAAATGAAAAAATTTCAAAAATATTGAAATTTTTCATAAACTAAACGAAGAAAATCCGATTTTTTTAAAATAAAAGTAATTAATTATGCTAATTTGAGAAAAATTTCCGCTGCTTTAAAATGAGTAATTTTTCTTCTTTTTTATGCGCGGACATAATCGTTCGTTTTTTATAGGGTTGTTTTTATTATCGTAAGCACTGAACGGTGACCGACTCAGGTTTCAGGTTGTAAATTAGAAATTCTAAAGGTATTCTGTCTACACCTAGTGTATGTACCACATGGATTTCTTTCCCTAGAAAATATCATCTGGGGCTCTCCAGATAGTATCTTACAGCCAATTCAATGTTGGTATTGGATTTTCTTAGGAAAATCCTTTTCTTTCCTTTCCTTCCTCATGGACCTGACCTGACCCTGATAATTTCCGGGAAAGTGCAACACAGAAATTCTCTCTTAAATCTCAATATCAAAATTCAAATACAGTGAAGTACGTTTAATGCGAAAACGCTTGAGATTCAGTATCGGTTATTACAAAATAATAATACAACGGCACGGACAAACTACTACTTATTTTCATGCATTTTTTTCTAAACATGAAGCTAAAATCGGTTAACATGAAAAGATTTCCCTTCTGGGAGAAGGAGGATATTGGATATGAGCCGACAATTGATGAAATGTTCGAGAAAATTTCTGTATTTTTGGATTATCCAACTTAATAACTCTAAGAATTCGTTGCAGAAGAGGATGATAATGTGTGTACAGATACAATTATGGCAGACAAAGACATTTTGAAGTTTGCTCAAAACCCAGAAAATATCAATGGTGCAGATTCCGACTACGAAAATAAAATGAATCATGCAGTCATCCAAATCAGTTACTTAGAGGCCCATTCCAATGGTGAAATGAATACCAAAATGGATGACATAGAACAATTTGATGCTAAAAAAGACAATGCAAAGAAGAATATCGTATTATTTCCAAAAACTCAAATGATTTGTTTTATCAAAACACTTGAAACTTTGCATTTGAATTCAATAAGTTTTTGTGAATGTTTTTTTTGGTTTTAATGACTTTTTTTAAAGACATACATATATAAACTTATGTATCTATTTAAATAAAATGTACTCTAATAAACTTGTTGAATATATGTTTTTCTAAAATTTGATTTGATTTGATTTTTTAATTATATTTTGAAATATCTTTTAACACGAGATTCTTTATACACGGAAAGATATTTCAGTCCCCCAGTTTCGTGTTAAATGATTTTCACTGTTTGAGATATTACCATGTTTGCTTTATACAATATCTTAATATAGCTCTGAATAGGGAAATGTACTGCCAAAACTTTGCTAGAAGTTTATGATCCGAAAAATTAAATGCATTCCAACCCAGGATTATGCCAGTGCTTACTACAAATGAATAATCTTAATGAGAAACAACGAAAATATCGCAAAGTAGATAATATCGAGATATTATGCAATTACGCTTCACGAAGATATCGTACTTACTTGAATCTAATCTGCACTATTTTTCCAGTGTAAATACACCTTAAAATTGAGTGCCGCTTAGAATCGAAGGTAAAATATTTGTTGGATGGGGGAGATTGAGTTTCACTCCCTTTCAAAAGGAAACATATAACCGTTCATTGTGGACACTTTCCTCGATAATTTATCCTATTCCCCCTAGTTTATCTGCAGTATTCAATATCTATGAAGTTTTTTGCAAAAGCTTATTTTTAATTTCATAAAAATCAAATATATGGGTAATAACATCAATACAAGTTCACTATGACGTTAATATTAATGGAGCAATTGGAAGCAGAAATGCGATCAATGAAATTTTGACACTGATGATACAAGTATACATCGATGGCGTAAACAAAATGATGTACTTTTTTTCCTGTTAATACTCAATAGTCTTTAATTATTCTTTCAAATTCTTCTATAATGCATTTTTAAAAAAAAAATGTTGCAAAATAAATGCTTTGGATGGCACGGAAGACGACACCGTGTGAGAAAATGGCGATGCCGGCACCAATTCCGATGTAAGATGTGACAATGGGAATGATGCATCATTTTCTAAACATGATACTGAAGTTTAGTGTAATTATAGGTTCATGTATGTTCTGTTGTTACTGGGATTAATTCATAAACTCCTTTGACAGAATAATCTGTTTATTTTTAAAATAAGAATAAATAAAAATGTAGAATAAAATTAATTAATTAAATGAACATTTAAACGTCGTTGCTTAATTGGCTTTCATTATTTTTAAAGAAATATAACGGCTCTGTCGATATGCGTCTGCTTCCTTGCGGTCCCAACGGATTCTGTTTGGTTCTGATGCTCCTTTATCGCTGCTCCTTTCCCCCGTCGGGGACATCGCCCTCTCTGGGGGGATGCTACGGGGGCTTGAAATAGCGCCTTCTACTTCACATGTATATATTTGAAATTTTTAATACAGGTAAAATAAATGAATTATTAACTTCGTTTATTATTTCTCATTAAAATATTTTTTTAAAAGCTTCTTTAATATCGGATGTTGTTGAACCTTATAGACAATTTTTTATAATTTTTCTAAGAAAAGTATAGAGAATTCGGGGTCCGGCTTAGAATCGATGACAAAATTTTTTAGCAAAAATATTTTGAAATTTTGGGGTGCGGCTTAAAATGGATGGATGCTTAGATTCGAGTAAATATTGTATTTCTATAAAATAGAAAATTCTCACAGTGATTGATTAGAAATGACATTCTTAAAACTTGTTTTTATACCAAAAAGGTACAATCTTTAAAAAAATTGAAAGCAGAAAAAACAAATTGCATCTTTATGAATCATATTCTTGCTATTACTTTAGAAAAGGTTAGTGAATATATTTAGTGAACATATATGAATATATTTTAATAGTTTTATGTCAATATATTTAAATGAGTATGTTACAAATAAAACCTTTTTTAATGAAAACTTTCTATAGAGAGAATTATAGTATTTTTATGAATCTCAAAATCAATAATTACTTTCTTTGTCTTATCTCAAGGTTGACCTTACAAAAGCTGAATTTATGTATGGAAAGATGGACTGATTATATTGCTCGATCATTAAATCATTAAATTTACACAATAAAAGTCCCGTATTTCCAGACAATACGATTGTCAATGTAAACTTATTTAGTGGGTGTATGGTTGTCAATGCCATGGATGTGAGAAATATTTTACCTTTGCAACCCGGTGCATCCAAGAAAAACATTTTACCATTTTGATAATTTATTTCTGACATTATTGTTTCAAAATTTATTTGTGTTGTCGAAGTAACTTATAGATATTTGATCGTACTAATATATTCAATTTATTGATGTTGTGGAATCGTTCTGTGGGGTTTCTCAACCATTTACGTGATTTCTAACCCAATTCTTCCAATGATTTGTTCAAAATGGTCAAGCATGTATTTTTGATAAAAGTCAATGTTTCATTATAAATTTCAGAAGTAATAGTCAGTGCGGAATATCTAGTAATAAAATCCTTTTATTTTTCTCATAGTTCTTTTATCATTGATGATAAATATGAGTTTAATATTAATACAAATTACGTACGTGTTTGATTTTCGATGAGCAAAAATCCTAAGTTTTTAATAATCAAATATCTCTCATTCTCTTCAAAGAATAAATGAGCCAATGTTACAAATTAGTCTTTTTTGTGTAATAACAGCAGACATTTCAGTATAATAACTATATGTGTGTGATTAAACTATTCAAAAACAAATTTAATGGAGCTTACCAAAAAATCAGTTAGAAATTATCAATTGTTTTTCAGTAGTAATTATATATATATATATATATATATAATTTCATATTATATAACCTCTTCAAATAATAGTTAAATTATTTTCCAGAAAATATGGTGATATAAAAAGAAAATAATTGTTCTCATTAATGATAAAATATCTTTATATTTAAAGAGAAATAGTGAAGTAAGTAACAAAGTGCACTCGGACAATTTTTAACGTAATTCGGTTTCTAACGTGCATAATGAAAATAAAACTCAAAACTGAATTAACTTATAAAGTCATTACAATAATTGTTTATATATATATATATATATATATATATATATATATATATATATATGCATATATATACCAGTGTACTTATCGGTCTTAAGTCCATATTTGCATAATTTATAAATTTGGATTTTATTAAGTTTTAATTTTGTTTTAAAACGTTCGTATTTTTTATTTATAATTATTTTCTTTTTTCGCTATTTGATATTTAGAAATGAGGTATTGTATTCTAGGATTCTTATGATTTCAAAATTTTTGTTCATTCATAGAATCGTGTGATTAATTTATATATATATATATATATATATATATATATATATATATATATATATATATATATATATATATATAAATATATAACATCATTTTTCAAAGTGCTGCATCTCTGCATTCCAACACAGACTCCAATTATGTATTCTAATTCCTTGACAAAAAGTGATGGAATTAATACTAATATACACTGGTGTGCAAAAATTAAGGACGAAGTCGAAAAATTAGCATATCAGCTGAACTAAGAGGCAGAGCGGACAGAAAGACCAATCAGGAGATTAAGTAAGGTGATGTACGGTAGCACATGCGCAGATATGCAGGTAGACGTAATGGGGGAGTGTCTGAGTAGTATAAAGCATGTTGTCGGTGTAAGATCAGTATTTCTGGCAAAGAGATTGCACGCCGTATAGCAGTTAAAATCACACCGAGTTGCTGCCTCAGCGAAAAATGGTGAATAATCAATCTGTTAGACGACATCTGGATGCTTTTACCCAAGGTCGAATCATTGGGAAGTTTTAGGAAGGCCGCAGTGTGACAAGTGTGGCTGCAGAGTTCGGAATTGCTCACAGCATCGTTTCACGACTTTGGAGACAATTTCAAACTACAGGAACAGCTATCTGGGGGTTCAGTAGTGGTCGTCCACGAGGAACCACACCCGCAGATGACCGGTACATTGTCTTACAGGCCAGAAGAAACAGGCGGCAGACAGCGGGAGAAATCGCTAGACACACGACACAGGCGACTGGACGACCGATATCGCGTTTTACCGTGGCCAGAAGACTGCACGGTGGTGGTCTGTTTGCAGGACGCCCTGTACGGTGTGTAACTTTAACGCCTGCCCATCGGAGAAGGCATTCTCTGTGGTTCCGGGAACACCGGAATTGAAGACACAATGAATGGGGACGAGTACTCTTTACAGATGAGAGAAGATTCAGTTTGAGAAGCAATTCTCATCGCATACTCATCTGGAGAGAGCGCGGAAGCCGCATTCATCTCTCGAACATCATTGAAAGGGACAGGTATGGAGGTCGCGGTGTTCTCGTTTTTGTAGTCGTACAGACCTTCACATCTTCGACGCAGATTCAGTCAACGGGACCCGTTATAGTAACGAGATTCTTCTTCCATATGTGCGTCTTTTTAGAGGCGCTATGGGTCTGCAGTTCCTTTTCATGGACGACAATGCACCATGTCATCGCACAGTAGCTGCCTAACAGCTCTTAGAGAGTGAGGATATTGAACGTATGGATTGGCCTGTACGATCTCCGGATCTCGATCCCATCGAGCATGTATGGGATTTTCTAGGCAGACGCTTGGCAGTTCGTACCTTACCACCAGTAACGATTCGGGAGCTTCGATTGGCGCTGCAAGACGAATGGGCAGCAAAGCCTCAACAACTAATTGACACCCTCATTCTCAGCATGGGCAGACGCTGTGAAACCTGCCTAGCAGTCAGGGGAGATCATATCCCCTACTAAAGACCGGATGTTTCTTGCTGGACACCCATCAGAGGGATGTTTCGGCCTTCAGTCGCATTGCGCTCCATGCTACTTTTTCAATATCAAGCTTCTTTTTATTCCTCTGATTTCTCTTTTAGTAAGTGTTGCTTACATTACACATGCCCTTACGTATTGGGGATCTTACGGTATTGAATGTGTTGATTTGGAAAGCTTTTGTACAAAGTTATATTGAAAAAACCGTCTTGTCCTTAATTTTTGCACACCAGTGTATGTTGAATCCCAAAAATAAAAATCTCAGGTTAAGGCGCAACAAATCAAATATGTCATGTAAGAAGAATGTCAGAAAATCTGTCTGGTTAAGATGATTAGAAGATGAAAAAAAGGCCACAAAGGATACTGTAATCCCAAAAGAATTGGTAACATTTTCGGTAAAAATTTTTAACATTTAAGTAAAACTGAAGTCTTATTTTCCCTTCATGACTAATTCTTTTCACTAAAAAATTTCTAACAATATTTGAAATATTATAGCTCTCTTTATGTTAATGCTACAATTTATGCATCACTAAACTCACAGTTAAGTAAGCATGATCCCTGAATGATGCCTGTTACCGAAGGCAGGTAATAACATTAATTACATTTAACAAAGAAATATATAAAATGTTAATTTTAATATTTCATTTTTAAGAATAAATGAACAAAATGAAGAGATTTTAAAGAATATTTTATATAATTATTTATATTTTAACTTAATCTCTATATGATTACTCTATTAAAGAAAAGCAAAATAACTGAAATATAAAAAATATCAATTATGTTGCTGGTATAATTAATTTTTATCACAGTAAAGCAGCCTCGCTAAATAATAATTAAATTTCATAAAAATATGGAGGATTAAGAAGAAAAAAATAAATGAATTTTAAATTAACTGAAGTTTTCACGGGTTAATTTAAATCATATACTGATCTAATGAGAAATAGAGAATTTAAAGTTTAATGCAGACACGTCAATAACTTAATTAGATTAATTAACTAGATTTGAGTTTTAAAATTAAAATACTTATCATTTTTTTTGTCTTTTTTCTAAACTTTTCATGCTATTTAATTACTGTCAAATGTCATTTTTATATAAATCCATTTACTGCAAAAGTATACAGTTAAGGACTTAAAGTTTGAAAAAAATTTAATATTTATGCAATGGATTATATTTAAAAAAACTTTCCTTCGGCACTAGAAGTTCCACGAACAAAATATATACTAACACTAATTACATTCTACAAAGTTGCAAAGATATATGTAAAAGGTTAATGAATAATAAGGCAATGAGAGGATTTAAATTTTGTAAAAACACACTCATTGTTTTTTCATTAAATTGTCTGTATATGTTTGCTAAATTGTTGGAAAAGGTAATTATAAAATCATTATATTGCTTTATAAATTTAATATTAAATTTTAATAGTTGATTTCATTAGTTATATTTCTTCGTATGGGCTAATATATTTTGGATAAAAAATTATTCGTAACAATTCATTGTAATAGTTTTTTAAACAAAATGGCTAAGTATTATAATTATTGTTATCTTTGAAATGTTTTTAAATAAATAAAGCTTATTGTAATTCAAAACATCTTTTTGAGTATTTTGGAAAAGGCTTTTATAAAATCCGATTTTCCACTTGTTTTTAACATGGCGGAGCGAGAGAACATGGTAGAATGAGCGGGATAGTGATTACGTTGGTGAGGATAGAAACAAAATGGTGTTAACAACTTAAAATTAAATTTATCGTAGTTAGTTTTTCTTTTTGTGTTGTTTTGTGTTGTGTGTGGCTGTCTTTGGAACAAAATGTTTTAGCCATTAAAGAAGTAATGACTTTATTGTACATGGATTACTGATGACTTTTTCATTTAAAGACAAAGAACCTACGATTTCTAGTATAATCATCCTACACGACCGCTGTCGATTTTCTGCATCATGAGAATCCACCAACTTGGGCCGGGGTCAAACCTTCAACCTTGGGTGCAGAAGGCCAGCAGCAAACCATCCACGCCACCCAGCCGGCTCAAAAGAAATGTAAAAATATAGAAAATTTACCCAAACTGATTAATTCGTATAATGTATATAACTACATGCCTAACTTGAAAATTGCTTATATTTCAAAATATACAATATAAACAATTTTCAAATTGGGCATATAGTTATTTACTTTATATGAATTACATATACATTAATATACATTATTGTTTATATTGTAAAATCCTTAAACTTTAAATAAATAAAACTAGTTTTATGTTGTAAATAAAAACTAACGGAAATGAAGTGGTTGAAAAGAATACTAATTACCTATTACATAATCTTTTAAAGTATACAATACAAATTTTGTAATTAACTATCAAATAGGTAAATTTTTTATTAAAAATGTCCATTTTTTAAGTATTTATTATTCATTAGTATATGCTTTTATTTCGTGACTTACATTCGCTAGCTGCAAGATTTTATTCTTATTTAACAAAGCAAGAAAACTTTTTTAAAAAAATGAATAATGTGCTTGTATACTTAAAAAAATGTAGTATGGACAGCTTTGCTCAAAAAACATAAAATTTTAATGCACAAATAATTTAAATGCATCCAAAAGTATCAGCTTTATATTTGCATTTACGAACTCAAACAAATCTAACCAAAAACTAATGAATGTAATTAAATATAATGAAATAATTTTTTTTAATTAATTACATTAATATCAATATTTTTCAGAGAATTTTTCTATATCTGTACGATAAATTTTTTCTGCGTCGTTAAATTAAATTACATTTTAATCTCTTAACAGAAGAAAGATAATTAGTTAAATTCATTATTTTATATGATATTTTGTACACAAAAATTAAATTAGCAAATGTAATTTCCGTCGTAACATATAAATGAAATATTACAAGAAGCATTTGTACTCAAGGTAACTAAAAAATTTTTTTTCTAGTATAACAAATTTTTATGACATCAATTTCATAAATATAAATAATGAAGGTAATTTGCACAATTGATAGCTTCAAGTGAGAAAGAAAATTCTCAATACATTATAAGAAAATGATTATAAAAAAGATACATATTATAAGACATCATACAGAAGGAGATATATCTAAAGGTACATTATAAGATATAATACAGAAGGAGATATATCGAAAGGTACATTATAAGATATAAAGAGTGTTTTTTTCAGGTATAGAAGTTTAAGTTGGCATTACTTGCCAAGATGGCGACCGATTTAACAGATGTCAAGTGATTTATTCTCAGTTTGGTTTGGCAATTCATCAAAACGATCATCAAGCAAGGCGTAGATTCGTCGAATGGGCCCAAAACGAGATTGCCGTTGTTCCCGATTTTCATAAGCGAATTTTGTTTAGCGATGAAGCGCACTTCTGGTTGAATGGCTACGTCAACAAACAAAACTGCCGCATTTGGAGTGAAGCTAATCCACAAGTGTATGTCGAAACACCGTTACATCCAGAAAAACTGACTGTTTGGTGCGCTTTATGGGCTGGTGGAATCATTGGTCCGTACTTCTTCAAAAACGACGAAGGCCACAGCGTTGCAGTCAATGGTGATCCATATAGAGCCGTGATTACTATCTTTTTCATTCCTGAATTGAACAATCATGAGGTCCAGGAGCTGTGGTTCCAACAAGACGGCGCAACATGTCACACAGCTCATGCCACAATCGATTTATTGAAAGACACGTCGGGTGACCACCTAATTTCACGTTTTGGACCTGTGAATTGGCCTCCAAGATCTTGTGATTTAACACCGCTAAACTATTTTCTGTGGGGCTATGTAAAGTCATTGGTCTATGCGGATAAGCCACAAACGCTTGACCATTTGGAAGACAACATTCGCCGTGTTATTGCCGATATATGGCCGCAAATGTTGGAAAAAGTCATCGAAAATTGGACGTCCAGATTGGACTACATCCGAGGCAGCCGTGGCAGTCTTATGCCAGAAATCATATTTAAAATGTAATGCCGCAAGATTATCTTTCGAATAAAAAAAATTCATGCCAATTGAATAATACATCGTTGTTTTATTGCAATTTAAAGTTCTTTACCTCTAAAAAAACACCCTTTATTATTAAAAGAAATACATTATAAGATACATTATTAAAAGAAATATATTACAAGATATATTATTAAAAGAGATATATTATGAAATATATTATTAAAAGAGATATATTTTATAAGATATATTATTTAATAAAATGCTATCCCTTTCGACAGGTTTGCACATTTTCTCGCTGAGATTTCCCAATGCTTTAAATATAGCATGAAAGTGATTCAATTTTTTCGTACTGGAAAAAACATTTCTGTCTCTACATCACAAATATTTGTTGTTTGAAAATATGTGATTCTATTTGGAAACCATTAGTATATCAACAGAATAATACGGATTCTAAATGGTTAAAGTCTCTCATATCTCGACTTTTTTGTAGAATACTTCTTGGATTTTAATTATCAATTGTAAAGTATAAAACTCTAGTAATATTTATTCGCATTCAACTAGCGACAAAAATGCCCGTTGTAAATTTAGCGATATTTTCGTATCATTATCTTAAGTCTTACTGTATTAATGTTATTCAAAAATAGAACTTTAAACAAAAATAACAAATATTAGGTCTAAAAAGCGTTGAAATCGGAAAATAAAATTTTATTTCATATTGGATCTCTTAATCAATATAAAAAATTCTCTTAGAGAAGGATTCAAAAGCACATTGCGGCATGTTCAAATCACGGCCGGGTCACCACTTCGGTGACAAGCTGTTGGTGACAAAGGGGAGGAAGCCCCCTGGTGACCCTGAGTGCAGTGTTATTTTAACTGGCCCTTTGGGTCCAAAGGGCACGCCTTAGACTACTAATACGAAGGGAATTCCTCTATTAAGGTGAGTCGTCAAGGTCATTTATTTCTGTCCTTTGTTGTTTGAGACTTGCAGAAGGAGACACCGATGCAGCATTTTAAAAAACAAGATCTGCGCAAATAGAATGAAAGGATAGTATTCCTACGAAACTTAAAAAGTTTTTTTACTGGAATTGTTATGCATTATGTGTAATATATTGGATTTTACCCACTAAATTCCTATACTTATAAAATTAATGAAAAATAATGAAAATCAAAATATAAATTGCGCTAATTAAAACGTTCGCAGGTCAAAAAATTAAAAAATATTTTTTGAAATCATTTCTTATCGAAAATGGCCTGAAATATGCTTTATTCCCTTGTGATAATAGTGTATTTTAAATTATGGTATTTCTCGCTGTTTGAATTTTTTCGTTTGAAAAGGAATTTCCTATTTAATATTTTGCTTGAATCATTAAACAAAAGTTTAAAAAGAAAATGTTTATATATATATATTATGATTTTCCTTCGAAGGGAAGAAATAAGCTTCGTTTTATTAATATTTGCATGACAAAGGAATCACTTCTAATGGCAAAAAAGGTATTGACGTTATCAAAAAGCATCGTAAAAGAGTTTGTGATCTCATTATGAAAAAGACTTATCTGTTTTAAAATACGATCAAGAACATCAGTTTTTTGAATAGCTTTTTTACCGAAATATTTAAGAATATAACACAATAAAAGAGAAAAAAATATGAAATTGTCTTGTAGGAAAACGCATTATGCATTACATTGAATTTTTTTTTGAGAGCAATGTCAAAAGCTACTGTTAACATCTATTGTGTTTATGACAAAAAAGAAGTAATTTATAAATATTAAATATTTCGCATATTAATGACATTATTTTTAGAATTTCTCAAGTTTCTTACAAAAATACCTTCATTAACTATTGCAATATGTCATAGATTTTGTTTCTATTTAGAAAGGAAAACTATTAAATATCTCAATGTATTTTTCGCTTCTTTACGCAATGTCATTTATTTCTTTAGCGATTTCTATTTTTAAAAATTGTAAGTTAAGAATAGACGTGTTTCACCGCTGATTTCAAATATTGAAGACAATCCAATTGGTCTTTTTTACTTTGGAAAAGAGTGGGCCGATTGGCTTTCAAAAACTGCCACCAAAAGCGAAATTAACATTATCTTTAATATTCCTAAATCCTTTTACAAGAAGATTATGAAAGAAAGAATGGTCAAGTCTTGGAACCAAGAATATCTAATTTCAAATAAAGCGAGCTCAACAATGGACTTTTTTCAAATCATTAATAAAAGACTGTCATACTCTCATTTTTTACTACACTTTTGGTTCCATCATCTCCCCGCGATTGTAACATTGGTGGCGAGGCAAATGTAGATCATGTGCTTTTGTCCAAGTTTGTCAGAGAAAGAAAGATCCTAACTGGCTCTTAAGGGCATTAGTATAAATTGGCCTCCGAATTTTCCCCAGCTTATTCCCACCAGAAGTACTTTTCAAAAGTTCAGTTAAATATTTCTAATCTTTCCTGATTTTAAAGTTCTTTTTTTCTTCCTTTGTAATGTGTTTCATACTTACTTCTGTAAGCCCCTTTTGATACTTTGTGGTGCAGGGGTTTTATAAATGTTTTAAATAATAAAAAAGTACTGATGGTTGTGATAAACCATTAAAAATATTTATTTTTTATTTTAAAAGTTTTGAGTTACTTCCTTAAAAAGCGTTTTTTAAAAAACAATTAACTTCAATAGAATTTATTATATTCTTATTTAACATAGTAATATATATCACATGAAATTAAAATTTTTATATAATTTATATTCCTCTTAGATATTAAAGTTTTACCTATAATTTATTTTTCTTACATAACTAATTTTTATTATCATTATGATTATATATAATATTATATGGCGTTTAAATTTCTCCCTAACATCTAGGTTATCATATATCTTTAAAAGAAAAATATTTATGAAAGAAAGAAAAACAAGAGGGTTTTAAAAACAAGTAAGACTTAGCAGTTTTTAAATTTATTTTTCAATATCTCGTTTAATACACTAACTGGACAAAAGTATCCGGACACCCCTTAAAAAAGTGTTTCTGGCGAGTGACGCAATTTGATGCGTAATTGAAAACTATAGGGGTTTGTCAGATTGTATTTATGCGTTTGTGAGGCAATGAGTAAGTCAAAGGAGCTTAGTGAGTTTGATCGTGACAGTATAGTGGGATGCCACCTTTGTGGGAAATCAGTTCGTGAGATTGCGGACATTCTACAGAAGCCTAAATCCACTGTGAGTGATGTAATTGTGAAGTGGAAACGCCGAGGCAGTGAAACGGCAGAAAAACGAACCGGTAGACCGAAAATACTTGGTGAACGCTGCCGCAAAACTCTGAAAAGGGTAGTGAAACAAAATCGCAAGTCCTCGTTGGTGAACATTTCTCAGGAGTTCCAAAGTTCATCAGGAATTAGTATTAGCAGCAGGACTGTCCGTCGAGAGTTAAAAAACTTGGGATTCCATGGTCGTGCAGCCACTCACAAGCCAAACATCACTCCACAGAAGGCGAAGCATCGATTGCAATGGTGTAGATGTCACCGTTATTGGACTTTGGACATGTGAAAAACTGTTCTTTAGAGTGATGAATCTCGCTTTACAGTCTGGCAGTCGGATGGACGCGTCTGGGTTTGGTGGATGTCCAGCGAACGTTTCTTTAGTGATTGCATTGGGCTGACTGTTAAGTTTGGTGGTGGAAGCATAATGGTGTGGGGGTGTTTCTCGTGGTTTGGTCTGGGTCCGTTAGTTTCTGTGATTTGAAACATGAACTCTGAGATGTATGTGGGCATTCTGGACAATGCTGCACTCCCAACTCTACTTCGGGAAGGCCCGTTTCTCTTCCAGCAGGATAAATGCTCCATTCACACTTTGAGGCTAGCACAGACGTGGTTTGACAAAATCGGTGTTCAAAAACTGGACTGGCCTTCTCAAAGCTCCGCTCTAAATTCCATAGAACACCTTTGGGACGAATTAGAGCGCAGATTACGTAGCCATCCAATCAACCATACTCACTGCAAGCACTCACTTCAGCTATGATGGACGCCTGGAAGGCAATTCCCATGGTCACCTATCAAAAATTGGTGGAAAGTCTTCCCAAACGTGTGCCAGCTGTCATCCATGCAAAGAGGGACCAACATCATATTAATATGTGTCTCAGGACGCTCGAAGTCCATACCACTGGGTGTCTGGATACTTTTGGCCAGATAGTATATATATATATATATATATATATATATATATATATATATATATATATATATATATATTACTTTCAAAAACTGTCTTAAACGTTTTTTAAATAGTCTTTACTTTTTGCTTTTTGTTCATCTCTTTTGTAATTAATATTGGATAGTAATTTAAATCTGAAAGGATTAGTTAAAATGTACCTTAGAATTAACATTAAACTTATGAATGCACAATAGTTAGTAATGTCATATGAGTTATGTGTTTCATTTCTTTTGTGAATTTGCTAATTGAATTGGTCGAGGTTTAGAGAGATCGTTTTTTATGGAACATTTTCATTCATTTCAAATTGTCTTTTTCAGCACGACAAAGCCAGTTCCAAAGGTATCAGACTGTTGAGAAAATAGACTACTATATTCCGTCACTTCAAACTTCCAGCTCCAGAAACTGCGAAGTCTTCTTTTCAAGTCATTCAGAGTAACGTCGATCTAAGAAAATAGGACAATAGTTGGTTTGTTTTTATGGTTACTCTTTCGTGTATAATAGGATAATATTCTTTGGAATCATCAAGTTTCTGCTTTTGTTATTGACTGTAAGGGACCGAGACTAAATTAAAAATTATTTTTTCCTTGCGCAACAGTGATCATGTGATGAGATATCAGTTCTAGGTTCGGTCCTAGGAGAGCCCACACCCTTGGCGTAAATTATTTTGGTTGGCGATAATTGCACCATCTTGGTAACCCTTTTTTGATACACTACATATGGTAACTCTAACTGTTTCTGAAATTTTCATATTTTGTCGGCGGGCATTTCGAATTTCATTTTGTTGCGGGCTCCGGGCTGGAAGTATGGCTGCATGTGTGAGGGAATATACATTAGAATTTTTTTACTTTATTGAATGCGAAAGGTAAGAAAGAATTGATTGAATGATGTATGAAGGAAGGATTGATTGCTTCGAGTTATGAATGTCCTAAATGTAACGATCGGCATGAAGCGTTTTCTTCGAAATCGTACCAGCCACGCCGAAGGTATGTTCGACCATTACCTCGCAGAATAAAATATGGCGAGGCTCACACGATCATTTGCTTAGAGATGAGACCTTTAAGATTTTTATAAAATCTGCTGTTACGTTGTACCCTCCACTCGGAAAAGATAAGCAGTAAGAAAGTTAGAGCTGTTTTTATATTTTTTATCTTAAATGTTTAATTTCTGTATTGTTTACATATATTTTCATTACGAATCTGTTGTAACTTCTGTTTAGCGGCGCTGTAATCGCTTGCTTCTAGTGTAAATAGCGTTCCTGTTTTGTAAATAAAAACGTTTTGTCCCTCCATCCGACTGGGGTGTTTTTGTGCGTCGCTTCTCCTTCTGACAGGTAAGAGCAGTTTATTCATTTTTAATGCACGAATCCGAATTGAATTTTTGAATTACGAATTTGAATAATTATTTAGAACTTTGAATTTGAACATTATTTTGGTGCCTGAAACTCGGGACCAGCCTTTAGATAAATTATTGCGAACTGTTAGTGTAGTTGAAATCTTGCGAACAGTATTTGAATTTGAAAATTTAATTTATACGAAATGGATATCGAAGTTCTTAAAAAAATTCGAACACCTGTCAGAAGGGCGGCAACAGAATTATCGAACTCAATTAAAATTGAAATTGAGAAGGAAAATGCATCAAGCGATTTAATAGAAGAACTTTTAGCAAAATTAATTGATAAAGAAAAACAACTTGAGAATGTTGACAAAGATATCACGATTCTTACTGATATGGATGACCTAGAAAAGGAAATAGAAAAACAACAAGAATACCGTGATTCAATAATAACTTGTAAAGTGCGTGCCAATGAAATATTAAACAAAAGAGAAACTGAATCGAGAAACACACCTATTACAAGTTCTAGAAGCGAACAACAATTTTCAAGTTTAAAACTCCCTCAACTGCAAATCCCACAATTTGACGGAAATATTTTAAAATTTAGTGATTTCTTTGCCCAATTCGAAGCAGCAATACACAATAACTCAAATTTAAGTGACGTTGACGTTGACGTATAATTATTTAAAATCTTACTTAATTGATGAAGCTGAAATAGCAATTAGAGGTTTAACTTTAAGTGCAAATAACTATACAATCGCATTAAACATAATTAAAGAGCGATTTGGCAGAAAAAATTTAATTATTGATTCGCATATGTCTAAATTATTACATTTAAATCCTGTGCGAAAATCAGATGACATTTTGAGCTTGCGAAAACTGTATTCTGAATGTGAAATCCATATTTGAGGATTACAAAACTGTAGGGTAAATCCGGACACTTATAGTTCCTTATTGTATCCAATAATTTTAAAATCTATTCCGCGGGATTTATCATTAGAGTTCACCCGAAAATCATACGGTCAAACGGTGAATATGATTTCTGATTTATTAGACTTCTTAAAAATAGAAATTCAATGTCGTGAGAAAAATGAGCATTTAACTAAAGAATTTAATTCTTATGATTCCAATCCCCGAAAAGAAACTAGAAATTATTATAACGAAAAACAGAATTATAAACACAGTAAATTTAATAAAAATAACGTAGATTCAGCGTATGGAAAAAATAAAAATACTTATGTCCCGACGACCTCCGCGTTTGTTGTCAATGTAAATAAGTGTGTATTTTGTTTCGGAAATGATAATAAAAATGATCATAGTTCCGATTCTTGTCCGAAATCAATCGAGGAAAGGAAATTATCTCTTAGGAAAAACGGCATTTGTTATCTATGTCTCACGCGAGGCCATATATTTCGGGCTTGTAAAAAGGCTAGGGTTTGCGTTAATTGTAAGGTTCGTCACTCCGAACTGATATGCGATACTTCTTTCATCCCCACAAACATCCCCTGTTGACCAAAAGACCGCCTCGGAGAACGCAGGTGTTCGGGGTTCCTCACTGCAATGTGACACTCCCCTGAAAAGTATTTCATGCTGTAATGTGAGTACAACTCCTAACGAAATTCTTCTCGAAACGTGTAGGGCTTTATTGGTAAACGAATCGGAGAAAAAGGAAATAAATCTCTTGTTAGATAACGCTTCGCAGAGATGTTTTTTTTTAAAAAACAGTAGCCTCTGAAATGAAGCTTCCTGTGAAACGCGAAGAAAATTTATTGGTTTACACATTCGGTTCGAGAACACTCATTCAAAAAAAATACGAAGTTGTGGAAATTATCCTCTGTAACCTTAACGATTCTATAAACACGATCACT
The DNA here is from genome assembly GCA_019973935.1 of Trichonephila clavipes. Lineage (NCBI taxonomy): Eukaryota > Metazoa > Arthropoda > Arachnida > Araneae > Nephilidae > Trichonephila > Trichonephila clavipes. The sequence goes on along the minus strand of BMAU01019299.1, from coordinate 155,103 downwards.
ATTGAAGCTCTTCTAACGGATGTCATTTCCGGAACTCCTTTGTGGCCGCGGTAGCCGAGTGGTATAGGTATCGGACTGTGGCTTGCTTTGTCACAGGTTCGAGCCCAGTACCACTAAAGACCCGCCGTGTCAGCGATGCACGTTAAATCTGTCGAGAGCTGAAACGTCCTCCCGTTGGTGTGGTGTGGTAGTTAGGAGAGGGGGTGCCAGCTCAGGTGTCGTCCACGTCACTTGACCATGGTTCAAAATTACGTGGTCCGTCGCCAAAAGCCCTCGTGTAGCTGAACAGTGCGACGTTAATATTCAATCAATCAATCAATCAATCCGGAACTCCTTTCAAAGTATCGGCGAATAAATTAAAGAAATCGCTTAGTTGTAAAAATGTTCCCTTTACTGACTTCAACGAATCGAATGGAGATGAGATTTCATTGTTAATAGGGGCGCAATATTTTTGGCAGATTCATTCCGGTAAAAAGGAGAAATTAACAAAAACTTTGTTTGTGATAGATACCATTTTCGGGACAATAATCTAGGGTAGAATATCGCCTATGGATGTACATTATAAAGAAAACGTTTCTGTATTTAAAATAGAATGTTGTTCCCAATTAAATGAAAATTTAACCCAATTTTGGAAACTGGAATCGATGGGAATTAGGGATACAGAAAAGAATATGTTAGATAGCGATAACGACAATATTTCGAGTTTTGAGAATAATTTAAAATTTAATAACGGAATGTATGAGACTAAATTATTTTGGGAAGATAAACCAAGCGATTTGGAAAATAATTGGGCAATAGCGAAGCGCAGATTCGGTAATTTAAGTATAAAAATGCAAGACAATAATTGGCTTTATAATGAATACAAAAATATTGTTAAAGATCAAATTAATCAAAATATTGTTGAGGAATGTTCATCACATTTCGAAACTAATTCTTATTATATGCCTCATTCGGCTGTGGTTCGAAAAGACAAAGAAACGACAAAAGTTCGAATGGTTTTTGATGCGTCCTCGAAAGGTAGACTGTAAATCTTTGAATGAGTGCCTTTATGCGGGTCCACCTTTGAATCCCCGAATAATAGATGTAATCCTGCGATTTCGCGAATATGAACATGCGTTTTGTAATGATATTCAAGGGGCATTTTTAACGATTGGAATAGCTGAGGAAGATCGCGACTATTTAAGATTTTTTTGGTTTCCGTATGATGGAGATGCCAAATCGTACAAAATAATGAGAATGAATCGTGTACCATTTGGGGTGACCTTGAGTCCTTTTATACTTGCTGCGACGATTAAATTCCATATACGAAAATATAAGGAAGATTATAGAGAAACTTATGAACTATTGAATACTTCTTTATATGTTGACGATCTGTTCGCCGGTTCATCCGAATCCGTTTATAAGGCGTTCGATCTCTCAAAAGACGCGATTGAAATTCTTAAAGATGCTAACATGAATTTAAGAAAATTTAAAACTAGTTCGAAGGAATTAAGAAAATTATGGAACGAAAACGGTATAGGTGATGTTTGTGAATCGGGTGAGTGTTCTTTAAAGGTTTTAGGAATTATTTGGAATTTAAATAATGGTACATTTAAATTAGATGCACAACCATTGCTTGAGTTAATTAAAAATTTAAAGAATTCGAAAAGCTGTGTTCTAAAAACAGCAGCAAAAATCTTTGATCCAATAGGTTTTATTTCCCAATTTGTGTTAATAATAAAATGCTTAATGCAAGAAATTTGGGAATACGGTCTCGGCTAGGATGAGCAATTGCCCACCGAGTTAAAGAATAAATGGGAGACTTGGTGCTCTCAAGTTTGTCTATTAAACGACTTAACATTGGAAAGAAAATATTTTCCATATCCTTTAGATAAGGGAAAGGATTTGCAATTGCACATATTTTGTGATGCAAGTCCCAGAGCATTTGGAGCAGTGGCGTATTTTCGTTATGTCACTGCAAATGACGATATTTACACGAGTTTTATAACCGCTAAAAGCAGAGTTTCTCCTCTCAAAAAGTTAACCCTCCCACGATTGGAACTTTTGGGAGCAGTTTTAGCCTAGAGAATTTTGAAATATTTAACATCAAAATTTAAATTCCCTATTTTGAAATTTTTCCTCTGGAGTGATTCTTCTATTGCTCTCCATTGGATTAAAGGAAAAGCTTCAAATTACAAACAGTTTGTTTCGAATAGGGTAATAGAAATCCAATCAAATTCCGATCCGTCTGATTGGCATCATTGCAGTGGGAGAGAAAATCCAGCAGATTATGTTTCTCGTGGAGCGAATCTCGAGACGATTATTAGCAGCCAATTTTGGATGCATGGTCCTCAGTGGCTTCGCACGACGGAAAACAACTGGCCGAAAAGCTTGAATTGTGACTTTTCTTCAACCGACCCATGTGAATCCGAAGAATAAGTGTTTACGTTCGCATGTGCATTAAACACATCCTCAATAATTAATTTAAGCAAATTTAGCAGCCTGCAGAAATTATTGCGAGTTACTAGTTGGGTGCTTCGTTTTGTGCATAACATTCGCAATAGATTCAATAAACGATCTGACGACTTAAGTACAGAAGAAATCGATGGTGCCGAAAAATGTTGGATTCAATTAGTACAGAGAGATGCTTTCGCCGAAGAAGTTAATTGTTTACGTGAACGCAAACTAATACTCAAAACTTCAGTAATTTTAGAGTTTAATCCTTTCCTTGATTCAGATGAACTGATACGTGTCGGTGGAAGACTACAAAAAGCTAAATTTTCTTATTTACAAAAACACCCTATCATTTTACCGGCCACGCATTACTTCGTAAATTTAATGGTGCGAGACTCTCACGAAAAGGTTTTTCACGGTGGTGTTAGTGAAACTCTACTAGAAATTAGAGAGTGATTCTGGCTCATTAAGGGGAGACAGACTGTGAAAAACATCTTAAAGAAATGTTTGATATGCAAAAGATTTAGTTCGACTTCAGGTGTTCAAGTCACCGCTCCGTTACCAGCTCTTCGTGTAGAGCAGTCAGCTCCATTTTCTGTAGTTGGAATAGATTTTGGAGGCCCCCTCTACACAAAAGACGAGAATAAACATTACATTGTTTTATTTACGTGTGCTGTTACGAGAGCTCTTCACTTAGAGCTAGTGAACAACCTTACAACTGAAACATTTCTATTAGCACTTCGACGTTTTATTAGTCATCGTGGTCTGTGTTCGAAAATCTTGACTGACAACGCAAAAACTTTTAAGAAATCCGAACTTGAACTGAAAAACTTGTGGAAGATTATCAGCGATCCTACAGTGAAAGCGTTCTACGCTTCTCATAAAATCTACTGGCAGTTTATTATGGAACGAGCACCCTGGTGGGGCGGCTTTTACGAAAGACTTATTCGAACAGTAAAGCTTGCTTTACGAAAGACTGTGGGAAGAGCTACTTTATTTCGCGATGAATTGGAGACTCTTTTAATTGAAATTGAAGGAGGGCTCAACTCTCGCCCTCTTACATATATTTTTAGTGAATTTAATGAACCTGAACCTCTTACTCCATCTCATATGATTTTAGGACGTAGAGTGAATAGTCTACCACCTGCCAGGCTTAATTTTGATTCTAACTTATCCAACAGGAAAGTTCTAATTAAAAGGTTTAATTATCGCGAAATATTACATAATATGTTTTGGACAAAATGGTCAAAAGAATATATTTGCATGCTTAAATCTGCTCATTGTGTTAAACCTACAGGCGAAATTAAAGAGTTTAAAATTGATGATGTTGTACTAATTAATGATGAAAAATTTCCTAGACATTTTTGGAAACTAGGTAAAGTGGTTGATGTATTTCCTGGCAGGGATGGTAAAATACTTTCTTGTAAGATAAAAACACAAAATTCAATTATTAAAAGACCTGTACAATTGTTACATAACCTTGAACTTAATGAATGATTTCTTAGTTAAGTGATAGTTTTGAATTTTTATCTGGTGAATTTGTATGTGAATTACTTGTAATGTGTATTTAATATTTTTCTGTGTATCTTGAAATAGTAGCAGATTATGAATGAACCCCTGGTCATTCGGGGGAGTATGTTGTAACTTCTGTTTAGCGGTGCTGTAGTCGCTTGCTTCTAGTGTAAATAGCGTTCCTGTTTTGTAAATAAAAACGTTTTGTCCCTCCATTCGACTGGGGTGTTTTTGTGCGTCGCTTCTCCTTCTGACAGGTAAGAGCAGTTTATTCATTTTTAATGCACGAATCCGAATTGAATTTTTGAATTACGAATTTGAATAATTATTTAGAACTTTGAATTTGAACAGCATCCACCTAATCCCGCTATATTCCCTTGCCACCATTTCGTTCTCGCTTAGCGCTTTCCAAGGGTGTGGGTTCTCCTAGGATTTTACCCAATATTACATAAATAAGGTTATTGCAATATGAAAAAGTAAATTTTTCCAAATATCTAGCTTATTTCTTAATAATAACTAAGACTACAATACCTCTGCATATATCTTTTTTATATTGAAATTTTCAGGATAACTGGAAGAATTACTCCTAAGAATAATTGATAAACCAATTACTCGAATGAAGGAACCGAGCATCATAGCTGCAGAATTAATAAAAAAAAGCGGGTAACGTAGGAATTGTTGAAGGACTTCATAAAAATTTTTCTTACTTATGTCATGCTTCATTTTTTGTCTTCAATTAGTGAAGAATTCCAAAAAGTCATATTTTCTCTTTTCTGTATTTTATCATGAGTACCCATCTTCCTCAAATTAGTGGAGGAAAAAGCAAACGACCTCATCTACTTTTAATCAGACATCGACTGAGCTATTTTTAACCAGCAACATTCATTTAACACAGAAATAAGAGGCATCAGATGTCAAATATCTCTTGCATGGTAATGATGATTGTTGGAGAAAAAATATATGTACTGTCGTTTATGTTTGTGTGTGATTTTAACAAGGATATTTGTGAAAGTTGGATTTATTATAAAGTGAGGAGTCACAGGAATCTATGTTCTTTAGATAAATAAAATTTTATGTCATAAAATTTTTCTTCAAGCACAAAAATATTGTATTTTTTATTGTATTAATCTTTTTGTATTAAAAAATAATTGAATTCAATAACTGAAATATTGTTTATCGTCTCTATCCTTTCTAAGTTCTTCAAATATTTTACGTATAGGAAATATTTAAAGAATGAAGGGAAATTAAGGAAGATGTTCAAAAATCTTCACATAAAGAAACTAATAATCTAAAAGTACATTACTTTAAAAGAGTAACTACCTTAATTTAGAATTACTTCATCTACATCTTAAGTTCCCTAACTTAAAATTATTCACTTTCATAAGAAATGTCCTTTCAAATGTTATAAATTAATGGTATTATTAAGGTTCATTTTTCACTAATTTATTTCTATGCAATTAATATCCCTATTAAAGATACATATTCAGCTTTATTGGCAATAGAATCCACAATTCTGAACTATGGTTAGTAAAAAAGAATAAAAAATCCCTTCTAAATTAATATTATCATATTGCCTTTCGTAATGAATTAGTGGCTGCGGTAGCCGAGTGGTATAGGTATCGGATCGTGGCTTGCCTTGTCACGAGTTTGAGCCCAGTACCTCTAAAGACCCGCCTTGTAGGGCAGCGATGCACGTTAAATCTGTCGAGAGCAGAAACGACCTCCCGTTGGTGTGGTGTGGTAGTTAGGAGAGCTGGTGCCAGCTCAGGTGTCGTCCACGTCACTTGACCATGGTTCAAAATTACGTGGTCCGTTGCCAAAAGCCCTCGTGTAGCTGAACAGGGCGACATTAATGTTCAATCAATCAATTCGTAATGAATTAAGACTTAATTAAATGCAACGAAAAAAAATATACTTTATTAGAAACTTTTTAAAAAATCACAAATCAAACACATATTTAATAACCTCAATGAGCATTTCTGTCCAATTTTTTTAAAATTTCACTGAAAGTAGGATAATATTTTTATAATGTACACTTATATATTTCCTTTATTGAAATGTAACTATTTAATATTATAACTTTTTAAATTTGAAGAATAATGTTTATCCATCAGCATTCTCTTTAAATTGATCATCATTGATTGTCCAAGTTTTTTCTTAATTTTTGCTTAAAATCTTGCGAAAAAAACTTCACCACTTAATAAACAACTTAACTTAGTCTCACCATAATTCAACAAAATTGTCTTAAATTAAGCAACAAACTTTCTTCGTAATTGTTCTCATATTTCTATGAGTTTAATTTTTTTAAAGTAATCTAATCCTACTGACTCTTATTAGGCGTCTTTGGGCTACCGCGAATTTCTTCTCTTCCTTTTCTTTCTTTCCTGCCTCTCTACTGTCTTGCCCATAGATGTAAACCTTTCCAAAGACGAGGGATGGTTCATTTTTCTGCCTCCCAAATTACATATGCCTCTAACAAGCCCACATTATTTGCCCTGTTTTCTAAATGTGAAAGGTAAGAGTTCACTTTTCGGAAATTACAGGCACTAAGTCTAAAATGAACTCTAGCCCAGTTCTTCCTTTTCTGTGGTAGGGCAGAAGTAATTGTGTAATTAAGATGGTCGGTTGGCCAGTGTTTGAATCCTATTATCAGTGGTACCCAACCTCCTGGTAACGGACCGGTACCGGGCCATGGATCAAATAGTACCGGACCACACAATGAGCATCAAATTATTTCTCTTAAATTTAGTGTCGTGTATTTCTCTGGGGCTTGTGAGATTTTATAAGGAAATCAGTTTATATTCCAAGTTAAATAATTTTATATTCAATTTGTAACTGTATTTTATATTGAGTTATGTTTAAACGCAATTAAATTAAAATTATAAAATAAAAAAAATCTAAAATATTAACAATCAACATCCCCACTCCTTTCTGCAGGCCGCGGTTAAATAATCAAATGTTGACTGGTCCACGGCCATAAATAGGTTGGAGAGCACTTCTATGATGCATGGTTAATTCCAACAAAGTTAAAATGAGTTTGAAGAGTAGGTGTGCCAGCTGAGCTTCTGTTCTCTTCACTTGACTTTAGTTCTAAATTGTGAGGTTTGTCACCAATAGGCCAGGTGTTGTTTTGAAGCGCGATGTAAATAACCAAAGGGTGTTTTTTTAGAGGTATAGAACTTTAAATTGCAAAAAAACAACGATGTATTATTCGATTGACATGATTTTTTTTATTCGTAAGATAATCTTGTGGCATTACATTTTAAATATGATTTCTGGCATAGGACTGCCATTGCTGCCTCGGATGTAGTCCAATCTGGTCGTCCAATTTTCGATGACTTTTTCCAACATTTGCGGCCATATATCGGCAATAACACGGCGAATGTTGTCTTCCAAATAGTCAAGCCTTTGTGGCTTATCCGCATAGACCAATGACTTTACATAGCACCACAAAAAATAGTCTAACGGTGTTAAATCACAAGATCTTGGAGGCCAATTCACAGGTCCAAAACGTGAAATTAGGCGGTCACCAAACGTGTCTTTCAATAAATCGATTGTGGCACGAGCTTTGTGACATGCTGCGCCGTCTTGTTGGAACCACAGCCCCTGGACATCATGATTGTTCAATTCAGGAATGAAAAAGTTAGTAATCATAGCTCTATACCGATCACCATTGACTGTAACGTTGTGGCCTTCATCGTTTTTGAAGAAGGATTCCACCAGCCCATAAAGCGCACCAAACAGTCAGTTTTTCTGGATGTAACGATGTTTCGACATACACTTGCGGATTAGCTTCACTCCAAATGCGGCAGTTTTGTTTGTTGACGTAGCCATTCAACCAGAAGTGCGCTTCATCGCTAAACAAAATTTGCTTATGAAAATCGACCATTATTTTCGAAATAAAATTGCACAATTTGAAAGCGTTGTTCAGGCGTGAGTCTATTCATGATGAATTGCCAAACCAAACTGAGAATATATCACTTGACAGCTGTTAAATCGGTCGCAATCTTGGAAAGTAATGCCAACTTAAACTTCTATACCTGGAAAAAAACACTCTGCATATTAAGATTATCATATTGCCTTTCGTAATAAATTAGTGGCTGCGGTAGCCGAGTGGTATATGTATCGGACCGTGGCTTGCCTTGTCACGAGTTCGAGCACAGTACCACCAAAGACCCGCCGTATAGGGCAGCGATGCACGTTAAATCTGTCGAGAGCAGAAACGTCCTCCCGTTGGTGTGGTGTGGTAGTTAGGAAAGCTCGTGCCAGCTCAGGTGTCGTCCACGTCACTTGACCATGGTTCAAAATTACGTGGTCCGTCGCCAAAAGCCCTCGTGTGGCTGAACAGTGCGACGTTAATGTTCAATCAATCAATTCGTAATGAATTAAGACTTAATTAAATACAACGAAAAAAATATATACTTTATTAGAAACTTTTTAAGAAATCACAAATCAAACATAAATTTATTAACCTCAATGAGCATTTCTGCCCAATTTTTTAAAAATTTCACTGAAATGTAGGATAATATTTTTATAATGTACACTTATATATTTCCTTTACTGAAATGTAACTATTTAATATTATAACTTTTTAAATTTGAAGAATAATGTTTATCCATCAGCATTCTCTTTAAATTGATCAATCATTGATTGTCCAAGTTCTTTCTTAATTTTTGCTTAAAATCTTGCGAATAAAACTTCACTTAATAAACAACTTAAGTTAGTCTCACCATAATTCAACAAAATTGTCTTAAATTAAGCAACAAACTTTCTTCGTAATTGTTCTCATATTTCTATGAATTTAATTTTTTTAAAGTAATCTAATCCTACTGACTCTTATTAGGCGTCTTTGGGCTACCGCGAATTTCTTCTCTTCCTTTTCTTTCTTTCCTGCCTCTCTACTGTCTTGCCCATAGATGTTAACTTTTCCAAGGACGAGGGATGGTTCATTTTTCTGCCTCCCAAATTACATATGCCTCTAACAAGCCCACATTATTTGTCCTGTTTTCTAAATGTGAAAGGTAAGAGTTCACTTTTCGGAAATTCCAGGCACTAAGTCTAAAATGAACTCTAGCCCAGTTTTTCCTTTTCTGTTGTAGGGTAGAAGTAATTGTGTGATTAAGATGGCCGGTTGGCCAGTGTTTGAATCCTATTATCAGTGGTCCCCAACCTCCTGGTAACGGACCGGTACCGGGCCATGGATCAAATAGTACCGGACCACACAATGAGCATCAAATTATTTCTCTTTTATTTACTGTCGTGTATTTCTCTGGGGCTTGTGAGATTTTATAAGGAAATCAGTTTATATTCCAAGTTAAATAATTTTATATTCAATTTGTAACTGTATTTTATATTGAGTTATGTTCAAACGCAATTAAATTAAAATTATAAAATAAAAAAATCTAAAATATTAACATTCAACATCCCCACTCTTTTCTGCAGGCCGCGGTTAAATAATCAAATGTTGACTGGTCCACGGCCATAAATAGGTTGGAAAGCACTTCTATGATGCATGGTTAATTCCATCAAAGTTAAAATGAGTTTGAAGAGTAGGTGTGCCAGCTGAGCTTCTGTTCTCATCACTTGACCTTAGTTCTAAATTGTTAGGTTTGTCACCAATAGGCCAGGTGTTTCTTTGAAGAGCGTTGTAAATAACTATTAAGTTATCACTTTTCTTGCCTGTTGTTTTGCATCTCGCCAGGTTGTAATACTAATTTTGAATCAGATTAAGTGGTAATTTCTTCTCTTTGTCGGGTTCAGAACCCTTGTGGATGGATCCTTTGCATGAGCGCATTGTCGTTCTGGCTACCCCTTAGAAATATTTTGTATTGTTTATGCATTATAGGGTACCCTTAGCTTTCGTTACTCATAGTTCTTCCATAATATGGGTTTATATAAAGTCTGCATAGGTTCGAGATGTATTTTTGACATATATCTTTCACCTTTGTTTTATAAGTTATTATTGTAATAATGTTTCTTGGAGGATTAGATTTATTTTGAAATTTTCCATTACAAAATTGCTAAGTTCAAAATTTTTTGAATTAACTCATTCAAAGATAAGATTCCTTTATTCTTAAATATTTAAAATCTAGTTTCAGTATCCAGTAAAAAAATAGAATGATGAATGGATGTGGATATCCTTTTTCGCAATTATCTTCAGGAATAATATTCACTAAAATCAAAGCTGTCTTTATAAACATCCCTCTCCAAAACAAAAAGTGAGAACCCACCCACACACAGTACAATTATTTTAAGATATTCTCCTGCATGTTTCTTTCCGTGAAAAATTTCCATTTAGCGAAAGACAGAAAGTAGGTAGAAGAGTGAGGACAGAGTCACAGAAAACAAATAAACTAAAATTTGTCTCAAAGATTAATTGGCTACTAAAACATTTATTTTACTTTCTACAATTGAATACATGTTCTTGTCATTTTAACAAATGTTATAGTCTCTAGTTCAACTACTTAAAACAAAAGCATTACGCTACTTCAAGCAACATTACCGAATGATTACAGCAAATATTTCATTTCAAATGCGATTTACTCGAAACTTTTAGTAATGGTTTGTTCTGGCTCAATTGAAAGTATAATAATGTTACTCAACTGGAACTAAACCTTAGAACGATTATTACGTTGTTTTAATTCAATCCATGCGTCGTAAATAATGTTGTCACAAATCCAAGTTCTATACCCAATGATTCATTATTAACTATATTTTACTATGTGCAATTGCAGTTGGCTTTCAAATGCATGAAGTAACCATAAATAATTGCATATGATTTGGGTTATGAAATATTCTGCTTTGTGCTTAAGAGGGCGATTTTATTGTTCATAAGAAATGGTTTGTGGAGAACGCTGCTAAGACTAGAAGACTAAAATTGTATTTCTTCATCTGAAGACTACTGTGATTTTAAGAATAGGGTTAATGTTAAAAAGAGCAGATAAAAATACGTGATGAAAAGGCAATCCAGAGATACAGTGGATTATATTTATACTACTAAAACATTAATTTCGTTGTAAATCTATTTTCTTATCAGACATCTTATGTTTGAAATAAAACTTGGATGAATTCGAAAAGATAAATTATATATATTTCATTATAGAAAGGATATTTTTCTATTTTTTAAAAAAAGATGTGTTACGATAATAGAGTAAATATTAGATCAATTGAGAGTTGCAAATGAAATATTCATATTATTCCTAATAATTTTAGCTGATTCCTGAACTAGTAATAAAATAATAAAAAGCTATTTTTAAAATAAGCTCAACTTTTTACAAAGCCTGTGCAGTCTCAAAAATTGGTTATTCTTCATAAAATTAAAAATTTTATTCTATCTTGGCAAAATTATTAGTAGCTCAAATATAACTACATTATGTTAATATTGAATATTTTATTTAAAACAATTGTTTAAAAAATATTCTTTTAACAGAATACAATTTTTCTCCCAAAACTGATATTCACACCAAATAATTAACCTAAATCTCGTATTTCATAAATCTCTCTATTTGCAACTTTTTTAAAAAAATATCCCTTAAGGTTAAGCGATTGCCTTGAATACTTGGTGATAAAACAATTTTCCCCTCGACAATTTTTCAGAGAATAGTAACAATATTATTTTTTAGTAATATATTCTCAAATTATTTAAAAAACTGAAAATATAATATTATTAAAATATACCGTAAGAAAAAGCGTTAAAAACAAAGTAAAACAAATGCATTGTTAGATGTTTCAATTTTTTATGTCATTAAACTTTTAAGTTTAAAATTCCGCGTGATTACCTTTAAGGTGCTGTATACTTGTTTGTTATTTTATATTCATTGATTCACTTTTTTGATGGCATATTTCGTTAGCACAAAATGCACTGTGTCACAAATAAACATATGAAATTAAAAAGAAACGAGCTATTATTACGAAACTTAACATGTATGTAGCGTATGATGAGATAAGCAAATGGATTGCAAATTCAGAAGAATTGATTGTTTTATTAAGAAGATATAGCATAAAAAAATGCTAAAAATCAGTAGGTAGTAAATCCACCTCTGATAACTCTACACGGCGAACGAAATATAACGAAACACGGCGTGACATCGAATCAGTAAGGTCACCTATGACCTCTTGCGGAAGATCATACCATAATCTTTGCAACTGGGTCGTTAATTCACTAGTAAATGGTGTTTTTTTTTAGAGGTATAGAACTTTAAATTGCAATAAAACAACGATGTATTATTCGATTGACATGAATTTTTTTTTATTCGAAAGATAATCTTGTGGCATTACATTTTAAATATGATTTCTGGCATAGGACTGCCACGGCTGGCTCGGATGTAGTCCAATCTGGACGTCCAATTTTCGATGACTTTTTCCAACATTTGTGGCCGTGTATCGGCAATTACACGGCGAATGTTGTCTTCCAAATGGTCAAGCGTTTGTGGCTTATCCGCATAGACCAATGACTTTACATAGCACCACAGAAAATAGTCTAGCGGTGTTAAATCACAAGAGGCCAATTCACAGGTCCAAAACGTGAAATTAGGCGTTCACCAAACGTGTCTTTCAATAAATCGATTGTGGCACGAGCTGTGTGACATGTTGCGCCGTCTTATTGGAACCACAGCTCTTGGACATCATGATTGTTCAATTCAGGAATGAAAAAGTTAGTAATCATGGCTCTATACCGATCACCATTGACTGTAACGTTGTGGCATTCATCGTTTTTGAAGAAGTATGGACCAATGATTCCACCAGCCCATAAAGCGCACCAAACAGTCAGTTTTTCTGGATATAACGGTGTTTCGACATACACTTGTGGATTAGCTTCACTCCAAATGCGGCAGTTTTGTTTGTTGACGTAGCCATTCAACCAGAAGTGCGCTTCATCGCTAAACAAAGTTCGCTTATGAAAATCGGGAACAACGGCAATCTCGTTTTGGGCCCATTCGACGAATCTACGCCTTGCTTGATGATCGTTTTGATGAATTGCCAAACCAAACTGAGAATAAATCACTTGACAGCTGTTAAATCGGTCGCCATCTTGGAAAGTAATGCCAACTTAAACTTCTATACCTGAAAAAAAACACACTGTTTACTACGGTTTAGCTGCAGCTATTTTCCAAGCACGTCCCAGACATGTTGTATTGGTGAGAAGTACGATGACATGGCAGGCTACAGGATTACGTCAAATCCTCGAATACGTTGTTGAAAGAGTCGCGCAGTATGTGGAAGAGCATTGACTTTTTAATAAAGGACATCTCGGGGACTTGATAGCATAGACAGTACGACTGGCGTTAAAATCCCGTCCCGTCAAAGAGTGTTGAAGGACGACTAGAGTTGTTCGTATGTCCCACAAAATTGCTTCCTGCACTCTTTCACCTTGTGTAATCTCCGTATGCTTTTTGACAAAATTGCTGGATCAAAACGGTGTTCTGGCATCCCCATGGGAAGACGCTGGTCATTAGCAATGAAAATGAATTAGTATGCATGCTGAACATCACACGCCTTCAGTTTTCACACTACATCTTGTCTGTGGTCGGAAAAAATTCGATGGACACCGCCTATGATGTGGAGTAAATTGTAGGCCAGCGTTTCATAAACTGTGGAGCACGTCCCCCGTGTGGGGCGTGATAAGTCTACGAGGTGGGTGCGAGCAGATTGAATAATCGAAAACAAAAAAAAATTAAAAATTATTAATTTACTGAAAGTAAATACACAAAATACTTTCTGATATAATAAAATATAAAATACACTTTTACACTTATGTAATACACTTGTAAATGTATCAGTACTATAAAATGCATTTTATTAATAATTTAACAATACTAAGTGAAGAACAAGTTTGATAATTACCAGTGGCCCCATGGGTTTGTATTAATACTTATCTTAATAATTTGTACAGTTTATAATTAATTATTTAACTACCGATTAAACGTTAAGCGATTCGCTTCCCAATTTCACTATTTTCTACATAGGCGTGCGTATTTCGATGTTTTTTGGGAGGAGAAAAGGAATAAATAAGCAACAATTGTTTGAAGTATGAGTAAATCGCTCATAAACATAGTCAAGGTCTTTTTATTGCATTCCAAAGCCTTCGGGATAATTTTATGGATAGCTGTGCATGAAAAGATCGTACTTCTGAAAGACTTATATTTACGTCCAGAAAAGTATAGCTTTGGCTGAGCGAGGCATTTATATACGTCGGTATCATATAAGCGGTTAAAGTCGTACTGTAGCTTTAGTGTCAACGTATAATATTATTAAATTCCATACATTGTTATTGTATAGAGGGGGCGCGAAGGAAAATATTGATTGAATATATATATATATATATATATATATATATATATATATATATATATATATATATATATATATTGGGTAAGAATATTGAAAGTTTGAGAAACACTGTTGTAGGCGCCTTAACAGTCTCATCGGCTCTTTATACCTGCGTCAGAAGACCGTCTCTGAATAGTTTTACTTGATGCCACCGGATGTCTGGATGCGCTGAAACTTTTCTAGCAACATTGTTGGGGAGCACGGAACTACTCGTATGATCGCACGATCATCGCACGCATTTGTATTCCTGAAACGCCTGAACCACTACTTCCTTGATCCATTGTTGCCAACACCGAGCAACTACCATATCGCTACGGCCAAGGTGGTGGCTGATATGCGTGTTTGACCAACATTCTTCTTTGAGACCTACTATAAACCCCTCTCAAAGTCCGCCAATTTTTTGAACTATCGCCGATTACATTTTCTAGCATCTCTAGTCACAATGCCGTTCATCCAAGTCGACAGATTAGTTTGAATAACCATTTGGTGTGAGCAATCATGCTTTTAAACTCTTCCAGAAGCGCATAGTGTGCTTACCCTTGTCTCAATGGTGTATAAGCTTTAATCATTTGCATATTTCTTACTAGACTACATTCCTGCCAAATTTCGTGATAGTGGCTTGATTTCTTCTAAGTGCAAATATTTTTTTTTTGTGACAGAGTGTACTTAACTGAATAAAGGGATGCAGTCATGTTTGTTTAAGAGGAGTAGGAAACCTCTATACCAACAATATTAAATTGGCTGTATTCGATGTACCTTTTCTCAAAGTCTGTTACGTGTACATGTTTGAAATTTTTCATACAATTAAAATATACCTTTCTCAGTATACTGAAATGAGCCTTTAGCTATAGTTTTCAATTTTTTCATAATTTATAAAATATTTTATCAAACATAGGGAAATTTGACCCATTTTTCTCATTAAAAAAAACTGTAAAAGATACATTTTTGAGTTTTTTACAAAAAGCTTATTTCAGTATGTATTAGCCATCATTATAAATATATCATAAAACATTTACATACCTATGAACAGTAGTTTCTCAGAAAAGGCGCATCCAATATCAAAATTTACATTTTGAGATAAATTTATTTTAATGTATACAGTGAGATTTCTAATCGGCTAGGAAATAAAAAAAATGAAAGGCTCAATTTACAGCAAAAGATACATGTTTAGGTTTATATCAGACGTTCAACCTTTAAGCAAAAACGAAGTACTTTGCTTATAATTTTCGCCATTCAAATGGGCGTAACCCAGTTTCAATGATTATTTTAAAATATGTTTTAAAGACTTCTAATTACCCTAGTGGTTAAAGTAAGGTAATTTTAGAAAGGTTAAAATCTATATAATTTGAAAATGTAAAAATCTCTAATTGTCGAAAAAATAAGATTTTAGCTTTCCAACACCTCTTAAAAAATAAATTTCTAGAAAAGAAATTTTTATACGTTTATTGTAATATTCTATTTTGTAGAATTATTGTGTAGATGAAATAATAAGATTATAGTGTATTTGTTTTGCCCGTGGAAATAATTTAGTATCATTTTAAAAGCTATAAAGTATGTTTTTTGAGTTCTAGTGTTAAATTTATAATTAGTTTGGTTTTATAATTATTATTTACTGACTTAAAGTTGACTCAAAAATTAAAATTTGTGTAAAGGAATTACTTTGCACAAGAATTTTTTTTGGCAGAAGTTAAAAGAAAGTTAGCTGGATTACTCTTCCTTGAATTGTGTGAAGTAATTTTTGCACAAAATGTATGTTTGAGTCGGTGAAAAATATCTATTTTTTTAAAAAAATAATAATTGAGTTCACTTTTTGTTAAAAAGTTTTAAATAAGAGATTCTGCAAGTAATTTATGACTCAGGATATTGTATGTTTATTTTTATATTAAAGGATAAGTTTTCATTTTAAAGAAAAGTGTTTTATGTATCAATTTATTGATTTTAGTGTAAGATGATGTTATTTCCCATGCTCATAATTTACAGAACATATATTTTCTTTTGTTTTTTCCCGTATAAGAATCTTCCTTAAATTAAAATAAGCTGAGAGAAGATTTATTTTTTGTACAGTAAGAATATTTTCATTTATGTAAATATTTTTATTTATTTATTTGCTTATTTTGAAAAAAATGTTCTATGGTTTGCTTAGTAATAAATAATTGTGTCACATATACGCTTTATTGCATATATATTTTTTTTGATAAAGTGCATATTAAGTAATATGTTTAATCATTTAAAGCATATATATTAAGTAAAAACACTTCAATTTGATAAACGTTAGAAGTAATAAAAATAATAAAATAAAATTGAATAAAAAGAAACTCTGCTGAAATATTATTCCTAAATAAAATACCAGTAAGACTAGTTCCTACTTATTTCTGTATATAAATAACTAAATTCCTTATTGAGAAAATTATTTTCTGTAACAAGTAAGTATATGGGCTAATTAAATCAACTAAGCAAATAAACATCAGCATCTTTTAGTTTCGTTTTAGGTATATTAATAGTGATGACATTTGTATTCAGCTGTGACTAAAACAAAAGTAGTTAAGTGTGGTGTTGATAGTGTAATGTGGAAGTTAGGAGAGGTGCTCTGGTGTTATCCTCGTAGCTTGACCAGGGTTCAAAATTACGAGGTCGAGGTTCGTCAACAAAAGCCCTCAAGTAGCTGAAAAATGAAACTTTAATATTCACTCCCTCACTCCACTTGGAGTCCGTATCCTCCGAGTTTTTTCATGGTCATGAACTCGTGACTGATGAATCGTGAGTTCGAGTCCGGGTGCCACTGAACACATCTCTTACAGGGGTTGATGTCCATTAAACCTGTCTGGGCTCAAAGTAATAACGTTGGCGTGTCTTAAAAGTTTAGTGAATAATGTGCCAGCTCAAGTTTAGCACTTGTGATTTAATCGAGGTTCTTTAACAGTTGTTGGTTTTCGACATGTTTCGAGGTTAACACGTATTGCTTTAGAGAGCAACGTTAATAAAAAAAAAGAAAAAAGAATGCTCAGTATTTTGTATTATTCCCTTTAAGTTCTACTACAAGTCATTGTGAAGTATCAGTTTAACAATGTACCATCATAAATTAATAAATGTTATAAGAATATTTTTTTGAAAACCAACTCCATCTCATGTAATAAGGTATCCGACTACGTTTGGAACCGAGATTTTAAAAAAGCGCATAAATAGATAATTTTCATGATATTTAGTGTCACTCAGATTAAAATCCATGCATAAAATTACTTTAAGGACATTTTGACACAAAAAAATTATTTAAATATAATATTTTGGTAAGAAATTAACTTTGAATAATATTTTTTCCAAATATTCTCCTTTCATGAAAAATGGTTCTATTATAATGATACTTTGCCTGTATATAGCTCAGACCTCTCTACAGAGTCTCAACTAGAAGTTTTGAAAAACTCACATTATTTTCAGAGTTACCACCAACTGAAATAATTATTGGCGTTTTTTTTCTTAAAAATGCTCCCCTCAGTTGTCGTAAAATATGAATAAACCCACTTCTAAGATATATATTTAAAAAATTCTATTTGAGTCTCTGTAGAGAGGTCTGAGCTATATACAGGCGAAATATCATTATAATAGAACCATTTTTCACAAAAGGAGAACATTTGGAAAAAGATTATTCTAAGTTAGTTTTTCGCCAAAATATTGTATTTAAGTGAATTGTTTTTATCAAAATGTCCTTAAAACAATTTTATGCATATATTATAATCTAAGTGGCACTAAATATCATGAAAATTATCCCTTTATGCGCTTTTACAAAATCACGATTCCGAACGTAGTCGCGCGGATACCTTAAATACTTTTAAATCACAACCACCTAACATTCGATTTAAAATTTCATATCTTCACTTATGAGATTATCCTCATTATTATAATAGATTTGTGATTTGATAAGTTTTGAATTTTTGAAATGTAAGATAGTTATAAATTTTTGATTCTTAAAATTAATGCAAAGAAACGTGTCACAAGAAATACTCCGTTTTCCGTAATTTCGTAAGAAAAAGTAGTGGAATGATTTTTTTCTTATGATTCCTTAGATCTGTTTTTTCTAAAATATGTAATATGTTCCACGAAATTCTGAAACATGCTGAAGGCAATCCATCCTATTCTTCTAGATGAGAATTTTTCAATTTAGGTTTCTTTTACATCTTGAATTTCTGCATTCGATATCAGTTTGAGGGCATTTTAAGTGCACTTTATCGAGTAAGAACAATTGAGAGAAAATATCAAAGCTCTAAATTAAAAGGTATGCTTTCTCAAACATGGTTCTCTTTTGTAGGAAAGGAACCTTGTAAAATTGAATATATCGGGATGAGAGAGATTGCAAGACGTAAATGAGTGTCAACAGCGATGCGAACATACTATTTTCTATTGGTTGTAATGGAAAGTTTGTAAAGGTCTCTCCTCTGCGCCAAAAGGTGTGGAAGAATTGGAAGGAAGACTAGGCATATTCAAAATCACTCACAGCACAAACCGCAACACATGTTCAATCAACCAAAGTTAAGGGATGCTCCCAATTGTTAAATATGACGACAATTAACGAGGTACGCGAGATATGAGAAGACTTTAATCACTTAGAACACTTACGTCAATTCAATAGCTCTGACTTCTTAGCTACCTAATCTACATCAAATCAAAAGTGACAGATAGTAACTTGCATATAAAAATTATCAACATCAAATCGATTAATCATTGCTCAGCTAGCAGTCTGTCCTAATCCTCTCTTCTTCTAACCTAAAACCTTAGACTTTATTTACTAGACTTAATTTGAGTGCTCACGGTTTCTTCTTCGGGAGGAAGTTTTAGAATAAAATAATTTTTAAAAACCTAAAATTCCCCATGAGGACTATTAGTAAGAGGATCGCAGATAGAGCCGTCACAGTTCTGTCGGGTTTTTTTTCTAAAGAAGAAACATTTTTTTCTCTTTTTATTTAAAATATAATGTCCTTTGTTAGCTACAACTGTCTGTCTTACAGCTTATCTAACTCCCTGAAAAGAAGTTCTCAGTTTTGGAGACAAAATATTCATCCACTGCCATTTGGGCACTCTCCTAATTTATGCATTTATTTCCATCAAGAAAGCTGTACAGTGACAGGAACACATGATAGTCCTTCGGGGAAATATATATTGGCTAAAGTTAAGTTTCCTAATCCAACTCTGCAATTTTTATGGGGTATTCCTGAAACGTGTAGTCTAGCTTCATTGTGATGATGAATACCATGTTTTCTTTTGGCCAAAGATGGACGTTTATAATGAATTCTTCATTCAAAACATCAAGTTGCGAACAGGAACGACCATTTCATTTTCATTCAGCAATTTATAGTGCACTGTAACCTTGCTGTCTCCCCAACCACACAATCTAACCTTCTGATGTACGGCAGCTTTGGATGTGGATGGTTGTGTCTCTCCTTTGTAAACATCTGCTTTTTTTCTAACCGCAATCTTATACAGCATCCACTTTCCATTTCCAGTCACCAAGAGGTTCAAAAATGGTTCTTTTTTATATTGCAAGCAATATTTGAAAAACATATCGAAATTATAACTATTCAGTATTTTTTGCTTAATTCGTGTGGAACCCAAACAGAAAGACTGGACACGAAACCCTGCATTTTAATACATTTCAAAGTAGTAGTCTGATGAATTCCAAGCATGAACCCTACTTCAATGCAAGTTAATGTGGGATTTGTCCTGGTCATTTTGCATAGCACTTCTTCACTGACATATGATGGCCTTTTTTATCTGGGTTCATCTTTCGAAGAAAAATCCCCCAAGCGAAATTTTGCAAGCCATCTTTGGCATGTTCGATCTCTTACTGTTTCCTTTTAAACACTACACAGAAGTTTTTTTTGTCTCCATCGTGTTATTCCCTTCTTGCAATTCGAACAACATACCATGTCTTAAAAGTACTTGTTCTCCACTCATGTTGACAGTTTTATAAGTTTAAAAAAACTGGCTAAAATTCAAAACAATGTTTGTAAATCATCCACAAAAAAAAACTGATCTACTTGTTTAAACCAGTTTCTGTTTGATCAAACCTCTTGCTAAGGCTCGAAAATATAAAAAAGTGCATGTCTTCAAAAACGACAGACCTTTCTCTTATATCCAATAAGCTCATAAGTTTTCAGACACGTACTCCATACACTAATAAGTTAAAAAAATCACAACATTAAGGCATCTAACTACCCTAAGACCATGATTTTTGTCAAAAATTGACAATTTTTTTTATAATTTTATTTTATAGACCATTTTATTAGCTTAATAACAATACCAAAAGTATTTTTATTTCCCTCCACTAGAACAAAAACTACAACCGTTTTAGTAAAAACAAATGCCATAACATTACACAAGATGTCAAACTTTAAAATGCTTTTTACTTGAAATGTGTTGTTTTTTTCGAAAAACTCAAACGGGGCAGTGATTTCTCAAAAAGTTTTGAAAATAATTAGCTGAAATTTTTTGCTTATGTGCTGCATAACAGTAGAAGTGTCTTGATCTTCAGATTTATCAATAACTGTTTTATTTCAAAATTTGCAGTCCTTTATGTGAATATAGTCAATGTTTTTTTAAGCAATTTCGTATAATCATTAAGATAAAGTGCTCTAGATTTTTGTAAAAATTAAAATATTTCTTATACTGAAGGTAACCTAAACAGGAATAACAAAGTAACTCATAAAAATTGAAAAATTGAGAATTTGTTCATAAAATCTTTGTACAGAGTGAGCTCCGTTTATGTAATTTTTCGTACATTTTTACTAGTTTTTCCCATTTTAATAATAATAATTTTTTTCTTTTACCAATTTTAGGATTTTTCCTTAAAATATACTAAATAAATATAAGAATCACAAAAAGTGCCAATATCTCCTTTTTTTCAAAAAAAAGTTGTCGCAAGTAGTCGGATACCTTAAGGTTTCTTCTCATCCTGTACAATTTCTTGTTGTTTAATGAGTATATCTCATACGAATTCTTTCTTTCTCATGGCATGCTGCAGATGTCATGACTACTCTATTTGTTTTCATTCCCGTTCACTTTACAAAACGCATAATTATAACTCATGAAGTTATTGAGAGAACTCAGTTTTTGGCTGCCGGCAATTAAAGTAAATATTTTGAGCAAGAGCTTCGCAGAGTTTGATAGCTAATATATAGTGTGACAGAGACATTGGATATCTGCCTCTATTTTATGCATTGCCATGTTGTTTGCAAAAGTTGTGTGCACCTATCACATAAGATGATTATAGAAAAGCGAATGCACCCAATTTCTACCAACGTGTTTTCTCTAAGTGGAAATTCTTGTACTCCTAAACTCTTGCAATTGTCATGGGCGAAAATTCGAAAGCTACAAACATCTCTAAAAGCTGTCATAGAAGTCTATTAATTTATATAAACACTGTAAGGGGAATCCATAGAAAATGATGTTGTTATACTTTTTGCATAAGTTCTTCCATAGCAGTTCTTTTTTTTTAGTATAGTTTTAGAAATTTGTTTCCTAATTTTGTTATAGCATGTAATTAGTTTGAATAAATAAACATAATTACATAATAGAATTATTTTTACATAAGTAGGAAAAAACACATCATTGAACATAAAATGGTAAATATTTCCACGAATTTGTGGGTCATTTTAATTTTTTAAATATATATTCATGAAATAAAATATTATTTTAGAAACATTGCAAATTTTTTTTCATTTAATCGTAAGTTGGGAATCGTAGAATTATATTACTGCATAAAATTCAATAAGCTAAAAACTAGATTTGAGAATTAGGAAAAAAAAAGATAAAAGTGGTCTAGTATATTTGAAATTTATACACCTTACGTTGACTTCAATAAAAGTGTCATGTTTCATTATTTTATTCTTAAAAGTATCCAACGTAAATAAGAAAATTATAAAAGGAACAGGAATTTATTTCGTAATTCTACTTAATGCATATTGAAATATATGTAATTACATGGGTTTTTTTTATCTCCAACACCTATAATAAATAAAACATGATTAAATTACTTTTTTTATTATAAATCATTTTAAAGTGGCATTTAATGATATTAGAATTTTAGACGATGTTAAAAAAATATATTATAGTGAATTCTCTGAGACGTTTTAAAAATCGTTTATTCAAAAACAATTAAAACATCATAAATTTATCTCAATAATATTTTTATTTTAGTGTCAATTTTTTTTTTTTTGAAAACTTGGAAATATGGAATCATCAAATGAACTTTCTTTCAATAGTTTAAATAGTTTTTTCTTCCTTTAACTCAGCGCCCCTTTAAACTGCAGGGCGTAATAACTCTTCGAGGAGGACGCGAGTATATTGAAATTTCGAAAACAAAAGATTATTTAAAGAAATTATTAATTTACTGAAAGTAAACAAACAAAATACATTACATCGCAATGGAAAATATAATTAACATGCATATTGATATAATACACTTATAAATGTATCAGTACTGCGTACAATATATTCTATAACTAATTTACCAATACTAAGGTAAAAGCAAGTTTAACAATTACGTGGGATACCATGGGCTTGTCATACATAAAATTATATACAAAATTATAACACTTATCTTGATAACTCGTATGGTTTATAAACAATATCTTAACTGCCAAATGAAAATTACGTTATTTGCTTCTCAATACCTCCGTTTTCCACGCGTATTGGGTGTGCGTGTGAAAGATAAGGAAAATATGAGGAAATCCCCTGATATAAGTAAATACTTCGCAAGCATTCTCAAGATCCTTTTATTGCATTTTAAAGCCTTCGGAATAATTTTATGGATAATGGTATACAGAAAATATCGTACTTTGGAAAGACGCATATTTACGTCCGGGCATTTAGCGCACCGGTTGAGCGAGACATATACGTACAACGGTGACACTTAAGATGTTAAAGTCATATTGTAGCGTTAGTGTCAAAGTATAGTATTATTGAATTGGATGCATCGTTATTTGTATGGAAGGTAGAGGACACGATGAAAATTATGATTGAATATTGGGTTGGAAATATTGAAAGCTTGAGAATTACTGCTTTAATTTCTCTCCATTTGAAGTTGGGTGCTAGTGAACTCGAACTCGATTAATCATCCTATAACAATCATGAAAAAAAAACATATGATTGTTTTGTTAACCGTTCAGTATGGTTAATCTTGCTATATTTTCTCAGTGTGAGCCTGATTCACATTCACGTTGCAGCTATGACCTGATAACCATAACAATAAAGAATACCCGCTACAACAATATATTTTTAGTACGAAATGGTGGTAATATAGTAAGTAGGCTTTTTTATGTATATATAATTGTCCCGTGATTATGAAGTCAGATGAATACAGCATATATAATCAAATAACTCCCAAGCCAAAATATATTTGGATTTTAAAAATGTGTTTGGACATCTGATATCATAAATATCATAAATGATTTAACAAATTTTTAATTTTAAACTGGTATGAAAATGAAAAAAAAAATTCGTTTTCAAGATTGACTTTATAACAAGAAATGTAAAAATTCTAGTCTAAAATCTTTCCATAAAATACAGTTTGTACTTTTAATACAGATCTACAGTGATTATCAGAAATTAAGGACAAATCACAAAAAAAGCTATAACTCACGTAAAAATAAGCCAATCTCAATCAAAGAATATTTTGGAAGGTAAAAAATGTTCTCTGATCGATATTACATTATGCAAAATAGAAGTTATGGTAATGGAAGACGTCATTTGCGAAAAGCATTAAATTAGATGTTTTAGAGCATGGAGTTAATGATATCTGCGTGTCTGAGATTCAAAGTCTGTTGTAACGAAATTATAACAATGACCTAAAGACATCTTTTGACCAAAGAAGCGCGATGACGAGCTATTAGGAGACTAGAGATAGGACAAAGTTAGATAGAAATGACTTGATGGCTTATAATGTGAGTCTGTCTGTGATTCATAGACTGTAGCAACAATTTCTAACCACGGATTTTACATCCAAGAGGCTCATCCAAGGACGGCCATGCGCTACCAAGTGTCGATGCCCGACCATTATTCGCCCGAAGGAATAGAACAGTAACTACGACTGAGCTCAGATTTCCCCCACTGCAAACCCTGGAAGTTAGGTATTAAGGTGATGGCAGGCCATTAGTTTAACACCTTACATGACATCTAGATGGCGTTGGCTATTGCGAAATTTTTGGCACAAATATTTGTCTCAAGATTCCCAAGATGGGCAATAAATTTCTCTCTCGGGTAACCTTTTCAATGAAATTCTCCCCTTCAGCGAAAGGAAACACGCGGGGGGCTAAGGGAGGCTGACGGTCGTCAAACTGGTAAAATAAATGTTAGCTCTTTTTTTTCTTCTTTTTCGGGCGAGGGGGTTAAAGCAGCAGAGTGAATCTTGACCATGAAAGACTTCTCATGTCTGGACATTGGTCAATCATCAAACTTTTTCAACTCTTGGACCCCTTAGAACTGTAACATGTTTCCTCGCTGAAGGGAATATATCTTAAAATAATATTTAAAGTATATAAACATATTTTTGATATTATATGTAAAGACAATTTTAAAAAAATATTTTATATTTTTTATTAAAAACTTTTATGATGTAATTTTAATGTTATTTATTGATAATATAACTTTGTGATCCAAATGTCACCTACGCATGCATTATACTTAGTAACTGAGATATGTGTTCACAATTTTTTACACAAACTATCGACGTATAAGCTTTTTGAAATTATCTGCAGTAGCATTTCATATTCCGTGTTCAATTCGTTTTTGTATTTTGTTGCCAATCGCGTTAAAAATATTTTTCACTTTCTAAATACATTTTTGTGAATGGCATGAAAATGTTCATAGCTGTGTGAGAAATTCTGCGTATATGGCATGAATTGGTAACCTAAAATGTAGGTCTTCTAGCTTAAATTTAAATTTTAGCATCGAATCTGTTCATATGTCGATAAATTTTTTTTATCTTCTTCATTATAGGTGTTTTTTCCCCCACAAAAATGTAAAAGGTTTCAAAACATTGTACTAACTAGTATAAAATTACTTCGTGGAACTCGGGATAGCAAACAATAGTATATTCACAATCTACTGCATAAAATAAAGTTTTAAAATTCATTTATTATATTACAATAAAAGTTTAAAAAAATTTCAAATTATGTATAAATAAAATTTTTAATTTTAGTCTATGATCTTTAGATAATTGTGGCTAAACGAATTTCATGAGAACATAAATCCATTTTGCATACATATTTGTAATTTTTCTTTCCCATTTTTTTTTTTATTGGGACTCGTGGAACACAGTTTGTCGATCAATTCTCTAGATAAATGATGTACAGAACGAAACTGTTTAATTTTTCCTGAACAAATGATTTTTAAAGGAAGAATAGGTGGATTTAAAGCAATGAAAAATTAAATTTCACGTTTTAATGAACAAACAGTATGATACAATTTTATTTTTATACAATAGAACAGGGGTTGGCAACCTATTTCACGAGAGGTACAATTCTCAGTGGTACTCTGAATTACTCAACAAATGAGTCAATTTTTGAGAGGATGGAAGATGATAAATTTATAATGGTCCTTATTATACGAAGATCTCCAGAATTATGGACAATTGCGAAATTTCGAAAAAATCGGAAAGATATCTCGAAACATAAATTTACAGCTATTTTGTGAATTATTGGATGTCATTGCTGGTGAGATTTAATTGTTTGAAAAGAGAAGATCACGTGCACTCTGCTCTCCGCGTTTGGTTGATTTTGAAAAAGGCAAGAAAAAAAAATTTCTGTGTGTGTGTGTGGCGCACTTCCTTCAATAGAATCCTCCCCTTTCTCTGCAGGGGGAAGAGGGCCACAGTCTTTACGACTGTGAAACGAAATACTTGTTCTTTTTTTTTTTTTTTTTTCGGGGGAGTAAAATAGTGTTGACTCTTGACCATGAGAGAGATCTAAAATGGCTTTCTTACTTTTCGACTCATGGATTCTGATAATTTGTTATGAATGCTTTATTCGTTTCTAACTATGGAAAAAATCCTATGTATTTTGCAATCTAAATTTTAGGAGCTGTTCTTGTTTTAATATAGATTTTACCGTCAAATGTCTTTTAAAATGTCAATAAGTTGTTCGCACTCCTTGATTATAGGTGTTTTTATCCACAAATAAAAAAAAAGTTCATTTTCCATTACAAAACGATTTAGTTGTGCAAAAACAATGTATTAACGTGAATAAATTTGTTTTGTTGGTCCCGGTACAGTAAACAATGGAATATTCACAATCTAGTAGGCACTACATATAAAGAAAAATGATTTAATATTCTTTTATAATGGAATAATAAATGTTTCTAAAAGTATTACAAAATAAAGTTCTTATGTACAAAAAAAAAAAAAAAATGTTTCAGAAATTTCCAATTAGGTATACACTTACACCTGTATTACATTATTAAAGGTTTAAGGGAAACAATTTTGAATAGAGTTTTCTTTAAAAAAAGTAGTTTTAAATGTTAAAAAGGTTAAAGGTTGTCAATTCTGATATTTTTCTAAGATAGTATGCAGCTATTTCATTAAAAACTGGTTAATTATGGTTTTGACCATTATTTTACGTATGTTTGTAAAATAATTTTTAAATTCAAAAAATATTTTTTATAAGAAATGGTACGTAAATGAAAATAAGCATTACAAAATTATTTCATGTTCAGCAAAAAAAAAAAAAAAAAAAAAAAGGAAGAAAGAAAGAGAGATATTTTGAAATTAAAATTACTTTTGTAACTTTAGAGAACGATTAAAATATCATTATAAAGGAGAGAAAATAGGCTGGCAATTAATTATCAAGCACAATTAATCAAGCATATAATATATAAACATTGCTTTTATTTTTTCTAAGAAATTTATGTTTATTTAATGAATATATGTCAATAACAATTTTTCAATTTGAAGTTAACATTATATTTAAATCATAGAAAATTGCATTATTGTTTAATTTTTGGGCATATTTGGTAACAAAATAATAGTTTCATTCTATGTAGGAATCCAAATAAAAATGGCTAAGTAAAAAATATACTTAATTATAAAAATATATATCACGGACAGTTTTTACGGTATCCTGTTCGAGAAGATATAGGAGGTCACAGTAGGCACAAGAGTTCATGGTTACGAACTCGTGATCGACGTGGTGTTGCATCGTCGGTTTGAATTCTGGTGTCCCTGCTGAAGATCCGCTATGTAGAATTGATTGATTGATTGAATATTAACGTCGCACTGTTCAGCTACACGAGGGCTTTTGGTGACGGACCACGTAAATTTGAACCATGGTCAAGTGACGTGGACGACACCTGAGCTGGCACCCCCTCTCTAACTCCCACACCACACCAACGGGAGGACGTTTCAGCTCTCGACAGATTTAACGGGCATCGCTGGCGGCATCGCACGGCGGGTCTTTAATGGTATTGGGCTCGAACTCGTGGCAAGACAAGCCACGGTCCGATACCTATACCACTCGGCTACCTTGGCCGTCCGCTATGTAGAAGGCTGAACCTCAAAGCAGATGTTTGAAGTAGATGATACTATATGTTGCTAATGGTGGAAATTTTGGGAGATTGCGGTTCCAGCTCTGATTTCGTCCTCGTCACTTGATCGAAATGACGAGGTCGGCGATAGTCCCAGTGAAGCTTCAAAGCTTGACGTTAATAAAATAATCATTCGATAATATATAGGTTTCATTTCCTAACCTATATCAATCATTTACTGTTTTTTGCTTCTACTAGATTCCTCTACATACAACGGCTCCCTCAAAGGCATATTTCGTGGTGCTCTTCCATCAAGAATTTCAGGAAGAACACATTTAAAATAAAACTTTTCTAGTTTTGGAATAATTCCTTTCCAAAACTCTTCGTTTGCCTCTATACGCAGAGTTAACGAATCTTTTTTGCACCATAAATACAGATCACACCATTTCCGTTGTGTAATAATTAACTGACCTTGTATTTGAAAGTAAAATTTATGATTTAATGGTAAATAGATCCCCCTTTCATTGGAAAATTTGAAACCTAGACTATTTTTTTTTTTTTTTTTGTAATTAAAAATTCCAGCAGATTTGATTCAAATCTCGCAGAATAAGGGCATTTAATTTCTATGAGTCCATCATCACCAACCAATCCATCGGGTGAAGCACACAAAAAGGGTTTATCTTTGTCCACAAATAAGCCACATATTTTCACTTCAGTTGAATATTCCCTCTCATACTGCTTCCGAGCGATCTCCTCGTTTGCCAATCCATATTTCATTGCATAAGTCTCTACCATACACAATGCGCATCACAAGCTTCGAACACGCTGTAGATTTTTTCCTGCAAGCAATTTCTTTGAAAAAGAAGATGAGAGTCTCAACGATCTCTCATATCTCCATCGTTCAGAAGATGCTTGCCCCTAGTTTCGCCTCTCTAAATCATAGATATTTTGTACTTTTAATTTTGAAAGATGGTTTTCCATTAAATTATCGTATATCTGTACTGGCACATGTCTTTAGACATGTAGCGAACATTCATTACACTGAATTTTTCTTCGAATTTATTTGAATCTAAGCTGCACTTTTTTTCCCGATACTTAGGCTACAAAAATTCTGGTGCAGCTTAGATTCGAAGACTGAAAAAAAAGTTTTTAATGCTGGTAAAAAGTAAATTATTCACTTTTATTAATTCACCTTTATTATTTTTTTTATTTCGTTTAGTTAGTGATTGAATATAAATGTCATATTGATCAGCTACACGAGGGCTTTTGGTGACGGACCTCGTAACTTTGAACCATAGTCAAGTGACGAGGACGACACCTGAGCTTGCACCTCCCATCTCCTAACTACCACACCAATGAGAGGACGTTTTAGCTCTCAGATTTAACGTTCATCGCTCCCCTACACGACAGAACTTCAGCGGTACTAGGCTCGAACTCATGACACGCCAGCCACGAGTACGTTACCTTGACCACTAGGGTATCGTAGCCACTTTTCATTCCGTAAATATATCATATATCGATAATATATTTTACACTATTTTTTTTTTTTCACAAAAATGTGCTGAGAATTTGGGGTGTGGCTT
The DNA here is from genome assembly GCA_019973935.1 of Trichonephila clavipes. Classification (NCBI taxonomy): domain Eukaryota; kingdom Metazoa; phylum Arthropoda; class Arachnida; order Araneae; family Nephilidae; genus Trichonephila; species Trichonephila clavipes. Next base: position 125,743 of record BMAU01019299.1, on the reverse strand, counting down.
TAGAATCTGAACATAATTAATTGAAAAAATAAGTTTCTGTTAAATTAGAAAACAATATTTTGTGTTAATAATTGTTCCAATGGTTTATGGTAAAGTTTTACGTCAAGTATAAAATCGATGGGAAAAAAATTTTTGTTAGTTAAAAAGAAAATAATATAATAATAATAATTGCATTACAATAATTATATTAAAATTTTAATTTGTGAGCAAGGAGTAGTAATTTGTGTTCTTTAGAGTTAATTCACAACTTTCGATCAAGTATAAAGTAAGTATACTTTCATTCTTCGTTAAGTCATTTCGCAGAGTTTAAATATTCTTACAGACATTCCTTCAATAACAGACAAAAAAAAAATCTAAGCTGTATAATTATAAACGATTTTTTTTAAAGCACACATGCAGAAAATATTTAAAACTTTCCTAAATCGGAAAGTTCGTCAGATTTTTGAGATGTTAAATCTCTGTACATCATAAATCTTTTCCATTGTCCACTATTTGTAACAATTTGCAAGTTACCATAATTTCAGCTGGCGACTATATTTCAGAAAGATATCGCCAAAAATAAGTATTCGTAGCCAAGAATAAATTCGCTTTTCAAACGATGGTGGTGCCATCTGTTTGAGATAGTCCTAACTACGCCAAAAATAATTCAGAATGAACTTAAAATTTTAAAAAAGTTAATTAAAAAAAACATAAAACTTAATTCTGGCTACACTAGTACAAAGAGGGAAGCTTGCTTTCTTATATACTATTTAATTCTACTCTAAAAAAAATGTTTTTTTCTGTTAAAATGTCTTTTGCGTTTCCACCTCCTATACTTTAACATAGAAAAGTCAAATTTCATTTTGCAAAAATGCTGAATACTGTGTAATTTTCCAAAAAATCAAAATTCAAAAAACACTATCCTTTAAACAATTATTTTCTTTATATCCATAAAATTTTTTATTATTATTGGAGCTTTTTCCTGCCCACAAATGTCTTTGCCGTTTCATCCCTATCCTTTAACATTGACCGAAAACAGCCTTAAGGTCAACTAGATATCAAAGGCTTCACGAACGTGGTTTTTATGCGAGGGGAGTAGACATTTGCGTCCCTCTCACATCAAGCCGTAGGAGAAAACGGCGGTGAGCACCTCAACATGTCCTTTGGATGCATGATGAATGAAATGATGTTCTCTTTATGGATGAATCCAGGTTTAACCTTGAAAGCAATAATATGCGTATTTTCATTTGGAGAGAACCTGGAACTCGTTTTCATTCATGACAAATCCGTGAAATATATGCATATGGACCAGGCAATGTCTGTGTTTGTCTGATTTATTTAGACGATGTAATAGTAATCTGGCACTCTTTTGAAGAACGTCTTGACTATGTTTGTCAAAGGTTTCGTAGCGCAATTTTAAAGTTAAGACCTACAAAATGTTCCTTTCCTTACCTGTGATTTTGAACTGTTTCGATAAACGGTCAACTATCTTGTGCGCATCATTTCAACAGATGAAGTAAAAATAGATCCAGACAAGACAAAGGATATCGAAGAATGGTGTCGAAAACAAGATGCCCATCAGTTCAGAAGCTTCTTAGGTTTATATATCTACTATCGCCAATTTGTCAAGAACTTATTGAGTTTTAGTTGACCTTTTCAGACTTACTGAGAATTATAGATCATTGAAATGAACCGCTGAATATGAAGATGCATTTTAAACCTGTAAGCATAAGGTAACATCAGCCTTAATTCTTGCTTACCCCCCCTCCCCGCAGCCTTTTAAAACTTTTAGTCAGATGCCGTTCAGCAGTGCTTCACAAATTTCCAATATTTGCGACCCAGTTTTCAATCCTAATTTTCAGCGCGCTCCTCTCCTTGCAATAACAATGTATTGAATGCAATAATAATGTACTTTGATGCTAAAGCTACAATATAATTTTAATTGTAATTCAAACAAATTTTCAAGATAAGTATTGAATTTTGTATATGATTTTGTAAATGTGATAAGACTGTGGGAGTCACTAGCAAATCTTAAAATTACCTTTAATATAATATAGATAAATTAATTATCAAATACAATGTACAGTACTGATACCTTTATAGGTATATTATGTCGGTGTAAATGCGTGTATTTTATTTTTTATTATGTCATAATGTATTTTGCTTTATCTCCTTTCAGTAAGTTTGAAAATTTTTAAATTTCTTGTTTTCGACTTTTCTATAGACTTTCACTTCCTCCCCTCATGTAGGTTTATAAAACCCCCCATGGGCCGTGGCTCACAGTTTGAAGAATGCTGTCGTACACAGAATAGATGTCGTACACTCTCCATTGCATAGAAGAGCAGAAGCATAATAATACTGGCAAGGCTCAAAGTTTACATTACATTTTTTTGAGGTCCATTGTCGAAAGTTCTTAAGTTGCTCTGTAGTGTAACATCAACAATCAGACATTTTGAAACTTGTACTAAATACAGAACAGATAATATAACTCTCTCAAAACTTGCTCAATTTACTGGTAAAAATTAGTAAAACTACACAAATATATCCTTAATGAAGAATATATCCGTAATGTGAACACAAACATCAAAAACGTATTGTCTTTTAGTATTAGTCATACTTCGCATTCCAGCAATTTTTTGTCTAGTATTAAAATTAATGTAGAAGAAAATTATTCCCTAAGTAAAATTAATGGGAACGATTTTTATGATTAGCAAACTTATTGTTTATTTTCAATGGAAAACAGATTTCGTCAGGGGAATTTTATTAATTTTTTTATGAAAATAATTTATACAATCAGACACAATTAATTAGCTTTACCTTTTAAACACAAATACATGAATTGTCATAACGACACCTGGAGTTCAGCTATACTCCTTCTGTACAAATTTTCTTTTCGTTAAATTATAAAAATGAAGATATTACTTCAGAAGATATTTATTTAAGATTCTATAACAACCAGCAAACGCTTATAAAAGAATTGGAAGATGTATTTCGTATTTTGATGACTACTTTAAGAAGATGCTACCAAAAATAAAAAAAAAATAAGGCACTTTATTTGAACAGTCTTCAAACATTAATTAAGGGAGAAACAAGGTTAAGATGTATAAAATGTATGTAAATAATGTTTATATAATTGTAGATATTCAAAGATTATGGATGGTAATCACACAATATTTGATCATTTATTCAGTTCTAGAATATTGTACGTTTTTCGTTAATATTTAATTTTCCACGAGAATTAAGAAACTTTTACTTTTGACATTAAACAAATATAAACATTTTTACGAGGAAAGGCAAATAAAATATTCAAAGCTAAGGTTTAACTGCACTAATTTATAGGCATGTACATAAATAGGGTCAGTTTATTAGTAAAATCTGAAATGTAAAATCTTGAATGTGTCATTTTAATAAACAAAAGTTAATTGTGTAAAATGACATAAGAGAAAAAATTCCATGTTATATATAAATGACGATATAATTGCTTGTACATTTTTTGACATGTACCAGCTTATAGAATTAAACCTAAAAAAGAATATAAACACGCTCGCATTATAGTCAAGTGTCTTGTCAAAACAACGAGTAATTAATTTTTGAGAACAAGAATGTCAGTTAAAAGACTGTCAATTTGAACAATCTTAAGAATTGTGTCATTCTTTGGAAAGAGAATTTAATGATACAGAAAAAAAAACAAGTACAAGTCATTATACATTTTTCAATTTTGAACATTCATCACACATTTTGAGTGAACAATAATTCCAATTTAAATTAATTTTTTACAACGTTAGTACTCTAAGAATGAAGAATCAATCAAGACAAAATATTTTAGTTAGAAATTTCAGATCTTCCAATTATATTTCTTTCTTTTAATCAGTTTTTTTTTCTTATGCTTAGCAATAAGAATTTCCATTCTCCAAACAAATTCAAATGAATTTTCATTCTTCGTACACGTATACATAAATTGCTGCAAATCTGCTTGGGTGAAAAGTAGCCACCGACTCCAATTATTTCACTAATATAAAATTTATTATTGCACAAGGGCCAAAAAAATGTTTTAATGAAGGCAAATCGACGCATATACACGAATAAATATTGTAACAGATTATTTAGATAAGTGCAAACACATTCATTATAAACAAGTTTTACAACGTTCCAGGAATGACTCGCTAAACAGTTTCGGACAGATAAAGCCTCATTGTATTTCGCAGTCAGCGCAAAAGATCGAACTCTCTTCTGAACTGACTCGATTGTTGTTTCAAAGGTCATGAATATAGACCCATGAAAGTTTCCAAGAGGATCGAGTCCAGAGACTTATCAATGATTTCTTGGCAAAGTCAGAGAAAAATTATAAAGTTGATAATCTTGTAACCCTGGTCACATCTTCCTTTCCGAAATAATTAATCCCACAGACTTATCGAGTGTTCCTTGGAAATAGCATATTTACATCCTTAAGTAACTAATCTTGTAGTCCTGATCTGTTTCTAGAGTTGTCAAAACCACACTTTACATATTCTTTCTGGGAAACAAACTTTGCCTGTACAACTCAATTTTCCCACAAGGAGAATGTTACTGCTGGGAAATAACGTAAGTGACGCGTTTCGAGATATACTTTTGAATGCGTGTATTGTATATATATATATATATCTACATATATTTTTGTGCTTTATTTTTATGAACAATTATATATATATTTATGTTTACAGATATATAAATTAATGGGGGAAACAAATAATAGCGATAAATTATGTTACATATAATATTATCATACCTACTTCCAGAGTCTATTTAATCAATATTATTCAATAGAACTATGGAAAGGTCTCAAATGATTAGTATTAAACAATAGTGAGTTTGTACACAATCTAAAAAAGACAAAAAATTGAAATAAAAGTACATCTTTTATAAGTCTAGAATTTAATTCATCCTCGCTCAAGTGTTAAATATATTTTATTGTATTTATCGCTATATCGATTAGGGAAATTCGAAATTTCCCTAATCGATTTTCAAAATGATTTTTTCCTTAAAAATCCGATTTCAGTCAAATAAAAGTAATATTTTGATGATTAATTTAACCATAGTATATGGGCAATAATTACATCATTTTGAATAAATAATCTTTAGGTATTAGGGGATACTTATAACATTCCAAAGGCTTAATATTGCAAGACAAGATGGTTTCAGGCCTTTGAAAAATAATTAAGTTAGCGATATTGTATTTAAGGAAAACTCTAAGCTATTATTTTTTATTGTGTTGCACGAATCCTCTTTGTCTCTATCTCTCCCAATTAAGTTTTTATAATTAGTCAAATCACACAAATACAAAAAAAGTTTCATGTAAATATTTAGAGTTTGTATTTTGTTAGTGTTAATGAAATTTTTATCTATCAAAATAAGCGAGTTAAGCAGAAATTGAATTAGAAGTGTCAAACCATCACGATGCCTAATCAAAATCAATTCCAATTTAATTAACTCCTTTTCCATGCAACGGAAGAATTCAGCTGTAACTAAATGTATTTTCTTTCCTTTCATCATTCCTGCCAATTGATAAAATTACTATTCAAGAATGTAGAAATTACTTTTTCGAGTGTATTAGCTGTATTAAAGTAACACTTTTAATTTTATATACATTCCACGAACACTCGATTTAAAATACGTATCCATTTCCCATACTTTAGAGCGGACTTAATGTATAAACTAATTTAAGCATAAATGGATAAGTAAAAGGAAGGGTAATTTTCCTACTTATATTCAAGAAATCCTAATTCAAACAAATAGCATAACAAAGAAAAAGCTAGTGAACATTATTTCACAACAAATAAGCGTATAATTTTAAAAAGATAAAATACTCCTTTTTTCATGAAATATTCTTCCATAAAAAATTGATACAATTTTTAAATTACTATTCTGAGGACTTTTTATTTGATGTCACAAATTTCAATTTTTATTCATTTAATTTTTATTTAAAAGACAATTATTATTTTTATCTCTATATATGGGTACTCTAACGATTTCTAATTTGATTTAAATACATTTAGTATTTATTTACGAGTTACTTTAAAAATATTACATAATCGCAAGTTTTAACTCTCATAGTGAAGTGAAGTAGGGAATAAGTAATTATTGTTTATCTCACAGTTTCAATAGAAATTTTAAAACGACCATTAGTTTCAAATTAAACATTTATTACTTATCGCTATTACGGTGAACATTATCGCCCTTTTAGAACAACAAAGAAAGACATTAACATTCGTTGCTTAAATGAAATGGGCTCTTAACACGTAAAAGCTCTAATGAAATTTAATGTTATTGCCAGGTAGATCACTTTCAATTACTTGACAGTAACAAATCCATTTAATTAGTATACTATTTAATTTAACCACTGTAATGGAGGCGTTACTATTTAATGTACATTAAAAACATCAAATCTGAGTGTGGTTCAGCATTGAGAATCATTAGTTTTTAATTATATTAGGGAAGGGTAACAATGTTAATGAAAATTTACTGTCAGATTTTCTGTTTTACTCGTAAAAAATGCTTATTTACTACAGATTTTAAAACTGCTTTTTTATTTAGAATGCCTGCTTCACATTTGATGCATGTTATAAATTAAAGAATTCAGAAAACATTTTAAAAATAATACATCTTGTACTAAAAAGACTTTCTTGTACACTTTTGTAATTAAGGTATCCGACTACGCTCAGAACCGTGATTTTGCAAAAGCGTATAAATGGATAATACATATGATATTTAGTGTCACTTAGATTAGAAAATGAATATAAAATTGTTTTAAGAATAGTATTACAATAAAAAATTAGTTTACAATATTTTGACAAAAAATGAACATAGAATGACCAAAATTCAAAATATTCTCATTTTGTGCAAAGTGATCATATCATATTATCATATTATTTTGTCTGTGTATAGCTCAGACCTCTGTACAGAGGCTGAACTAGAATTTTTGAAATATACAACTTAGAAGTGGGTTTATCCATGTTTTACAACAGAGGGGAAAAATTTTAAGAAAAAAATGCCGACATTTATTTCAATGGGTTGTAACTTTCAAAATAATGAGAATGTTTCAAAATCATAGTTGAGCCTCTATACAAAGGTCTGAGCCATATACAGGCAAAATATTATTATAATAGGAGCATTTTTCACAAGAAGAGAACATTTTGAAAAAAAAACATTATTCTAAGTTAATTTTTTGCCGAAATATTGTATTTAAATAATTTTTTTTTGTAAAATATCGTTAAAACAATTTTTTACATGTATTCTAATCTAAGTGGCACTAAATATCATGAAAATTATCCATTTATGCGCTGTTTTAAAATCACAGTTCCGAACGTAGTCGGATACCATAAAATTGGTATATAACGCAAATAATGTTTAGAAATATATTCAGAATATAGAACAAAGTAAGCTAGAGTTTGAAATTCTACGAGATTGATTCAGATATTACTTGTTAAAAATGGGAAATACGTTTTCTTAGAAATAATAAATACTATATAAATATAGATTTTTTCTAGGAAAAAAAAAGGTTTAATCGCATGTAAAATTGAATTCATTTTAATCTCTTAATAGAGCTGAAAATCACAGGAAAATTGTCATTAGCCACAGAATATTGTACAAAATATTTGACTCGCTTGTGATAAATGACCTAATTTTTTAAATACACGTAAAAAATTCCACATTCACACAGAAACTAAGTAATATCTAAAATTTATTTAAAATATTTTTATAACTTATATGATATGTTTATATATATATATATATATATATATATATATATATATATATATATATTCACAGATCAAACAGTATCACGTTTCAATTTGAAATTAGACTATAAATTAACTGTTAATAATTCAACAAAAATATAAAGTATACAAGCTTTCTAATTGAATAATCTGATTTTTAACCTAAATAATTCAATTTAAATCAATCTTGATTTCCAATGTTGGTAACAATTTCTCTTAAATAATAATGTAATTTGTAACTGTACTTAACTATCCTTCAAGATCTTTATTGCACTCAAAACTGATAATGTATCTCACTTCAGCTCCACAAGAATAGTTTCTGGAAATCAAAATAGGCTTACTGGTATAAGTAGAATTATAGAGCTGTTAAAAAAAAGAATAAACTTATAAAATGTTAAAGTGAAATTATAAAAGGAAATAACTAAAATAAATAAATAATTTTAAAAGTTTGCATCTTAGTCAAAATAGTTTAACTTTTAAATAAAAGAATCTTAAAAATGAAATTAAAAATATCTTAAAATAAAACTAGATTCAAAATTTGATAGCTTAAATGAGTAAAAATTTAATTAAAATACGGGTTAAAAAATATGCTTTACTGTAAAATACATTCAAAATTATTTTTGTAAGACTTTTAGGATCTCTTCTATAACTTGTTCTTACTATTATAGTTCTTTATTTCACTCAAAGAAGAATTTCTGATATTCATAGAATAAATAAATTTTGCCACACAATGAAATATTTTAATGAGTAAAATCATGTTTATGTGTGTGTGAATATAGTATTTTTCTCTCATTATTATTTTTAAATTATTTTTTTCAGAAAAGTTCAATAACATTTTAGAAAGTAATTATTTCCTATATGGACTCAGAACGTAATTTTTTGTATTATAAGCTTATCCCTGGGATGATTACCATTGTGATAGACAGTTGTTCATTCAAAATATTTTAAAAGTACAATTCCTATAAAATACAAGAAAATGGATTTTATATTAAGTGTGAAACAATAAGAAGTATTCATGTACATAAAAAATTATTCTTGTTAGGAATTCTTCAGCAATCTCTCAAATACTCTATACTCGAAAAATACATTTTGATGTATTTTTCTCAAAATTTAAAATTATCCAAGCAAACAAACTGAGACATGGTGAAAATACTCGTTATCAACTGAATTTTAATCAGTGTTGCTGTCTTTTGTTTTTAAAAACAACGCAAAATGTAGAAAACGGGTGAATGAAAAATGCAGAACAAGAGTATGAAGTATCAAATCTTCTTTCTAACATTTTATGTTTATCTGCTGCCAGAAAACTTTATCTAATGAGATAACATCTTGATATTTATCGAAGTCATTTGCCCCACGTGCCTCAAGCAAATCCCGGAAATGTGGTGACTAACTTGAGCATCAAAGGAATAATGAGTTTCGTAAGAGTCTTTCCGTCTTATAAGACATTGATAATTAGTCATATGTGTTATGGCAGTTTTGAAAGTTATTTCTCCCAAGTATATAATAAAAATCACAAAACATTAATTTTTCGTTTGAGAAAACATTCAATCAATTGCTATTTAGAAAAAGAATGCAATTCTATTGAAGATAAATGTAATGCATTATTTCCCAATTAAAAATAATGGACTCAAGTAGAAAGGGAAATGATAAAAGGCAGTTATATTAAGGAGTTGCAATTTTTTGACGTAAATATTTGAACTCCTCGTAAGAAAGAAATCAATCAAACTGTTTTGTGGTCTACATTAAATACCTTTTATTGCTTTAGATATATAATTAGTAATTATTTATAATGTTTTAAATATAATGAACATATTTAACTAACTTATTATAAAAAGAACAAGATACCGCTAAAAATAAAATAATCATATAAAATGTAATTGATACAATGTATACGGTATAACTACTTAAGATATAATAAAAGCAGACAGTGGTCTGGTCAGCATCCAGATCTGCAGACTGTAGTTAACGAACTGAATGTTCAAGTAGTTAGAGAAAATGTCAACTAACGTAAAAAGTATGGAATATTAAGTTAAGAACATGAAATTGTTTTTAGATCAATCTTATTTTAAACAATTTTTAAGGTATAAGCCTAAATTCCAGTAACTAAAGTTTAGGTAATTAACTTCTGTCCTGTGAAACGTAAATGAAAATATAAAATATAAACTAAATATTTTATTTATTTTCTTTATTTATATGAAACTCTTCTTCTAGAAAGCTTACGTAAAAATCGATTTTTTCTTAGTTGTTTATTTTTTAAATCGATTCACACACATATGGTTTATAGCACTTTCATTTTCAAGACCTACATTCAATGGAAACCAAAATTATTCGGAATTACAGCCACATAAAGTGAATACTTACTACCTAATGCATTTTTATATTCACTTTTTTTATTGAAAATGAGGGACGGAGCAATATTTCATGTTAAAAAGGTACCATTAATATAAATGAAAAAATAACATTCCTGTTTTTAAATTAATTTATTATTAATTTTTATAAAAATAACCAGCCACTAATGCATCGATTTGATTTTTTTTACTTTAAAATGAATGCAAACAGAAGATATCTAGCAGTCATTGTTCATTTATGATATCTGAAATAACTTTATTCGTAAAATTTCTGAAATTTGTTATTTTTATATGACGGTAATATGTAAGGTATTAATTATAAACAAACAGTTTAATCATAAGATTAAAAATTCATCAATACAATTTAATATGTCCTTTTTTAAAATTAAATTCATGTAATTTGTTTTTTAGAGTGTAATATTTTACTCTGTATAAAAGTATTTATACTTCTAATCACGTGTAAAAATTAAATTTTTCTTTTAGTTTTACTATACATATTTAATATTCTAAATAATTTATTATTATTATAATTTTTGGTGTAAATTTATTAATATCAATAATTGCTTAATACAATAAAAAAGAGTGCAATTATATTAAATACTTGAAGTTGTGATTTTATATTTAAAACTCAATCTCGTAAAACTGGTTTACAACATATTTCATTTTAATATGAGTTCAATTCAGTAACAATGCTTCTTTCAGATTCATCTTTGATAAGAGTACTAATATTGCTTAAGAATTACTGTAATTTTATTTGCTTGTAAATCTTTGCTTTAAATCTATATTTTTCACTTCTAATTGTTGCAACATGCATTATATTTTTCATCAGGGAAAATTGTACCTTAATTTTCTTCTCTGTAAATTCTAACATTATTTAAACATTTACTCTGCTAAAAGATACTTTGTCAATCTAAGGAATATTTTATGTATCCCTAAATCCTCAAAGTATACTTTGAAGTATTCTATTCTATCTCAGAGAGTCATTTACGTGCAAAATTGCTGACTAGAGAGACTTACTAGAACGTCTACTTTTACTTCCGGGTCATAAAATTGACATTTAAGACTGTGGCCGCCAACCACACCTGGTCATTTTCTATCTAAAAGTTTGTTCCACGAAGTCCCCGTCCTGGACTTTAGTTGAGATGAGTCAATAAAATTTGAGATGGTGGTATTTATTTCCAATATTAAGTCATCATTTTTAAATTACTGTGAAGGAAACATTTATTAGCATATTGTTTTTATCTTTATCGAAACGCAAATAAGAAAATAGCTGTGAAAAAAAACAGGTCAGATGCAGAAGTATTTCAATAAAGAAAACAAAAATTGATAGTTTTGAATGATTTTTAATAAATGTTTGTATTTATTTGAATTTTTTTTTCTCGTTTTTTTGTGTAGGGTTATTTTGGCATTTGTGCAATAGGAATATATTTATATAACATTTATGATTTTCTTTTAAGTACCATTCAATGTTTCTACATACAAACTGAAATAAACAATGTTTCTCTAAATAACTCTAAGAAGCATATAAATTAGAAAAAGAAATATAGTACATTAAAATATATTATTTTATTAATGACACTCATGTTCCAAATTTTTTTTTACTAAATATTAATCGCATCAAGTACATAAACAGTTGTTGTTACTTATGGTACCTGATCGACAGTAACATCAGATCAAGGTCCGCAAAATTCATCGTGGCAAAGGGCTACATTTACTCCTGTCGTTAACAGTAGTTTTAAGCACTATATAGATGACAGTACGATTTGGCTCGATTCCACCCCGATTTTGAAGGAGAACACCCTGGGGGTAGTCAGGGACTTCCCACCTCTCCTCCCCTTCCACCAAATTCAAGATTGGAATTGCGGCTCGACGGCTATTTAGAGTACCTTCATGCCGCAAAGACTCTATACATTTACAAACGTCTATGCCTTCTCCGTGATTTAAACCTAGGCCCCACGGCACAGCAATTAGTGTCACTAACCCCTACACCAGATGGGTGGTACATAAAGAACTAAATCAAATAATGTATACTGAATGTATACTAATGTATATTGTCCCTCAATATTAAAAAAAAACTTACTGAATCTCTTATATATTTGTTATTAACTATCTCTTTCTATAATATGAAAAAAATAGGGGGGAGGGGTAAACCATTTAAATTTCATATATCAGTTAATGAATCCATAATATAAAAATAAAGAATTTTTACTATTTAGATAAACATGCAAAATCTCTGTTTTATGCCATTTTATGTTTGTAACAGAATATTAACTCAATGGAAGCTTAAGTAATACTTAGAATAAACCATACAGAAGTTTACCACATTACAGGACTTCGCACTTCTGGAAGAATTCCTATGAAAAAAATCATAAAGATATTAAAAATTACTTATTTTTCCTTTTAAATGTCTAAAATGAAAACGCTAGAGGATAAGAACATGACAAGAATTCTTCTCATAATTAATGAATCAGTCAATTCCAATAAAAGTTTTATCACCCAAATTTCACAAAAATTAGGCTAACAATCACAATTGAAAGATAAACAATCATTTGATTTATAAAATTTCTTAAGCACTAAGAAAACACTGTAGTCATACCCCATAATTATATAGAGAAGCTATAAAAAGTATACAAATTCAAGCGTAATACTCTTCCACTATACTATAAATTTTTTTAAACTTATATTATATCCATTAGGGAAACAGGAAAAAAGCATAATTGTGGTAGATAGGGTGAACCGAAGCCATGTGAGATTTTCAGCAAATAAATTTAATATGTTCTCATTCATTTGAGGGCACTTAGAACAGAACTTAGTTTCAAGTGTAAATTAAGGGTGATTAATATGTGGAGATGTTAAATATAAACAGCACCATTGGGCAAACACTTGATTCAGACACTTCGATAAAACTTTATAGAATCCTGTCCTTGAATGATTAATGGATTTCCTTTAGTCGTTAGATCTGAGGAAATAATATTTTTCCACAACATAAAACGTTTTGTAGATAAATTTATTCAACCACGACAAGCTTAAACTAAATGAAAGAAAAGATTTTAGGGAAGTCTTTCTACTTTAGGAAAAGGAAACTGTTCGATTTTAATGGGGTGTCTTTAAATGAACAAATCCAATTAAAATTAATGCATCTTGCAATGGGTCTTTTTTGAATATATATTTCAAAGGAGATGAAAATGGTTTTTTTGGTAAGCTTTTAAGAAATTTTTTTTTGAGTTTTTTGATCTCAAATTGCATTTAATTATTGCTTCAAAAGAGTAATTTTTTCCCCATTAACTATATATAATTCAGTTTTTGATTTGATTTACACTAAGTTATTTAAATCAAATTTTAAAAAAGTATTAAATATAATGGTAAAATCAAAAATTATATATTATTTAACTATGAATAGATTTCATTTATGTACTTGTGTTCGTAGTCTAATTAAATCTAACTGAATTTTATATTATGATGAGGTTTTATTTATCTGTGTAACTCTAGATGAAGAACCTTGTATTTTTCTTTTTCCTTTTTTTTTGGGTTAAAAATGAGCTAATTAGCGCGCTACAATTATTTTATCCAAGGTAGGGAAAAAATATAAAATGGTAAAAAACAGTAATCATTTTGTACCAAGACAACAAAATAATACGAGAATTAATTTGTTTCAATTTCTTATGCATTTAATTAATATTTAGGATTTAAAATTGTTGTGAGTTTTGCTTTTTCACTTTAAAATTTTTCCCGGTAATTTTCTTGTATACTGTTTTTGATTAATTTATTTTTGATTGATATGATTTTTGATAGAAATTGAACGATGCACGTCTAATTGAAATATTATAAAATAGAGCTAAAGCTTATTTACACGTGTTTCGAAGCATCCTGGATTAATAACAATAATAATAATAATTATAAACATAAGTGAAACAAATGGGTTTTTGGTATTTTCAAATAACCTGAACTATATATTTTAAAGGTATTCTGATGATTTCCCCAGGAATTATTGGTTTCTATTGTAAATTTCAAAGAAAACGCATAAATGTAAGTGAAACTCGATACGAATAATTAAAATCTCTGGAGATAAAGATGTTTTGAAATATGATTGAGTGTCAATGTGTACGTCATTTGAATCATATAGCGTACACATTGACTCGCAGACGATTCTAAGACGTACAATGCAGAGGTTTAGATGAATCTTAGGTATGACAGCACACTAGTGTAGTGTGTATGCTTACAGAAAGGGTTGCCAATACAATATTCACATTCTTTACTTCATGATTGTCCAGAAATTCGATATCAGCCTCCAATAGCTCTCGTTTTGCTTCAAAGTGTGGCGTTAATATGCATAGATATTTTTGTGACGGTTGAATTAAGGATTTCATGCCACGATATAATCAGAATTAGGGTATGTTTCTTGTTAACCCTTAAGTAGTTTACCCGAGCACCATACGGGCTACCGAAACCTTGTCACAACCGGTTAGTTCGTACACCATACCAGCGCTGATATTTTCTTCTTTCTATCTTTAATTTTCATTAAAAACAGGAATTTAGATTCTTCAAAATATTTGAAAAAGAACAGGAATTTGCAAGTCAATGTGCAATTTGTTGCTTGTGAAGAAATGAATTTGGAAAGATAATCTGAAAAAGGTGATATTATCTCTGTCCTATTGCAATGTAAGGTTTAGTATTATACCATGCTTCAAATAGTGCAAACACACACACACACACACGCACGCACACGTGCACACAAACCCTCAGCTTTTTGAAAAAGATTTTAAAATATATGAAACGTTCTTCGTAGCAGACTGAGTGTGGTTATGAAAAGCAAACATTTAGGGGTGGGAGGTTGTGTTCCACAATTATAAAATAAGAAATAGTGTGAGAACTTTAAAATTGGAAATTAAAATAAAATTCTTCCATTTTTACATTTTGCTAAGCATTATGCTTTGTTATATACAGTAAAGAAATGTGCCCTATTTTAAGACATTTTGGGCAAAAAAAATGGACGGCATAACAGGTTAAGAAATATGAATGATAACTGTTTAAATATTATTAAATTAACTAATAAGTATATATATATATATATATATATATGCATTGAAAATCATCCAGATATTCTTGGTTCCTGTTTGTATTGTATTCAGTTAGAGTAGTTAAGAACCTGAAGTTTTCTAAGAATAATGTGTGAGAGAGAGAGATTTTTTTCTTCTTATATCTCATTCATACTAAGCAGCCATACAAGGGAATTCTGAAAACTTTCATCCTTTAAATAGAAAAAAACGATACTCTACATGGAAAACATTTTCATTTCCAGAGTAGTTGTGTGATACTTTATCCAGATATGCTTCAGGAACTTCGAATCTTTGTTGTTAGTAAGATTAAAGTAGTATCTCTTGGGAGGTAACAACAGATCGTTTGTATTTAATTCTGCAGAAACCTTTGAAGTGAGTCTGGCATATATTATTATACTCGATTATTATGAAGTAATTAGTCAAATAGGGCATTAATTATAAAGCCAAGTGTCTATCAGGCTTTTGGTAAGATAGATTTATCATTTGAAGTGATGATTATATATAAAGTTCATTGTGTTTAGACATTTGAGACATTTTATGGAGATAAACGTAAGCTTTAAAATCACTACATAATATTTTTATCTCTAGAAAAGTGTCTGGATATGTAACTTTTGCTGCGTTCAGGTGTCAAAAGGAAGCATTTTTTGTATGATTTTTTCCATTGCTTCGAACCGCCTCAACCAAAAAAATATATCGGTTCAGTTCTGGTTTTCAGTTTAGTTCCGAATGAGTAGTTTTATTTTATAAATATTCTTATTTGTACAAAAGAAATTCTATCTTAAACAAAAAATGTAATTATATCAAAATTAAGAAGATTTTATTCTTTTTTAATTGGTGCTCTACGTGTGTGAATTGATACATTTAACAAATAAGTACAATACGAGAGATGAAGAAAGAACGGGGGGAATGGATATTATATTATCCATTATCAAAACCGCATAGGCTTATGATTTTAGTTTATCTATGTAAACAGACAATACAAACATCCGTGTATGATTGCAAGCTGAGATGTAAAAATATAACTCACAGAGAGAGAGAAAGAGACTGATATTTTTCTTTAAAAAATATCATCTATACTTCTAGTCAGTGACGTAACGGAAAATAGTTTGCCCCCCCGCAAGGTCAGGATATATATATATATATATATATATATATATATATCCGGGTATATATATATATCATATATATATATATCCGGGTTGGGGTGCAAGATCTGACCTTGCGGGGGGAGGGCAAATTATTTATGCGGTTATTATGCGGCTCTGCTCTCACCCCTATTTGGTGGGAACACGTTACTGCACTCTTGGCCATCGTTTTAACTCCGAATTAGTAGGTTATGTTTATGTTCCTATGTTATTTAGTTTAATGATTTTTTAATATTTAAATTCTACATATATAATTCGTTCCTTTCCTCTTGGTAAATAGTATGACAAATTACAGGTGAAGGTTGGCGCCGCGAAACTTGTTTAAACCTGCAATCCTGGTTCCTAAGGCCAGGAATTTGTCTTTATACTATGTGCCTTCTTCCTATTTTTAGTTATCTTAGGTATATAACTATATGTTTATTTTTATATTTTTGTTTATATATTGTGTATATGTATATATACGTATAAATTTATATATATGTGTATGTATATGTATATGATTATATATTGAATTTTTTTATATTGGATTATATATATATATATACATATATATATATATATGTGTGTGTGTGTATATAAAGAATTGCAAAACCATAACATAATACATATCACGTAAAAATATTTAAATATTAAACTTCTAACTGAATATAAAATCAACCTGTGTCTGAGTAAACAAAGTAAATAACGTTTAACATTAAAGAGTATTTATAGTATTTAAAAAATGGAAAATCTAGCAACAGTCGACTGATAACCTGGTAACTTAAATAAAAACGATATACTAAGAAAAACTCAAACACTGTAAAATAATATTTTTGATTTCAGATCCTTATGATAGAAAAAAAATGTATCACTTACCAAATTCTTCGTTTATGAATCCCGGGATGAGCTTGACCTTAAGTTCCATAAAATTCTAGCATAAATTGTCAAAAAGTCAAAGACACAACTACTGTTACTAATAAGAAAGCATGGATACAAAAAAGAATGCGCTCGCTGTTCCACTCAGGTTGAACTACAAAAGTAACTAGTTCGTTGAGTTGTTCGCGACACACACTACTAGCTAATATACAGCACTACACTTAAGAAGTAAATCACAAGAAAAGCGATTGACGTCTCACATTTTTCTTAGCAAAAAGTCGGATATTAATTCATCCAATTCAATTTTTCTTGCTTCTTGTTGTTCAATACTTATCAAAGAAAAATATGAGAGCCTCTCTTTTGACATCGTACAACGTAGATAATTTTTTATTAATTTTAATTCAGAAAATGACCTTTTCGCCATTGCAGAAGTAACTGGACGAATCAAAAACAATAAAATTACAATACATACATCTGGTAAACTTGGCGCAGCAAACTTATTTTGAATCATCAAAAATTACCTAAATCTTTTATCGAATTTAGCTTAATTAAATCTTCACTAAAAAATGCTTTTAGAGACATAATTTAATTTTGAAATTCACTAGATAGGTCGAGGCTATATACTTTTTGAAGATTACTTGCTTCATTATATAAGAGATCATTTGTAGTGCTTACAATATATTTGGGAGAAAGAAAACTGAGTGATTTGTAAATACCATTCATACTCTCAAAGCGATTTTTTAATTGAGTAGTAATAACATCAACATTGTCCTTAAAAAAACATCCACCTAAAACAATCGTTCTCTGTCTTGCAGTTTTTCATCAGCATTGAAATCATCGAAAAACTATCTAACTTTTGTATGTCTCTTTTTTGAAACTCTGGGGTGATACCCCATTTTTTAGCCAAACCACAATAGCTTCTTCCTTTATATTAGCAAAATTGTTACGAAGATTCTCGATAGACGTTAAGCTAGAATTCAACATGGTCTTAGCGTTTTCCAAATCTAATTTTGGTGATTGTAATGCTTTTGAAGTTAAATTTATGCTTTGTAAAATTTGACATTGGAAAATTAGCAAAATAACAAATTGAAACTTTTCCATATGTTTTTTAATCGCTAAGGCTTCCTGTTTGTTGTCTTGCTTAGTACTGGTTAGCAAAATATTTGAAAGTACTTTTAAAATCGAAATGTAATTGGTGCGAACTGATGTTACAGAGTCAAATCGAGATGACCACCTTGTCGTGCATAATGATTTAATAGTCTGCTGAATGTTCTCGTTACTTTGCACAATTTTCAGATCACTCCACCTTTTAATGCTGAGCCCAAAAATTGTGTAAATTTTTTGACAAAAGTCAGAAAATTCTCTTACATGAGACACGTTATTACATGCAGCGCTTAGAACAAGATTGAGGTTGTGTGTTGAACAGTGAACATAATTTGCTCTTGATTGTTTGTCCTTAATTAATTTCTGTAATCCCCCATACGCTCCACTCATGTTGGCTGCCCCATCATATCCTTGTCCTCGACACTTCGCCAAATTAATGTCCAGTGTATTTAGAAAATTTAGCACATCACTTTCCAAACTTTTTGCTGTCTAATTTGCCGCCTCAATAAAGCCTAAGAACGTTTCGTGAACTCAGATATTATCTGGCTCATTATTATCATTCACATCAGTTGTTACATACCTTATTATAATTAATTGATCTTTTTTTGAAATATCCTGTGTCGTGTCCAGAATAATAGAGAAAAAAGAACATTTCCTTATATTTTTAACAATATTTTCTTTTATTCTAGAGCTTATAATAGCAATTGAATTTTTGGGGTAAGATATTTTTGAATTCTTTTTTCTGACAAATGAACATTGAGAAGAGGGTCATATTTAGCCAAGACGTCTATTATATTCAAAAAATGTCCCCTTTGAGTCGAATCTCGAGTTTCTCGATGTCCTTGAAAAGGAAGATTGCACATCGCTAGAGTCATTGTAACGTCTATGATTCTTCGTAAGGTTTGGCTAACCTTATTAACTTCCTTAAAATTGCATTTCAATAATGAATCCTCCGTTTTATTTTGTTTCCAGATGTCGTATGTGCGACATGCTTGGATATGAATTATAGAATTTTCGTGCTCTTTAATTTTTTTTGATATTCCTTGTCAGTTATTCACACCTTTACACCAGGCTTCTTTAAAACACATATTTGTTCTATCAGCGAAAAGCTAACATACCTGATAGTAAGCAACATGAAGTCGTGTTGAATAGCACATCCATTTCCTTTCGATCTTTTGTCCTGCCTTGGATATGAAACTATAATAAGATAATGAAAAGCTCCTTCCCTTGGCATCTTTTAAGAAATTACCTTCTGGTTGGTATGGGCCCAATTTTAAAATTTGTTCCCTTAAATCTGCATCTGTGGGCGTACCTACATAATGCGCAAAATTATTTCTAATCAATTTTATTTCTTCGTTTTCATTTTCCGACTCCTTTTCTTTAGATAGAGTATCCTTATTAGTTGAAGCGTCCGAAAGTGTTTTTTTTTCTTGTGGATTAATTTTCACTTCCAGGATTTGTTTATCAAGTTCCCTGGCATTACTACTACTAGCACTTACACAAGATGATGAACTTGAGGATACTAAAAAGTTATTATACTACTTTCCTTTCGAATTTTTCGTTTTTGAGAACCACTCAAATTTTTTTTAACTCCACTCATTTTAGGGCCGCATTTCTTTTCGTCTTTTTAACAAAATAACAGTATAAGAACCAGAATAATTAATTCCGCTTACAAAAAACAGTTCTAATATTGCAAAAGAGAAGTGAGATCAAAATGTTTTAACAGCGAGGGAACACTCCCTATATTGAAGTGCATTGAATATAAAAATATATGTGTTCTAAAAAATTTTGTGAAACATTTCTCATTATGCTTTATTTGATTGAATACTCATAAATCTATGGAAAGTTCTGTGGGCATATGGGTTTCTAAATCATAAATCTAGACCATATAATTACTTAAAATGCCCTCTGAACGTTTTTAAGTATCGCAATACTATTTTTCACGAAAAACGCATAACAGATGTACGTTATATACGAGTTCGCTAAATGAAAATGCAATACATATGGGGAGGGGGCAACTAAAGACGCCAATAAGTTACTTTGCTACTTCAGTAAAAAGTAACATGTCTTTTTTTCCCTACCGCTAACAAGAAGTATAATAAAAAAACAGTGATAATTTTTTTTATCTTTCTAGCATTTTATCCAATTTTCCGTCTGACTTTCTTTTTATATGTTAGTAATTAAGGTTTGAAAAGAAAACCCATGAAAGAAAAGTATCTCTTTCGTCGCGGGGATTACAGCAAATTAAAATGTTTTTTATTTGGTTATTGGATCTAAGATACTAATAAGCGATCAAAGCTTTGATTTTGAATGATGTTAGATCGCCAATTTGAAAATCGCTTAAAAATTAGATTAAAAAAAATGTAAAGCTAATTTTGTGAAATTCTACGTTAATGGCGTCAGTCTAGCTT
The DNA here is from genome assembly GCA_019973935.1 of Trichonephila clavipes. Lineage (NCBI taxonomy): Eukaryota > Metazoa > Arthropoda > Arachnida > Araneae > Nephilidae > Trichonephila > Trichonephila clavipes. The sequence goes on along the minus strand of BMAU01019299.1, from coordinate 105,090 downwards.
TAGGACCCCTAGAAGCCTTGGACATTCCGCAGTGTCAGGATTGCGGGGGTGCAGGTTACGCCACTGCTTCTAGTTTATTCAATAGAGCTAAATTAGTCTTCTACAAGTAGTTTAATGTGAAATTGAAAAAGAAAAGTACCAGTGTGTATGAGAGAGAGAATATTCTTGCATATCCTAGGAAAATCAAGTTAATATTTATATATGACAAAATACTACTGAAATGGCTGACATTTTAGAATTCATCTTTAAAAAAAAGGGAAAATAATGTAAAAATAATTTTAAAAATATTTTTTTCATTCAGAAAAAAAAGTTATGTGTGTTTGAAGCTTGATTTTTTAGAATAATCCAAATATTTTCTCAAAATAGTTGTTTAATTTACATTTAACAGAAAGACGGGAAAAAAGCAGTATTGAGAAGACCCTTAGAAATATTTTGTTCCAAAAAAAACATTTATCCGTTATATTATTTATACTTATTGCATTATGGAATCACTTTTGTACATACTCGAATATTCCTTTTGGTACAAAACACACCAATCATTCTGAAAAAAAGAACGGAATATTTCAGCCAAGAAAAATTTCCTTCGATAAAATACGGCGTTTTAATTTATCGATGGGGATTATATTCTCAGGCGTAGTATCGGAAATGTGATGAACATATTTCATTCCTTGCCACCGTAATGGTACTTGTTTTTGCTTTTCTGACGATATTTTTATGGCCTGGTTGACAAACTAGACCTATTACTAGCACGATTACGTATTTCAACTTGACAGCTAAATACATTGATCATATTTCAGTTCATTCAAGAAAGGTTTTAAACAGAGTTATCTCAAATTGAAAATACAATCAAATCTCCATTTTAAGAACCTCTATTTTACGAATTTCTTTATTTTGGAAACTTTTTCCTGACATCAAGAACACTTTATGATTTTCTTCGCAAAATAACCTACAAATAGAGAAGTGCATTTTGTATTCAACGAACTTTTCTCTTGTGTGATTCGATTTTTGTCTTTCAATTTTTAAAAAAATATCTTGGCATTCGTATGATGAATGTATAAAAATGATTTAAAACAATTCGACAGAGTTTACAATATGAAGAAAGTACTCCTTAATTTTTTTAAACAAAATTAACACACTTTACCAGTAAATAAATTTAAGGAGATGGTAAGCATTTGGTAATATATAGACCTAAAATAACTGGTTACAAAAAAATTATGTTTAAAACTACTTGTAGGTTTATATAATGTCATTAAAATTAATTCATTTTAACATAATTTTTTTAAATTAAAATACAGTATATCTGATCAATGTTTTTTTCTTTCTTGCTTTCTTGCAGATTTCTTTTTAATGGGTAAGATATATAAACTAAATAGATATTAGTTTACAAAAAGAAAAGATGTGAGTAATTACTTTTTTTTAATAATATATAAAGCTTATATGTATTTAAAATTTGTTTCATGTGGCTTCTAAAGCCTATTGGAAGATTAATCTTTATTTAATGAATTTTGCACATAACGAACATTTTTAGGGGATTTAGCGGCTTCGCTAAGTAGAGGCCCGACTGTATATAAAAATGGATGCAAAATAATTTATGATTTGAATCGGATGGGTTAATTGGACTGTTCGAATTAATTAGGATAAACATTTTTTTCTTGTTTGAGTTGGTTTGTGATTACCGGTTATGTTCTGAACCAGCTCAAACCGGTTATATCTGCAGATCGAACTAACTACAATTTATTATTTTGATTGGTTTTAGTGCATTACTAGTTAAGCTGTGAGCCTTTCAGTGTGGTAGCTGGTGGTTATGATTTTTCGTTCCACGTAACACGTTTTACTTTTGCTTGTTCAGAGATGGATATTACTCCTAGGAAGCGTTCTAAAATAAACGCTTTTAATGAACACACTTCTATGACAATGAGAGATACAGTTGGTACGAGCGGTAGTTGGTGCTAGCACAAGTGATTCCAGAATTTTAAGAATATTTCAAGATTTCTGATCATCATCTCCAAAAAGAAAAGGAAAATGTGCACTCAAACGGAAACTCCAAGAATTAATAAAATTCTAATAAGAAATAGCAAAATAAATTAAAGTTAGACAAGCATAGACCTTCGAAGGAATTTATTGGATTATGATGTTGAAGTGAGTACCTCAACTGTACAGGAAAGGGTTCTGAAAGTTAATCGTAAGGCATCAAAACCGAAGAAAAAGCAATTTCCAACTCTGAAAACGATGGAAAAAAGTTTAGCATAGGCCAAAAATATCTATCTTAGACTATTAACGAATAGAAGAAGGTAAATTTCAGTGACGAAGTGCAATTATTTGTGCAAGGATACAAATCAAGTGTAGTTAGACGAAGTGAAGTTGAAACTCTGCTGCCAGATCACATCCAACAGACTGTAAGACACCCTTTTCGACAAATGTTTTGGGTTTTTTTCACAACAAATGGCACTGGAAGCTTAGTTCTTCTTAAAGACGTGATGAATTATGTAAAATACATAGACATATTACAAAAGTAGAATTGTTCCATCCATGAAAACATTTCACAAAACATTTCAACATGATTTGTTTTTTTGTCACAATTCGATATTGTGGTCCAGACTTTTATACGAGAAAATAAAATAAAGTGCTTAATTGGCCTGGTAATTAACCAGACCTAAATCCTATTGAGAATTTGTAATCGTTTGCCTAAGATAAGTTGCATGACAACGTAACAAATGATAAAAAGTGGAAAACAAGTGTGGTTCCATAATGACGAAGCTAAAAGCATATGCAATATACTAGTGCAGTCAATACCAAGACGAGTTGAAGAGGTCATTTCTGCTACAGGAGGACATACTTCGTAGTAATATAGATATTTTTCTGTCTACTTAAGGCATATAAAGATTGAAAACTGAGGTCTTAGAAAAAAAAACGTTTTTTACCATTTGTCTTAATTAATTCGAACAATATAGTACATTTATTTATAAATTTGAAAATTACTCCTCTCTGTTTATTTTTATAAATGGATACATATTTCACATCAAAATAATTGAAAAACTGAAGTATATTTTTGTTCCAAGTTGAATTGAGAAGATCAAGTTAATTCTTTTGTGAGTTCAGATCAGTCATCCAAGCGCAGGCGTGTACGGTGAAGATGATAACATGACCCACTCGGAATGCATCAATGCTACCAGATTAATATCGGCTTGAGTAAACTGGCGCATCTCATAACAAGTTTTGAGGTTCAACAGCCTACTGATGGGGAGGCACGAGATATCCTATAACATTTAAGATAACTATGAGCCAAAAGAACTTTCGGTATGAAAACTTCCTTTCACACCAAGTAACGACAGTACCATGTGCAATGCTGTTGAAGAAAGCCTACGTGCACGAAGGAATGGCATACAGCCATGTTTGAATTATTATATATTTGCTTAAAAAGTGATATTCAACGCTTATGAGTTTGAAGCAATGGGTCTAGTTTGATTTCCACAATAGAATGGCACACAGCACGACAACGAGGCAAGCCATCGTCTGGACATTGTTATACAGATGATATGTACGACCCTTTCAGGACAGATGTACGGCCTGTATCTTTTCCCCATTTTCAGCGAGTAAACAATGTCATTAACGAGGAAGATTATGGTAAACTGCAAATAGCGTGTATAGTATTGAAATTCTCCCTTTAAGTGGTGTTTCCTTTGCTAGGCGAGAAACATTTCAGCCAACATGCTATTTTCACCTCTAGTTTGTCGATCACAGCTACGTGACTCAACTCTGATGATGCTATACTCTAATGTAACTAAAATTGGGACAACCTATTTCTTCATTTTAAATATTATGAGTATTTTTTAATATTAAATTTTCAATAAATTTTGTCTTCTTTGGATAATTTAAAGTCTTGAGATTAATATGTCTGATATTCAATATAAATTTGAAAAGGAATGTGGAGCAAAATTAAATTTGTGAATATCACATAATTGCTCTGTGTGTTTTTAAGGAGTTAGGTATAATGACTTCAAAAATTTATAAATTCAAAGAATTAACTTAATTATTTTAAGGGCACTTGGCACCCTTTTAGCAAACTTCTTTATTTACGTATTTAAAAATTATATTTCAACATTTTATACAATGTTTCTATTCAAGAAAATCTTACCAGATGAAAATTTTCATATATTATTCACACAATTTTAAAAATTTAAATTTTTTGAAGAAAATTGGGAAAATTTTAAAATCCTACTCTTTTTGTAAAAATTAATTTTTTGACCTGAAATTTTTTATAATATTCTTATGGATGTTCTTAACAACTTTAGGGATCGATTTTAGAATAACTTCATTCGTTTTGGAGAAAAAAAATAAAATGTTGATATACAGGCTAAAAATCAACGAAAAAGCCAACATGTCTTACATTTTATTTTTTTTTAAAAAAAAGTATTCAGTTTATAGCAAAACGGATCCCTAATTTTATTACATGCTTTATTTTCAACACGCAAGAAAAAAATGGAAGTGATTGGTAAATAATTGTCGAAGAAGTAGCATTTTGAATGCACTAAGGTTTCGAAAAACACAAACTGAGAAAAACCACTTTAAAGTTTATAATTCTGAAAAAATAATTATTATAAGCTTAATTAAACTTAAAATACCACTTTAAGATATTACTTATACGTTTTTCTTTAAAATAATTGCATTTTCATATGTTTTCAACCCACACATTTTTATAAATGATCAACTTTTAGAGAGTACTAATTGCACAACAAAATTCAAGAAAAACTTAAAAATTTTTTTTTTCTCTCATGACAGAAATTTTAGCTGTGTGTTTTTCTTCTTATACTATTAAAGTATTACATTTGTATGAAAAATATATCAGGAATAAGAACTGAAATTATAAAATTATTAATATAAAATGCCTTAATTTAAAAATTTTACATGCACACATTTCACAAGGAAGAAAAATTACATTATTGTATTGCCTCGGAAATATTCTGCTTTTAATTCTACACATTCTTTTTTATAGTTATTATTTATATTTATAAAACAGATTTTTTTTATCATAACGCATTTTTTAGCTTTTTTTTTCTAAAAAGGGTGTGTGGCTGAATTGCCTAATTTGTTTTCAAATGAAGTTTTATTCAACTTCTAAATTTCCGACATGCACAAGTGATATATCAATCGAAAGATAATAATGCAAAGAATAAGATTAAATGAAAATAAAAAAAAATGATAGGTCTGTGATTTTTAGGGTACCAAGTCCTCTTAACTTCACAATTAGATTGATTTGTAATGTTAGTTAGAAAAATTCAAATAAGTAATCCTAAGTAATTCTAAAAGAGAGAAAGACATACATAAAATTTACTTACATATTACTAATGCAATATATTACCGTTTCTTTGATATTAATAATTATTAGATTAACAATCCAATAGATAAAACAATATATCATTCCGCAAGAAATATTTTTAAAAACTATTATGTAGTTAAAAAAGTCCTACTGACATTGTAGGATTTCTGCGCAATACGATATTTTCTCAAAGTAATAATTTAATCAAATATTGGCGTCTTTTAATAAGATTATATATTTATAGTTCATATTAATTATTAGAAAGTTACGTCGTTTTCGTAAATTAGTGATACTATACTAATAAAGAATAACTCGGTCTCAGACATTTGTAATATTTGCTTTCTTTCCAGATTATTATTATTTTTAAGGGAATATTACATGTATTGTGATATTTTCAAGTAAAATATAAATTTAACTTTAAAGGGGATGTTTTATTTCCTTATACATATTGCAAGACATCAGAACTACAACACATTGAAAGATATATTATACGAACGTTTAATCCGCAGGAAAGGAGGATGTTCGGATATGTTAGTAATTATCATCGAAGCTATTAGTCAGTAGCTGTCGAAGGAAGCAAGAGGGTGGAATTCCTGCTCAAACTCTGTGTAAGAGGAAATTTACACAGCAAGATTCTTATTCACGGAAATCGCATTTGAATGAATAACTAATCTTGTTATACATTCTACAGAAAGACACTTGATTACCAGCAACTTTTGGAACCATACAAGGACATCAGAACTATTGCTTATGGGGAGTGTGGTTTATCTTTTAAAATGTTCCTACTTGCATGGATTGGAATCCAACGACTTTTCCGGCGAATAAAGAATCATTTGGTTCAAAAAGGACTCACTGAACATTATGCAGGTTCTCGAAAGCCTCCCACCATTAACATCTGTGAGGACAGAAATGTTTTTTTATACTAATCGGCTGCGGATTGGAGTTTTACCATTGCAGAAGTAGTACATTCCCCGGAAGGTGGTATCTCTTTTAAGTGCGGCACCACATAGAGGTGGATACCAATCGTCACAGGTAACCAATCGCCACAAACAGACACTGTAGGGATCTTTTACATGTCGTATAATCATACGACATGGACGCTGTCGATTTTGTGCATCATGAAAATCCACCGACTTGGATCTGGATATAACCTGCAACGTTGGGTACAGAATGCTAGAGACAAACCAACCACGCCACCCAGCCGCCTAGAGGACAGAATAGAAATGTTAGGTATATTTTGCAGGATTGTATTGTTACATCTCACACTTTGTTGGCTGCACTACAACTATCCGGACAGTATTTTGAACATTCCAGATTATTTGCACGAGAGCCATTACGAAGGCTTACATCGACACAGAAGCAAAGAGCTGTGCGGCAACAGTGGACCACCCTGAGACAAAACTCGATATAGAAGAGACAACCCTACAACGAGCAATTCTGTGCTTATCATCAGAAAAAACGCCTTCAACTCTGGAGACACCAAGAAACCAAATGATTCCATTCGATATCAAACAGGTGTGATGGAATTGGTAGCCATTAAGCATACGATATTCTCAAGTAAAAACCTGTCTCAAATTAAGATGGGGACGGAACTCTTAAGGTATCTGACAACGTTCGCAACCATGAATTAAAAAAAAGCGCATAAATGAATAATTTTCATGATATTTAGCGTCAGTTAAATTAGAATATATGTATAAAATTGTTTTAAGGGCTTTTTGACAAATTTTTTTTATTTAAATGCAATATTTTGGCAGAACAATCTTTTTTCAAAATGTTCTCCTTTTATAAAATTTCTTCTAAAATAATAATATGTCCCATATATAAAGTAAAGACTTCTCCAAAGAGTCTGAACTAGGATTTTTGAAAAATTCACCTAATTTTCAGATGTACCACCAATTGAAATAATTATCGGCGTTTTTTTTCTTAAAATGTTTCCCCTCTGTTGTAGTAAAATATGGATAAATCCACTTCTAAGTTATATATTTCAAAATTTCTAAGTACAGTCTCTGTACATAGATCTGAGACATATACAGGCAAAATATTATTGTAATAGAAGCATTTTTCACAAAAGGAGAATATTTTGAAAATTAGGCATTCTATGTTGATTTTTTGTCAAAATCTTGTACTTAAATAATTTTTTATTGTAATAATATTCTTAAAACAATTTTATATACATTTTCTAATCTAAGTGACACTAAATATTATGAATATTACCCATTTAAACGCTTTTACAAAATCATGGTTCCAAACGTAGTCGAATACCTTAAATAGGTTCTTTGCACACTTACGTTAAAATATCGTGTAAGAACTTGAGACTTCTGTACAATGATCATTTTTATTAAACGAAGATCTACATTGTTTATTATCTAATTCATGCGCTACAGCTTTTTCTTTTCTTTTTTTTTTTGAAGTTTAAATTCAAATTTACAAGCCCTGTATTTACTTAAACTAAACAAAAATTTGTATGCTATATGAGGAGAAACATTCTGTCTTCTAAAATAATAATTATGTCTAGTCAATTAATAAAACAAATTCTTCTCGAATTACATATATACAGCTGCATATAAATTTTGGAAACTTAAAAAGATGGAAGCTTTAGTATATTATAACCATCGCTGACAGCTTTTAAATTAAGAGAGAGAGAGTTTGGTTTAACCATTTATATATATATATATATATATATATATATATATATATATATATATATATATATATATATATATATAAAGAGCAATAACTGAGTTATTGTCAGATTCAAAATCTAAATGTAAATTCAAACTGAGCATAGGAGTTAGAATAAAATTAGTTTTACTAAAAAATTGAGAACGAAATATATGTTAAATTTTAAAATTTTGGAAATAATATTAATAATATTTTTGTATTTGAGTACACTGTTTTGCTTAAGGTTAAATATAACCTGGTTAATCTAGTAAGGTTAACCCTTTACCAAACTACAGACTTTGAAATTGGACAAACATGTCTCTTTTGTAAAAAAAATAAGAAGAACAGATTTTTTTTGAGAAAATCGACCCCCAACAGGATTGCGGGAAAATTTAGGGAGCGTTAGAGATAATTAAATATTCTCGTTTTTGAACAATTAGACCTAAAAACTTGATTTGCAATAAAATTACTTTAACTTTTAACTGGCTTTTCCTGAAATAAATATCTTAAATTTACATATTTAAAAATTTTTATACTAAGAGTTGCAATGACTTATAAATGTTTGGTGCACCAATTTCATATCAGTATACAACAGCTACCACCTAATAATTTTACAGCTTACTTCAAATAACTGAAAATATAATCTAAAAATTTGATTTAATTTTTTTTATTACACGTTCATCCTGATTGTTATACCTTTTTCACTTTCCTTTCGAAGAACGGGTATTTCAGCTAGTATATATATAAGAGAAATATATTAGCCACACAGTAGTAGGCCTTAGAAACTTCAAATATAGTTTTCTGTGATGCAAAATTATTACTTCAGATTGATTTCTAAGATGTAACTACAAAGTCACCTTGAATGCTTTTAAAACAGTTTTGCTTCAGAATAAAAACAATTGCTTCAAAACAAATCAGCCAATTTCTTTTAAAGTAGAGATTTAATAAATTGTTATTCAACTTTCGCTATTTATCTTGCTTTGAATAATGAATTCGAATGTCACCATGTCCTATTTATTTCTATTTTTCGGTATTCCTTTACAATAAGAAAAAGATGGCATTTGTGTTTACAGATTCTTCATTCTCATTTATATTTTTTTGTTTTCCTATTTGTTTACTTAAGATCTCGAGCATCAAATAAAACTATTCTTGGAACACTTTCAAAGTTAAATCAGACATGAACACTTCTTTTTCACATTTAATAGCATCATACTAAATAGCAATTACCCATCATATTCTTCCCAGAAAAAAAGTTTCAATTTTGAATTGCAGGTTTATATACAAAAGTTAGAAATTTATCTCAAAAAATATTAAATTTCTATTTTCTATGATTCAAAAATAATATATCACAACTTTCTTCATGAGAAAAAAATAAATTCAAATTAATATTAATTCTATCCGTCTATACTATAGTGTTCGAATTAATTAGGGCAAGCATCTTTTTCTTAATTAATTTGGTATGTGATTACGAATGAGGACTCGATTTTCCTAGCATCAATTATATTTGTATCGAAGTAGTGTGAAAGAAAGACATTTAATAAAATATACTTATTTTATTTGTTTTAGTGCATGAGTCACTCCGTTCGAGCATTTCAGTGAAGCAACTAATCGTTATAATTTTGCAATACATGTAAAACGTGTTACTTTTGCTTGTTCAAAAATAAGTATTACTCCGAGGAAGCGTTCTGAAATAATTGTTCTTAATGAGTATACTTCTATGACTGTGAGAAATATAGCCACTGCAGTTGGTGTGGACAAATCAAGGGTTTCTTGAATTTGAAGAACATTTCAAGGTTTCTGATCATCGTCTCCAAAAAGAAAAGTGAAAAATTGTGGGCACAAACGGAAAACTATCCAAAGGATTAATACACGTATACGTTAAATTAGATGGAATATTATCGTTATTTATAAAATAATATTCCAGTGTTATATATAAGGACATATTTGGATTAGAAATATATTTGAAATGTATAGAAAACAATGCATAGTTAAAAATGAAAATTATATAACCTAAAATCATTGTAATTCACATAAAAATTCAAACTGGCTTTATATAGTAAGCATCTGCTAAAACAGCCAGTGCTATTTTTTAACAGGAAATTATCTGGTATATTATATAAGTTAGACAAATGGTTGATTAGGTTTTAGTTCGATATTTACACTATAAATTGGGAAACAAAGAAATGTGTTTTTGACTGCTTTTTGAAAAATTTAATGACTTGAGCGATTTAAAAACATCAAAACAGTAAACATGTTGATTTTAAGTACTTTGTAGTGTTTTGATTACATATATTTTAAAATTATACAGAAAAGTAAATTATGAACTCGCTTTTATTTCTCTTTGGTGATCAGTTTATTCTATTCTACCATTTATGTATAAAGTTCTAAAACGAATTCAAACAATGAAATTAGTGATACTCATTTATAAAATATTTTTACAAAATATAAAAGGGTTTTCGATATACTTTAGAAAAAAAATGTGATAAATTCTTTGAAAGAAATACTTTAAATGGAAATTAAAATCAGTTATCAATCTTAAAATAATCCTTTTTAAAAAATTTGAAAATCCTAATGTATAATTTATCCTCCTGGAATTATTTACTGAACAAAATGTATTTTATCATTGTTACTTAATAACTCCCATCATGCATTTGCAACTATTTATATAATTATATATTATTAACGTCTGTGAATTTGTATTTGGTATGTGTTGATAAGTTCTGTACAGTTGGAAGAAGTCCTAAACTAATGAATTTTTGAATTCCAAAGGGAGAATACTTTAACAAATTTAAAATTTTTTCAGAAGAAGTATACAGGGAAACTAAATTTTAAAATTTAATTTCCATTCAAAGCTTTTTAAAATGCTCGAAAAAACTTAATTAGGTACTTGAAAAATAATCTAAAAACTATTATTATTCCATCAAGTACTATATATATATATATATATATATATATATATATATATATATATATATATATATACATATATAAACTGAAATTTATTTAACTGAAATGTTCTTTAAACATGATCTCTATCTGCTGTAAAGAAACAAAATAAAACCCCAGATTACTTCATTTTAAACTCTTAAGCTACATGTTTTTCACCAAACTACGCAGAGTGCTTGTAGCAAGTAATCAAAACGTAAACATTTATATATATAAAAAAACATTATACCTTTGAGAAAAATAAGAAATCACAGAAAATTTTATTCGTTCATCAAGACAGTAATTGTTAAACACAACTCAAACGTTTAAAGCTTTGTTTACAACTTAATCCAGTAAATCCTTTTTATTATTTGTGAACAATAAAAAGGAAAGCAGTAAAAAGGAGAAGCGTTACGGATTTATAAGAGCTATTTCCTTGCTACAGGGCTATTGAACTATAATTTATTGAGAAAAGCTGTCAGTAACAGAAATAGATTTTTCAAGTTTCTGCTGCGGGACCTACTATATGTTCGCACCTGAAAGAGAAATATCTGCCTCAAATAGAGTGGAAGAAGTGCTTTGTGGATCGCATAAGGGAATTTAGAGTAAAGCAGTGAGTTCCTCTTTGGATTTAGATTGCGATACAAAGACATTGAACTTCCGTCACGAAGTCAAAATTGAAAGTATTACCCTGAAGCGACCCTTCGGGACTATAATAAAAAGATCATTCTGATATTTTTTGGCATGGGACGGCAGAACAAATGCACTACTTCTTTTTGAAAAGTTTGAAAGATCTTCTTCGAAAATTCTTTCTTCAAACATATTTTTGGACGAAAAAAGTCTGTCTTCTCCTCTGAGCAGATTCCACATCGGTAAAAGTATTTTTTTTTGACGTCAACTGCTAAAAATACATTGATTAGAAAAGAGCTGGTTTTTGTATTTTAAGGTTTGAAGTTAAGAAAAAAACTCTCTTTAAGTAAATTATCTTTTTGAGAGATAGTTTGTTCTGGAAGGCGAAAAATTTAAAAGGAATTCATTATAAACAGAATAAATATTTTAAAAGTGAGTAATTATTAAAAAAGTTATTTTTCCCTTTACATATTAATCATTTTATTCAATCTGTAACGGGTTTTTCTTCAAGTCCTTCTTTTAATCCTTAAGAATGTTAATTTGTGATAAAAGCATCACCAACCCATGTATTATATTTAGTAACTGGGGTACGTTTGCACTTTTTAACACAAAGTATCGAAGTCCATGTCTATTGAAATTATCTGCTGTTGCATTTTATACTCTGTGTTTCATTTGCTTTTAGAGCCCCTCACGTTGAGAAAAATATTTTTCATTTAAATACATTGGTCTGAAGGGCATTAAAAGCTTTTAAACTTTGGGAGAAATCCGTGTACTTTGTATGAATTTGCAACCTAAAATTTAAGAGCAATTCGAATCCGTGGATATGTATATAAGCTGTTCTTTATTAAAGGATTGTTTTTTCTTTTTACAAATGAAAAATGGTGCATTTTCCAATTGAAACTATTTAGTTTTGCAGAGCATTGAACTAACGAGTGTAAAATTATTTCCTGGGATCCGATATAGTATACAATAGAATATTCCCAAAAAGAAAAAAAATCAAATCATTTCATTGTATTCGAAAAAAGTTTTAAAAAAATATTACAAATTAAAGTTATTTATATAGTTAAGATTTTTAGTTTTAATGAGTGGGATGGATTTTAGATACTTGTGGTTGTGAAGTGTTATACGCACTTCATAGAGAACGTGAATCCATTTTGTATATACATTTATAATTTTCTTTTCGTAACTCGTAGACCCCTGGGTATTCCTCATGGAACATTAGTGTTCCGAGGAACACAAATTGAGGACCACTGATATAAAAGCACCGTGATACATGCAAATAAAAACTACTATTTAAAGTTGGTGGATCAAGTTCGGGGAAGAAAGATAGCTTAATAAGGTGTGTTGATGTAAGTGTGTTCTGAATTGTCAACGTTTCTATGCATATGACTTGGAGCCTGGTTATCCGAGTCCAGAAAAGATAGCGGTACATATGCATTTCTTCATACATACATGATTAGTAGAATTTATACTATTTTTATTATTAATTAGAGCTATCTCACCCCCATTATCTATTCGCATCTTCTCTACATTTGAATATGAAAATGTGGTTGTGTTTTAGATATGTGTCGTCTATTCGTTAACTCTTACACCAGCATGAAAGAAGGTGCGCAGAAAATCTTATTAACGTATGTTTTCAATTATTCAGTGAATGAGTACTATTATAAGCAATGAAAGCAATTTCTTTATTGGAGCATATATTGAGGCTATTTGCCATTATGGATTACTTGAAATTACTGATTTATTCTTTATACATGAACTGTTCTAATGAATGATTTACAGAGTAATCAATAAATTGTCCCTTTTGTCTAAAGTATACCTTTTGAGGAAAATAAGTGTCAATTTTTTAAACTAACTTTTACTCTTTTTACAATAGTAGTTAATGCATTTATTCAATTATTTACAAAATAAGCGTTTTCAGAGTCTTAGTATGATTATGTGAACTATGAAAAAAGTCGAACATTTAATGTTAATGTTACAAAACACATGAAAAACTTAATTGAGATCTTAAATATCACAAGAAATGGTTTTTAAATTTTATAGAAAAATTTAAAATTATCCTTTGATATAGTTTCATTAATAGAATTCGCTTAAACTATAATGTCATTATATACAATTTAATATAATGGCATTATAGTCTTTCCGAAATATGCTTTAAGGCACGTATTTGTTCTAATTACACAAAACTCTATAATCTCGATTTTATAGAAAAAATAATTATAGTGTTTATCGCAGTAAAAAGACACAGAATGGATAAAAGTTTATATAAAATACCCTTCTTTAAATGTTTTATTATGTTATAATAATTTTCATAAAATACTGGATATGTTTTCTTATTACAAAAGTCTATTTTCCTTAAAAATTAAAATAATTATTTTCTTAATTAACTCAAACTATTCGTCACATTAAGAATAACTGCAGAGCCTTACGATGTAATTTTATATTTTCATCAATATTCCTGCTAAATTTAAGAATCAGTTTTTTTTATAAATTCTTATATAACAACAAATAATGTACGTGCATTATGTCTGGTAAAACTTTTCGTTTTATGGAATTATGACATGCTTTGATCATCAGTGAGGGTCTCCTAATGTTGTTTTGTACTTCACACAAATGTATTTAATTCTATTACATGGTATTATTAGGTAAAGAAGTCAATCACAGTGGCAAGGCAATTTTAAAGATTTCGGTATTTAATTTGAGAACGCAGTAATAGTTCACGACTGCAACTTTTTTAAATCAAAAGTTAGTAATGTCCTAACATTTTCTGAAAAGAATAATGATCATACACAAAGTTTCCCACAAGAAGCTGAAATGATATCGCAATTTACGTCTGACAGACAAGAAAAGAAAATTCAACTAAGGGATGATGGAGGGAACAAAATTCTTTAACTTTCTTCCACAGTGTTTCTATTTCCAATTTACAAAAACGACTCCCTTCATGGAGTAAGCATTTTTTAAACTTTAGAAAAGTTGTTTTTCATTATTTTGCGCATCCTTCGAGTACAAAGCTAGGGGGGGGTTGTCAATGCCGTTTCCTGTTCTGATTATCATCTCTGTTGTAAGAAGATGGAGAGGAAAAATGAGAAATGCGTTATGAAGGAATGGAACAGAAATAAAGTTTTTTCTCTCTTGTTGATAAATCCAACAGAACTTTGACAGCACTAGTATAAAAAATGAAAAATATTTTTTGGGAATACTTTCATTAAAATTTTTATCTTTCTTTTGCTGTTTCTTTGATCTTTTTTAGTGTTAATTCATGTATTTTAATAGTCACGGAGAAAAGTTCTTCATTGGTGTCTAATGGAAAATTAAATAATTTATTTTCTCCTTATATGAACCCATTCTTACAAATTATATTGATTGCGTTTCACAAATGTGTGTTCAATAAAAATAGGAAGCTCTGTAGGGTTTCTAGAATCAAAAGAATTATGGTCATAAAATTACATAACAATAATAATGATTTATTCAATGTAAGAAATGTTTGAATGGTTTATCATTAAAAAAAATCGTCCTTTTACATTTGTTTAAAAGTAACTATTCCATGTTTCAAGAATATAATTTTTTATGAAGCTCACCTATTATTTATAAACTAAAATGAATAAGTTTTTAATTTTTTTAAAAAAAATTACGAATTATATTATTTGGGTATTATAGATTATTACGCAAAGAGTAAACAAAAATTTCTTTTAAAAACATAGTATCAAAATATTTGATCTTTAAAATTATTCGGCAACTCTAGTATTTTTACACATAGGATCTTTTATGTATAATAATCCTATCAAGAACTTCAAAAAATTATTTTTTTAGTAGTTATAGTCCAGTTTACTTCGCTCATCTGTAACAAAATAAAGATAGCCGGTTTCTTGGCAAGTCTTGGTTCAATATATTAAAGATTCATACGATACACAAATACAAGAACTTTCTTAATCCTTGGTACATTTATCTTCTCAAGGGACCATTATTAGTATTTTTTGTATTTGTTATTCGAAGAGTTAATAATCCTATTTCGCAAGCAATTCCTAATGACTTTTATGCAGGGAATTATGCGTTGCAGATATCGGTAGCTACTTAGTTTTTTCTGATTAATTTTCTGGGGCCAAAGGTTTATTCAGATATTTTTATGTTTATACAACAATTTTTTTCTATAATATAGAAAATATCTCCCTTTGAGAATTAATAGAGATATCAGATACCAAAGAATATTTATTTTTGTGTAAATACCATATAAGTTACCTCTTAAGCCTTACAGTTTAAAAAAAGTGGACCATATCCTAGAAAGGATAAAATAATAAGAAGAAAGTCAAGAAGCGTAAGTAGTAAGTAAAAAGTCTTCCTTCAAGGGAAATATTATAAAAAGTAGAGTAATAGTTAACGATATAAAAATAGTATTTGAGTATGTGTACGTGCAGCTTAGATATTTGCTTAACTGAGAGAAGTTTAGATTTGTATTATAGCATTCCTCGTTTCTTACCGATCATAATCAGTAATAATTTATTTAAATACATTTATCTAATAGTTATAGTCATAAAATATGTATTGTATAGTAATTATACACTCTTAATTTTTCTATATAAATGCTCCCAAATGAAATTGTCTAACATTAAAGTATTAAAAAAATTCATGCAAAGTTATAACTTAAAAGGATTATAGATGACTTAACTAAGCCATTTTGGATGTAGACTAATATTTACATTAATTAATTTTACTTGCTATTGCAACTTGTTCGTAAAATAAATATTTATGAAAAAAAATTTGCAGATAAGTTAAATAAAGAAGCTAACACGAAAATACACGTATGGGAAACTTTTATGTATTACGTTAATTTTAGTATAACAAAGTATAATATTTCCATTTTATTCATTCTGTTCGTATTTTGTGTAATGATTAAAAATTTTAGAAAAAAGGGGTTGACACAGGATAAGAAAATGTTTAATCAGCATATTGTTTTTTATCACATAAATTAAATTAAATAATCATTTTAATACGTGTGTTAAATGTGAAAATATTAAGAGTCAAATTTTATTTAAAACAACATGAAACCGTATAAGAAATCTGCTTTCTGACAGTGTGTTTCTAACAACAAAACTGATGTTTATACTAATAATTTTTAAATTTTTTTTTACAATTCTACAATAAAATTAATTTTAATATATAGAATGATTAAAATTCTATATATTTCATAAAAAATATAAAGTTGTAGTAAAGTTTTGGGAAATGAGTTTTCATGAATAGAAAAAAATATTTAACATACAGAAATTTTAGAAATTGTGGTTTACGGTAAAAACAACTAATATTATAAAAAAAATATAGTTTTACAATGACTACAGATAGAATTCTGTTTCTTCAGAGTAATCTTAAAAAATTAAAAAAAAATTCTAAGTATGAGTTATATTTTCGTAATAGTTATAGAACATTCTACTGTGCAATATCTGGTTTTCAATCCAAAGAAGAATTTGAAAGTAATTTTGGATCTTAAACTTAAAATAAAATGGGGATAACCACTACAAGGGTGTATCACTACAGCGGTTATAAACTTTTAAGACAGACAGATTAAATCTAGATTCGGAAATCAAAGAGGAATGCATGGTTGGAGATGCGTTTCCTGGTGTTGTAGTGACGGCATAAAACACAAGAAAAACTGTGCACAAATAAGAGGAGAAAGTATGTTTATTATCTTTAAAACAGCCAAAAATAAAGAAAAAAAGAACATTAATAAAGGGACTAAAAGGGTGCATGCCGCGGTGATGGAAAGCATGTCGTTAGTAATCAGGATCCACCAGACCGTCATATGGGAAATCCTGACATGACTGACTATAGCCCGCCTACTGGTACCTGGATTATTTAGTACCAGATGCAGAGCAGACTCCCCGTTGTTTGGCGTTCTTACTTATCTCTCATGTTCCTGAGTGTCCACGATGGAAGGACAAGCAATCGGACAATCTCTGGTGCAAGCATACAAAGAAGGGATGGCTGAGAGTTTGCCTCTTGAATTAAATTTGTGTGTACAGCCACTGCTTAGATAGTCCATTGTGATTACTTTCCCCGTTTTGCAAAATGCATATCAGTAAGCTTAACGTTCGAGTAAAGTACCATCTTAAGTTATCCGACTACGTTCGGAACCGTGATTTTAAAAAAAGCGCATAAATGGATAATTTTCATGATATTTAGTGTCACTTAGATTGGAATACATGTATAAGATTGTTTTAAGGACATTTTGACAAAGACATTATTTAAATACAGTATTTCGGCAAAACATTAACTTAGAGTAACCTTTTTTCAAAATGTTCCGCTTTTTTGAAAAATGCTTCTATATTGTAATAATATTTTACCTGTATATAACTCAGACCTCTGTACAGAGGCTCAACTATGAATTTTGAAAAATTCACATTATTTTCAGAGTTACAACCCATTGGAATACTTATCGGCGTGTTTTTTTTTAAATTTCTCCCCTCTGTTGTCGTAAAACATGGATAATCCCACTTCTAAATTACATATTTCAAAAATTTTGGTTGAGCCTCAGTATAGATGTCTGAGCTATATACAGGCAAAATATTATTATATAATAGAAGCATTTTTCACAAAAGTAGAATATTTTGAAAATGTGTCATTCTATGCTCATTTTTTGTCAAAGCATTGTACTTAAATAATTTTTTATTGTAACTAACACTATTGTATTCTTAAAACAATTTTTATATACATTTTCTAATCTAAATGACACTAAATATCATAAATAATAATCCATGTATACGCTTTTGCAAAATCAGGGTTCCGAACGTAGTCGGTTACCTTAATACCACTCAATCGGCAGACGAAATGAGCTTTATGGTAAGAGCGGTACCAAAAACCGCGTGGGGGCATCGACCGTCACCTTATGCTTCAGCTTAGGTAATGCCATCTATCGCATGCACCTACCAAAGATTCCCCATGATTTAGCTCAGCGATATTCAACCTGCGGCCCACCGAGCACTTTTAAGTGACCAGGTTATGACTTATTGCTCTGCGAAATTCACGGAAGAACAATGTATTAAAATTTTGGTAGGAAATTCTTTGACAAGAAATCAAATATATCGATTTTGCTTTTTTGCTGTCAATGTCGTACGGCAGATAATTTATATTCTTTTTTTTCTATTTGTAACAATTACGGTTACTGATAACAGACAACAGTTGTGTAGCAACAATTTTATGGGTTGAACTAATTTTTAACAATTTTCATACCTTGCAAGCGAAAATTCTTTGAATAATTTGGAGGCTATCTGGATCAGTACTCGTTAAATTTGTCACGAAAGCGTTGTTTATTTAAAAAATATCAATAAACAGGAATCACATTCAATGACACTTTTCCTCCAATATCTCTTTTAAGAGATGATAAATAACTTTTGTTGAATATTCTTTGAAACAGCAACAAAGTGTTTTGTCAGAGTAATGTCCCAGCAGTAACAAATATACCCTAGGAAGTTTGTTATATTATTGGTAATCATATAAAACCGTTTACTGATGCAAAAGTCATGAAGGAGTGTTCCTTAAATTCTTTTAACTTAGTGTTAGTGACAAAAATATAAATATAATAATTAAAAAAAGCAAAACACGAGTTACAATATTTTGATCAATTTTCCATATTTTAAATTTTAAATGTTATCTTGGTCCTAAAGCATCCCGCCCTTCAACATCATGTTGTGCCCCGCTGAAATAGCTAACATATGTATGCGGCCCGCGTGAAATGGCTGACATATGTATGCGGTCCACGTGAAATGGCTGACATATGTATGCGGCCCGCGTGAAATAGCTAACATATGTATGCGGCCCGCATGAAATGACTAACATATGTATGCGGCCCGCGTGAAATAGCTAACATATGTATGCGGCCCGCGTGAAATGGTTGACATATGTATGCGGTCCAGCAGAAAAAAAGGTTGAGTACCCCTGATTTAGCTGTACTAAAAATAATGAACATGTTTTCTCTTTTTATTTGTGCCCTATCTTTTTTGGTCTGTGTCGTCACTACCACGTCAGGAAACCGATTCTGACTATGCATTGGTATGCGATTTCTCATCATCAGGGTGTACTCTGTTTTGAAATTTGAAACCGTTGTACTAATACCCCCTGCATAGACTTCTAAATAATACGTTTCATGGTTAATATACTATTAATTTTGTTTTTAGGATTCTCATATTTTTAGGTTTAATTTTTATAAAAATAAATGATGAAATATTTTAAGATACAGTAAATTAATTGTTTAATTTGTGGTATTTCTGAGGAAACTTAGGGCCAAAAGATTATAAGTAATTTGTTGCTTTCTGTACTTAAGTCTACAGCATTATTTAGATATCTGTATTCTATTGGGTTTGCGAATCACACGAAATTTGTGCAATTGTGATGTGGACAAATTTGTTATTCACGTAACATTTTTGAGTTTCATCTCCATATATTCTCCAAGTGTTAGAGAGATCAGTATAAAAACTTGATTTTAAGGGTTTTTCTACCAGTAATTCAAATTTTTAACTCTGTTTAGTGCATGACAATTTACCTTACTTTGTTTAATGATCTATATTATTACAGTTTTTAGGCTTAACTATTCAGGAAAATTCAGTATAGATATGTTCTCCTACTTTTGAAATGTAATCAGCAGCAAATTTTGTAAATCTCATTTAATATCTGAGTGAGTGTTGATTAATGCCGTGCTTCGCAAAGTTTCACTATTCGCGGCCCAATAATTAATCATAATTTTCATCGCATCCCCCTCATACAATAACAAAGTATGGAATTCAATAATACTATACTTTGATGCTAAAACTACAATACGACTTTAACCTCTTAAGTACCATCGGCGTATATAAACGTTTCTCTCAATCAAAGCGTTAATTTCCCCGGTCGTATATATACATCTTTCCGAAGTACGATCTTTTTTGTTCACTGCCACCATAAAAATATTCTGAAAGCTTAGGAATGCAATAAAAGAACCTTAACGATGTTTACGAAGAATATACTTATTTCAGATTGTATGCTTCTTTATTCCATCCCCCCAATATCATCACATATGCACGCATATGTGGAAAACGGTTGGCGAATCGCGTAAATTTTAATCGGCAGTTAAGAGATCAATTATAAACCGCACAAATTATCAAGAAAAGTGCTAATTTTTTATAGAATTTTATACATGACAACCCTATGGGGTCACTGGTAATTATTAAACTAGTTCTTAATTTATTATTGTTAAATTAATCATCAATTCCAATGTGTAGCACTGATACATTTATAAGTGTAATATAAAAGCGTAAATATGCATTTCATTTTTTATTATGTCGGAATGTATTTTGTTGTTTTACTTTCAGTAAATTAATTTTTTTTAAAAAAGTAATCTTCTGTTTTCGATTTTTCAATATACTGCGCCCCCCTCGTTGAGTTGTCCAGCCCCTAAAGGGGGGGGGGGCGCGCTCCACAGATTGAGAAACGCTGGATTAGCGTCATTCTATAAAGTACCTAAAGGGATATTGGTGACAGATCTCGTAATTTTTATCTATGGACGAATGACCAGGACGATATCTTAGTTGGTCCCCCTCACCGAACTTCTGCACATCACCAACGGGAAAATTTTGAGCTTTGGCTTATTTAATGTGCATCAGCTCCTCCAAACGGTGGGTCTTCAATGGTACAAGGGCTCGAATTCATACTGCGTTAGCCATAAGTCCGTAAACACGACCACTAGGCTACTTTGGTCATCTTTTAAAGTAGGACATTCCCAGTTTCATGAAATTTAAAATTTAGATTAATTTTAAAATTCGAATCTAAATGCATGGATAAATTGATGTTAGGGAATTATTTAAATCAGGAATATAGATCACTTTAAATATTGAGAGAAAAAGAGCGAAAACTACCATAAAAATTTTGGTTATTGAAATTTTTTTATTTTTCGATGACTTTTCTTATGTATTGATCATTGTATATCAAAATGTATACAATGTATATCATTGTATATTAAAAATGGGGAACTCACATTTTTAATACGGTCTTAAATTGAATTTCAAACCGTACAAAACTTATATCCCCAGAATATTATGAGGTATTGTTAAATTACTACATTTCTTACAATTTCAGGGAATATTAATTATTTAGAAATTGATATATTTAATGATTATTTCCAATGTTTTAGATTTTAAGGTGATTTTAAATTTCATATTTTTCAAAAATATTTGTCTTCAAAAGTATATTTCAATTAATGTCTTCAAATTTAACCCATGAAAGAAAATTCCCGCATGTAAATTAAATCTCAAATAATCAAATGCATCTGAAAATTATTGTTCTCATAAATATATAATTTTTAATCTTTACTTTCTTATGTTTAATCAATTACAATCAAAATAATAAGACCTCCTCAGAATTAGTGTTATCGAATAAGATTTAACAATAAAAATGGAGCAGAAGAGAAGATAAAGCCGATTTAAGATGCTCTAGTCGAAGAATAAACAGTTTTTCCTGTTTCATGGGGTAAACATCGTTCCTGGGAATCCGAAGCAGGGATAATGGAGCCTTGTTGATGATAGAATAAGAGAGATCAGACTTTATGTAACTACAATCGAGTCTTGATTTAATAGGTGATTTAAATGATTTATGTTTAAAGTGGAATCAGAATGTTATAAGTTAATTTTTTCGCTTAAATATATTACAATATTCAAAATTTATGCAATGGGAATGTTACAGTATTTCAGAATACGCTTAAACCAATGATTCTTTAACATTCAATATTTGCGACCCAATATTCAATAATAATTTTCCGCCTCCCCTTCAAACAATAACAGTGTATTGAATTCAATAATACTATACGTTAATAACATTAAAATATCTTAAGTGCCACTGGTGTATATAAACGTTTTGCCCAGCCAAAAAAGTTAACTGCCGGGGCGTATATATACGTCTTTCTTAAGTACAAACTTTTCTGTACATTGCTATCCATAAAATTATTCCGAAAGCTTTGGAATGCTATAAAAGGACATTGACATTGTTTGGGAAGGATTTTTTTATTTAAAGGATTTGCTTATTTACACTTCTTCTCTCCCTCTCAATACATCACCTACGCGTGCATACGTAAACG
Organism: Trichonephila clavipes; assembly: GCA_019973935.1. Classification (NCBI taxonomy): domain Eukaryota; kingdom Metazoa; phylum Arthropoda; class Arachnida; order Araneae; family Nephilidae; genus Trichonephila; species Trichonephila clavipes. The sequence continues at coordinate 82,468 of BMAU01019299.1, read as the reverse complement.
GTGGCATTGGGGAGCAAATTGCGTAATTTTTAATCAGCAGTTAAATGATTAATTATAAACAGTACCAATTATTAAGATACGTGTTAATTTTTGTATACACTCAAGAACATTGAAAATAGCGACCCAAGAAGAAAGCATTGGATTGAAATGAAATTTAATACACATAATGAATCAGATGAGAGATTCACTTGATTTCAAAAACAAGAAAATTAAACGAATACAGGGTGTGCAACGACACAAATACTGGGCAACTTTAATAGCGCGTTGGACCACCTCCAGCTGCAATACATGCCGCCACACGGTCCGGCATTGAAATGATTAGACACCTTATGTTGTCCTGAGGCAGATGGGCCCACAAATTTTGAACAGCCAACTCTAAATCATGTACAGAGTGACACGATGGCATCTGCCGTTTTAGCTGATCCCACACGTGTTCTACTCGGGATAAATTGGGGGAGCGAGCCGGCCATGGAAGAGTCTGAAAAAGACGTAGGAAGTCTTCAGCAACTCTAGCTGTATGCGGACGAGCATTATCTTGCTGGAAAATTGCCCCTGGGAGACCATTTAGGAAAGGACCTACATGGGGTCGAAGAATATCATCAACGTAATGTTGGCCCGTTAAGGTTCCACGCATCACAATTAAAGTGGACCGGCTATCATAGGCTATGGCCCCCCAGACCATTACACCAGCTGTGCGGGCAGTGTGACGTAGAACAGTGTGGGGGGAATTGTACCGCTCATCAGGACGTCTCCACATCCGTACACGGTTATCATTTGTCCCCAAAACAAACCGGGATTCATCACTAAACACAACCTTTTGCCAATCTGTGACATTCCACATTGATCTGGCTTGGCACCACTGTAGACGCAGTTACCGATGTTCCTGTGTTAGAAGGGAGTGCATGGAAAGGGCGCTTGGATTTAAGATTTGCTTCTGCAAGGTGTCTGGAAATTGTTTGTGGAACATTTGCTACGCCTACGTCTGCTCGTATCGTTGAACGAGTCACTGTGGGGTCCACAAGTGCTTGCCGCACGAACCTTCGATCCTCTCTCCTCGTGGTCTTCCTGGTAGCTCCAGACCCGGTTTTCCGCGCGTGGGTACCTTCTCGTGTCCACTGCTCCCAACAATTTTTAACGGCATACTCCAAACGATCCACCTGGCCAGCAACACGGCGCGTCGACCAGCCTGTAGTTTTCATCCCGATGATCAGGCCTCTCTCAAACTCGCTTAACTGTGAGAAATGTCTTCTAGCACGTTTACCTGGCATGTTTCATTTACCAAAGTCTTCCTACAATCGGTGGGTAATCGTCACGTTTATGAATCTTCGAATTTCCGCTGGCTTACATAGCACCCTCTTCCTGATTGTAGCGCCATCTCGACGTATATGAGCATGCGTATTGGCACAAAACTTGGACCATTTGCATATCACATTACGCTGTACTTATTTGCAAAGTTTCGCTGTTATACTTAGCTTCCTTCTTGGGGCGCTATTTTCAATGTTCCTTTGTGTATAACTATATATAAGACATTCCTATGGGGCCACTGGTAGTTTTTAAACTTGTTCTTATAGCTTGGTATTGTTAAATTAATCATAATATTCATTGTACAGTACTGATACATTTATAAGTCTTTTATATTAGTGTAGATGTGTATTTTACTTTTTATTATGTCTGAATGTATTTTGTTTGTTTATTTCAGTAAATGAATAATTTTTTTCAACTTTTCAATATGTTTGTGCCCCCCTCGTAAAGTTATCACACCCCGCTAGAGCGGCAAGCCCCATAGTTTGAGAAACGCTGGCTTAAGGGATGTTCTGTTTTAACAAGTAATAAAGTAATTCATATAGGTAATGAAATATTTTAAATAATAATAATTGCTTGATTTAATTTTGGCATTTTATTTTACACAAATAGATCTATTACAGTATAATATTTAACTTTTAAAATAACTGCTATTGGGATTATCTACGTGCCTTTGGTATTTAAAAATTTGGATACATTAAAAAACGAGATGTAAAAAGTTATCAAAAGCAAAATGAAATAATTCTCATCCAATTGGCTATTTTACAGATGGCAAATAAGTTTAAAAGATTCAAGATACATTAAAATAAAATATAAATTCATTTCCTTTGAACTTTTTTTCTCGATAAAAATATCTCATTTAGATTTAAAATAATTTTATGCATGAATAGTTTGTTTTTTGACAAATTTGTAATAAGTAAAAAGACAGCATTCTATGAAAAAAAATTTGTTTTAGGAAAAAACGCAATTTTTTGAATAAAAAAATTTTTATTCTACTTTTAATTTTATTTTTATTCTGTCTTTATTGACTTTTTCAACTTTTTTTGTCGACCTGCAAGCGTTTTGATCTACAATTTTTTTTTGCTACTAACAAAATACGATCTACGCACTTTGGCATACACACGTTTGTTCCTTTTAAACATGTATAAATTTATTTTCACCGATAAAAAACATTACTCATTTCACAATAAATTGTTGAATTATTATTAGTATTGACATTTTGCATCAATTAAGTAAAATAATAGAGAAAATTGGCAAATGCGTATTTATGATTTCCTTTTTAACACAGGGACTTAAAAACCATTTTCTAAACTCGAAATAGTTTAAATTTATTATTAAAAAAATTTAAATAATACATTTCTAAAAACATAGATAGAGTAGAATCTACAAAACTAAACATTAATTAAGTATTAAATGTAGGAATACTCTACAAAAACAAGAAAAACCTTAATTAAACTGCGTTCCAGTACTACATGACCCTTAAACCAAGCTCCATGACAGCCCCTTCATAACTCTGATTATCCCCCCACACGTACAAAACTACATCATGGTGCTTTTATATAATGTTGGAAAAAACCACTACCAAAGAAAAAATGAAAAAATTTCTTGCGGAAATTTATGCAAAGTAGATACAGACTGAAGGATGCAATCTTATGCTTTAGTGGCGAAAATACATAATATAGGAAATTAAAGGCGTATTTCCAACAAGTGCTCTCCTCTGTCCTATCTGTAATATCTAAAATTCATACCTCATGCATAATATAATACACAAATATGCAAAGTAATTGGCAGTTGGTAATACGAAAAAAAGCACGAATAAATAATTTCAAAGGATAAAATATTTTAAATCAAATTTAAATTCAAATGCTACCCTTGTATTTGAATAATTTAAAGTATCAACAGAATTTCATTAGTAGATCAGTTCTAAAACATTATTCGTTGCATAAAATGTTTTCTCAAGAAATCCTTGCACTCAGCATATTTGAAAGGATAACAAGTCAAAGAGCATATATGCAGTGGTGTCTAAAATTAAGGTTACGAATAGAAAAATGCAATATCTTTGCATATAATTTTTTATTTGTGAAAATTTTTTGCAGATACGTTCCTCATATGCTAATCTTATATTTATGCTAAAAATAAAGTCTTACTTCTTCTAATATGCATACTAGATCAAAAATTGTCAAAACATGCCGTGCAATATTTAAAAATGAAGAATATAGCTACCTCCTGCTACTATAAAGACCCCAATGTTCCCAGTGCTTTCATACCACAAATTATGTTGTTAATTTCCTCTTGTGGCAACAATTCTTACTCTTGTATAAGATCAGATTTTGAAGTCTGGAGTGTGTTTGGAGGGTATTGATGTCGAACAATGACTCCTCCTCAAGCACCACAAACATGTTTGATAGGGTTTATATCAAGAGATTTTGCTGTCAATTCCAAATCCTCTTTCTCAAGAAAGTGTTTGACAAGATTAGCTCTGTAAATAAACCATACAGTTTCATAGATGTTATGTAAATTATAGTATTCATGTATTTGAATTATATCTAAGAAGGGGAGAGCCCGACTAAGGAAATTCATTTAAGGTCGAGAGTTTGTGTAATAGTAGTTCTCCTTTAGCGTGTTCCACCCTCAATGTAATTCCGACAAATGGTCAGTCAATTCGGAGAAAATAGCCTTCAAAATTCATGATTAGCTTTTATACAATTAAGTTTTAATTATCACCAGGGACGGAATAGCACAGCTGATGGGACGTTTGCTGTCAATACGGAAGTGATTGGGTTCAAATCACGCGATCAACATTTTTTTTTCATTTCATTTAATTATATTTTAAAATTAAATAAACTTATTTATGAAAAGTTTTATTAAATGATATTGTATGTAATTATTTGTTTTTTATACAGTAAAAAAATCAAATTATTATTAATTTATTATTAATATTATTTAAAATTATCATTAATTGAAATTAATTAATTGATTATTATTAATAAAATTATTAATAATTTATTATTAAAATTATTTAAATAAATTTATTAAAATTTATTAAATTTATTTAAAAAGGACTTATTAAATATTTTATATAATTATAAAATAATTAAATTAATAATATATAATAGACACATATTATTTTTACTATATTAATTATAAAATAATTACTTTAATAATAATATAATATAATTTGTAAATTATATATATATATATATATATATATATATAGATAGATAGATAGATAGATAGATAGATAGATAATATTTTATTTATAGTATATTGTATTTCATATTATAAAACTATTTGTAACTAATTTTTATGCAAAATATCATTTAATATTTATTATATATTTTACTATAAATATTATTTAATAATATAAAAATATATTTATGAAATTTAATGCAAATATTTACATAATAATTACAGTATTTTTTTTACTTTATAAAATACAATATAATTATATAAAATATCATTTATTTTTAATAAACCTTTCATAAATAAATTTATTTAATTTTAAAAAGAATTAAATGAATTGAAAAAAAAAAGTTGATCGCGTAATTCGAACCCTATCCTCCCGCATATAAAGCAGGCGTTCTACCAACCACGCTAATGAGTCGCTGGAGGAAAATGAAACTTAATTGCATAAAAGCTAAGCATGAATTTCGAAGACTGTTTTCTCCGAATTGATTGGCCGTTCGGCGGAATTACATTGAAGGATGAACTCCCTAAGGGAGAACTACTATTACACTAAGTCTCGACCCCAAATAAATCTCCTTAGTCGCGCCCCCTCCTTGTAAATTAGATTAAAAAAGAGACTTGTTAATTAATAATTACTAAAATAATTTTGTTACCTTTTAAATCAGTGTTTCTCAAACTGTGGGGCGCGCCTCCCTTGGGGGGCATGATAGCCCTACGAGGGGGGTGCGAGCATATCGAAAAGTCGAATATAAAAGATTTAAAAAATTATCAATTTACTAAAAGTAAAGCAAAACAAAATATAATCTGACATAATAAAAAAATACACACTGACTCTGATATATTAAACTTAAAAATGTATCAGTACGGCAGAATATATTTGATACTAAATATCAATATTAGGTTAAGAACATGTTTAATATTTTTCGATGGGTTTATCATATACAAAATTAAATAAAAAAAATTAATACTTGATAATTTGTACGGTTTATAAGTAAGGTCGTATTGTAGCTTAAGCGTCAAAGTATTATACATTATTACTGCATTCAATACATTGTTATTGTAGGGGAAGGAGGTACGAGGAAAATTATGTTCGAAAACTGGGTCGCGAATATCGAAAGTTTGAAAAGCACTGTTTTAAATGAATAGAACAATATGAAATGGAAATGTTTGACTTTTTATATGAAAACGGGAAATATAAACTGAAACACACAAACTAAAGAAATCACAAATATATATTTTAATAATTTAAATGCTTTATGCCATTCACAAGCTTTGGTGAATAATGTGGATGTTTTTCACTGAGGATGAGACTTTGAGCCTTTCATTATAAAACATTTGAAAAAGAAACTGACTTGTGTAGAAAACTGGAAAAAAAATGGTGAAAAAACTACTATTTTAAGTAATAGCAGTTTTTTTAATAAACATATTTGGTAATGGCCTAAAAAGGGAGAAAAGAAATATATAAAACATATTTTACTTCCACTTTTAAGTAATTTCATTTTTTTTGCTACTCATTTGTTATGACTCAGTTGTCTTCTTACACACACACTATTTTGAAGTTTGCTTATTTCTACCTACCAGCTGAAAATGCTAATAAAATTTTAAAAGAGCCCAAAATATACAATGCAAAAGGAAAATCTCGAAAATTTGAAAATATTTTTGAAAAAAGGACAATAAGAATATAATAACTATAAGAATATCATTTTACTCTTAGTTATTAGCGTTTATTGCAATTAGCATAGCTTTTTACAGCAATGTTTAGGGTATTTGGGGTTTTGAGAAATACTTACTCCTTAGATTATGTAAAGAGTTTTTTTTTCAGGCATTACTTTCCAAGATGGCGACCGATTTAACAGCTGCCAAGTGATTTATTCTCAGTTTGATTTGGCAATTCATCAAAACGATCATCAAGCAAGGTGTAGATTCGTCGAATAGGCCCAAAACGAGATTGCCGTTGTTCCCGATTTTCATAAGCGAATTTTGTTTAGCGATGAAGTGCACTTCTGGTTGAATGGCTACGTCAACAAACAAAACTGCCGCATTTGGAGTGAAGCTAATCCACAAGTGTATGTCAAAACACCGTTACATCCAGAAAAACTGACTGTTTGTTGCGCTTTATGGGCTGGTGGAATCCTTCTTCAAAAACGATGATGGCCACAACGTTACAGTCAATGGTGATCGGTATAGAGCCATTATTACTAACCTTTTCATTCCTGAATTGAACAATCATGATGTCCAGGAGCTGTGGTTCCAACAAGACGGCGCAACATGTCACACAGCTCGTGCCACAATCGATTTATTGAAAGACAAGTTTGGTGACCGCCTAATTTAACGTTTTGGACCTGTGAATTGGCCTCCAAGATCTTGTGATTTAACACCGCTACACTATTTTCTGTGGGGCTATGTAAAGTCATTGGTCTATGCGGATAAGCCACAAACGCTTGACCATTTGGAAGACAACATTTGCCGTGTTATTGCCAATATACGGTCACAAATGTTGGAAAAAGTCATCGAAAATTGGACGTCCAGATTGGACTACATACGAGCCAGCCGTGGCAGTCCTATGCCAGAAATCATATTTAAAATGTAATGCCACAAAATTATCTTTCGAATAAAAAAAATTCATTTCAATCGAATAATACATCGTTGTTTTATTGCAATTTAAAGTTCTATACCTCTAAAAAAACACCCTTTACTTGTTAAGGTATCCAAACACGTTGAAAATGACCAAATTCGGTCATGACAGATATTTTTGTTTTTTATTTTTTTGAATACAGCTATCTTTTGTCTTTACAAAATATACTTTGGTTTTTTTTGCGCTTCTTGTATATAGGCCAAATTACAATTAACTTTATAAAGATAGAAAAAATGGAAGTGGGTTTTTGATCTACCAGAAGTGGGCATTTAAATTGCTCAAAATCTATCACGGTGAGCCTGATATCTCAAAATGTTAGAGTGTATTTCAATAAAACATTTTGAACCTGATATTTAATTTATTTTCTAGAGAATGTACTAAAATATTTTTTATTGTATGAATACTTTTTGAGCTATAGCTTGTTATTTAAATAATGGTCTCTTAAAGAATGTAGCATTCCTTATAATGTTTGCTCAATCAGCTCTAAAATGTTTAAATTTTAATAAAACATTAAAAATGTTTAGAAGATTTTCTAGATAAATGTATCTAATTTGTTTTAGTAATACATTTACACTATATGTTTATTATTTTCCTTCTAATTGCTTTGAAGGTTTACGAAAATATTGCTAAAATTTCACTTATAATTGTGATTTTTTTTAAAAAAAAATCAAGTAATTTATTTTAAATATTGTTAATTAAATAGTATTATTTTTTGACATTACGTCATAATAGCAATTATAATGTTTAAATATGTTATTTTGTGTTAAAAAAATGAGTCGAACGTGTTCGGATACCTTAAAACTATATTTAAAATCACTTTTTTCAATTTTCACATATTATTCTATATTTTTATTGCACTTAAAAAGTACAAAAATCTTGTTTTTTCTTTAAATTTAGAATAATTTTTTAGACGAACTATTTAAAATTGTTTTTTTAACATTTAAAGGAGTTACAGTTTAAAGAAGGATAACATTTAAAGGATACACCGTAGTTTCATTGCATGTTACATTACCTAGTTTACATCATCGTTTCTTTAATATTCCAGTTGAATACATTTTCTGTTGTTCTACAAGCACATTTTTCTTGCTTTCTCCCCTCATAGAGCTCTTACTGTTAACAGATTATCTAATTATATATACTCCGAGGAAATGTACTTTTGAGATCACAGCTGAAGCAGAAATTCAATTATCCTTACTTATAAAAACGTAATGCATGGAGGATTTGCATTAAAGCTCTAATTAAAGATTAAAGAGGTCTTGAAAAAAATTGAGCCACTAAAGAGGTAAAAATAATTAAAAAATGCAGCTTCTTTTCTTTTATTTTGTCCCTTGAAATATCTGGTTTCCAGGGTAAGTTGCGTTAAATAAACGGAATTACAATAATTAATTTCCTCATTTTACATAAAATATTTCGGCAGCACCTGTACGGAGAGTGATGCAAAACCTCAGAGACCCACGGCTTACACCATCATGACTTTAAGTAACTTTGTAACTTAAGTAACTCATGAGTAACTTTGCATGGAAGAAGCAAATAAAACGAAGCTTTCCGTCTTAAACATCGCATCGTCATTCGGACCGAGTAACTTATATCTTGTTATGAGACGCCTTTGACCGGTGACCAATCATTCGGATACCGTTTTATTTCCAACGCATTAATGTCCGTGGCTCTGATTTAACTTCTATGTTCCTGTGACAATAAATACAACAAATGTAAACAAAAAACAACATAGTCCAACAACAAATATAAATTCCGATAAAATAATTATTTAATCTTATTAGTTCAACAATAACAATTAAAAAAATTAAATTCACTATGTAATTGTGGTTTATTTTCCCAATTCAAGGTAATTTTAAAAATGAATATAGATGGCTTGACGATCTACAGGTTTCAAAGGAGATTTCTTAGCAATAAAATAATTTGATTTTGACTTGCAAAATTTCTAACTATTCTTTCTTGTTTAACAGAAAGATATCATCAGGAAGAATTACTAAAAGAAATTTTAATTTTTTCGCGAAAATAAATTTTTGTGAAAAAAATAGCAAATAAAGTTTTGAAAATGAAAACGTATTATATATATAGTTTAAAGGAATTATAATTATACATTCAAGACCTATTAAGTCGTCCAACCGGTATAGTGGATAGCGACGCTGACTGCTGTGCCATAGGTCCTGGCTTCGAATCCCAGAGAAGACATGGATGTTTGTAAATGTGTAGTGCGTTCGCGACATGGGAGTACTCTAAACAGCCGTCGAGCCACAAGGCAGGGGATGAGAGGTGGGAAGCCCCTGACTCCCCCTCAGGATGTTTATCCCTTAAAATTAGAGAGGAACCGAGCTAAATCGTACTGTCACCTGTATGGTGCTCAATGCAACGATCAACGTCAGGCATACATCTAGCCCCTAGCCATGATGAATTTCGTAGGCTTCGATCTGACTACGTCAGACATGTGGCATTAGCAACAACAACAACAACAGACCCACCAAAACAAACGATACTAGGGTTGAGTTAACTTTTTAGCGTAGCTAGGAATTTTTAAAAACTGAGCATAACATTCGACAACATATTCGTATCTAAAAAGAGGCAGTCCAAATGGAAAATTACTTTCAAAAGTCGTTTTGTACAAATATATCAGAAATAATAAAATACAAGCACGATAAATTGGTGATTTCTTTGGTAAAAACAAATTTGATGTGGTTGTTATAAAATGTACTGTACTTTACGCATTGAAAATTGATTAAGTTTCTGAGAGTGTAAGCCCAAACCACACTTAATCTCTCTTAAAATTGTGAGGGGAGGGAAAATGTAACGATAATATTAATTTATCTAACTAAAACAAAACAATGTTTTCCATCTAACATTTTCTTTTCCATCGTACGTATTGGAATCTTAAAATAAACAAATAATCATTTCTTAGAAAATATAGTCCGAACACAAGATTCCAATTCCAGCTTATTAATTTTTAAGGTCTTCACACATACGTTTCCTCGCTTTACTCTTAAAACGAAATCGATGCTAAAAATGTTGATTTATCAGTTCTGAAAATAAATATACAAACCAATTAAAAATCGTCTCTCTCTCTCTCTCACACACACACACGTATGCAGCTGCTTGTTTCAAGGTTACTTTTTTATTTATAATGTTTATAAAAATTGTTTTATTTGAATTCTTTGCGAAAGAAATAAATTTACAGAGAAGGAATTTTTTCAACAAAAAAAGGCAAATTTATAAAATGTGGGTACTTTTTTAAACCAAATAATATTTTATTACCAAAGGAATATAGAAAAATATCACAAATATGAGAGAATAGATAATGTTCTTTCTTGAAGGCCGTTTCCTTTTGTTATTTTAAAACCTATACTAAGCCAGTATTATCAATTAAAAGCTTTTTCAAATATAATGGGACTGAAAATAATAAATTATTCTTATTGTAGTAAACCTATGTATAAAACGAATGGATGTAAAATGATAGTTCTACTTCTGTATTAACTAATGTAATAAACATATGCTATAACAGTTCTTTCTTCAAAGAAACACAAATTAATAACTAATAAAAATGAAGGCTTTTAAAAAGGCTTTCTTGCTCAATTATTTGTCTTTCAGTTTGTTTTTCTTTCATGTGTTACATATGATCGGCGAAAAAATATTGAGATAATTTTAAGTAATGCAACAAAAAAACTTGAACATTCTAATTAACTTCCAAATAGAAAGTAAGAGTTAGTTTATCAAAACAATTAACATACTTTTTTCTATACAAAGCTTATTTTGGAACCATATAAAATATATTAATATTTTTTTATTCCATACTGAATTTCTCCATATTTTATAACTACTTAATTTAATTAAACGATAGGAATTTTTACGATGTTTTTTCACAACGCCATGCTTATAACTTAATTAATGCTTAACCATTATTTTCATAAAATATTGCCTTTAAAAAATATATTTTCTCTTACTTTTTTCATGCTCTACTTTCTATTTTTTTCTAAATTTCTCAAGATGTATAATAATTTTCTTTTTTTGCGAAAGGTTCAAATTCAAATTTTTTTTTTTTTAACTAAGATGAATTTCATCTCTAAAGGATTATTTTTTTCAATACTTTGGGAGAATAGTATTTAAGTGATGTATCTTTTTATCTATATTTCTAGAGTAAATGCTATGTTTTTTATGTACTGATTTTGTGTGTCAATTTCTATAATGATTTCAATAAGATTATTTTTATTTCATTAAATGTTTAGTTTTGTATACTTTTGAATCATTTTTATTAAAATGAATCATAACATTTTCTGCTTCTGTTCTATAAAATCCTCTATTTATTCAAAATCTATATAAATATCTTTGATATTTTTCTTCTTAAAAAGAAGAAAACACAATTTCAAATTAAGTTTTTAAATACATCTTACACATAACAAGAAGGTACAACTGAAAATTTGTAAAAACTTAGTTTTTTAGTAAACTTTTAATTTCATCGCATATATATAATCTCCATAATATAAGCCGCAACAAAAGTGATATAATGAATGATACACTACATCACAATATATTTAATGAAATCTAATATATTCCATGATTTTTCCATAAAAATGATAAAGGAAGGAGAGATAAATACTTCTATAGATGTATACACTTGGGAAATACGTTTTCTTTTGATTTTGAGATATGAAAGCTTTCTTACTTCTTGTGCAATGTAGTGTATTGAGAAAATATTCAGCAGTAGCAGATTTTAGGTAATGTAAAGACCTCGCAGTTTAATTATAGATGAAAGAAATCTTCGGATTCCCCTTCCGTACAACATCTCTTCGGAACGATAAAATAGATTGCATTTCTATGTTATTTTTTCATAGTATTCATAAATTAAGGGAATATGAAATGTACATTTTCTTTGTCATAAAAAATACTAGATGATGACTGACAAATTGTTTAACACGAATAGTATTAAGGTATCCGACTGTGTTCGGAACCGTTAAAAAAACCCGCATATAATGATAATTTTCATGATATTTAGTGTCATTTAGATAAGAATATTTATAAAAAATTGTTTTAAGGACATTATGACAAAAACAATTATTTAAATGCAATATTTTGGCAAAAATATACTTAGAATAACCTTCTTCCAAACCGTTTTACTTTTATAAAAAATGCTTCTGTAATAATATTATTTTGCTTAGATAAAGTAAAAACTTCTCCAGAGAGTCTGAAATAAGAATTTTGAAAAATTTACATTATTTTCAGAGTAACTACCAAATGAATTCATTATCGGCGTTTTTTCCTTAAATTTTCTACCCTCCGTTGTAGTAAAATATGGATAAATCCACTTCTAAGTTATATATTACAGAAATTCTGGTTGAGCCTCTATACAGAGGTCTAAGCTATATGCAGGCAAAATATTATTATAATAGAAACATTTTTCCTAAAAGGAGAATGTTTTGAAAATTGGTCATTCTGTGTTCAGTTTTGTCAAAATATTGTAAAATAATTTTTTATCGTTATAATATTCTTAAAATAATTTTATATACGTTTTCTAATCTAAGTGACACTAAATATCATAAATGTTATCCATTTATACGCTTTTGCAAAATCACGGTTCCGAACGTAGTTGGATACCTTAAAAAAGATAATAGTCTGGTAAAAATAGATATAATTACATCCATTTTTCAAGTAAAAAATAATTTACCTTGGGTGTTTTTGCCTCCTTCGTCTTCACTAAATGTTTTAAGGGATTATTAACGGGTTAATAAGCATTTATCTACTTATAAAAAATAAACAGACAAAATTATTTACATGTTGTTTAAAAAAATGATTATTTCGAATTCATATGCTTTGAAACACATCATTTTTATTTTGGTACATTAGAAATATTTCGATCAATATTTTAAAATTTTTTAAGAAGTTTTCCTATCATCATTGATTTACTAGTAGGAGAGATTAATGCAAAATAAGAAAATCTTTTATATCAGATAAATTATTTTCATCAAATGCAATGTAACGTTGTTTCTAATGTGATGTAGAAGCTAATATAAAATCCAAGATGGTGGCCTACTCTTTCCCTTGAGTCTTCTTGCATTTATTAAATGTTTCTTTTAATATTAAAAAAATCATACTTTTTCTTAAAGAAAATAATTATTTATTTGAAGAATAAAGATAAAAAAGTACTTGTAGCCTGAAACTTTGTATTTGTATTATCACCAAAATTTTTCAATTGTAGTTAACGCATTTCCTCTCTAGTCTTATAGTGATAATTTTTTTATTGAAACCAAGAACAAAATATTTCAGTGCACCACAAAGAACACGCCAGACTTACAAAAGTAAAAATGAAACGTATTAAAAAATAGGAGGGGAGGGGTGAGAAAAGAAAATTTAAAAGTCTGTGACGTGGTTTTGTTGGTGCTTCTATTAATAGCCCTCTTGGGATTTCTTTGGGGCCAGAGCGGCAATTCTTTCCAACCAGCCCAAGAAGAGAGCGTGGTTATGCAGATTAGGAATAATATATATTGGAACGTTAGTATTCGCGTTGAGAGTTAAGTTAAGCTAAATGAAGAGAGGAAGAGCTCTAGTTCTAGCAGAAGAGTCTAAGTGTATTCGAAGAGTTCTATGAGTCGGTCTAATAGTGCCAGACAAGCTGAGTAATAAGTGGGTCCGAGACCTAAAGAGTATTCCCTTAGCCCGGATTGAAGAATATAGTAATGATTTAAGGACCGTAGGCTGTTCGCCAAGGGAATAGCGGTAAGGCTATTTGATTAAGCTTTAAGACTAGAGCGCATTCCATTAAGTTGGGAAATAATCTATAAGTATAGATTCAGTGGTTAATCGCACTATTTGTCAGAATTACGGTTTGCGGTGCATCACTCATGATCATAAGCCTCCTAGACCATTGTTGTTATATTGTATATAAATTAAGATTATAATAAACTAATTTTATTATGGAAGAGTTTAGTGGTGTATCTGTCATATCTTCAAACATAGGTCGCGTGGTTGTTGATGAGATGATATCCCCAGCGCGCGTGGGGTATCATAATTTATGAAGGTTTTTAATGTGTACAATGATTTTTTTCAAAAAAATATCAAAAACACTTCTGATTTAAAGTGATTATTATGAACCTGTTAATTTATACCTAATACTTTAATAGTTATTTCAAAAGGCTTAACTCAGCAACGTAGATAATGCACAGTACTCAATTCTGAAGAGGAAAAAAAAGAAATCAATAGTGGTATTACTCCTTTTAAAAAATAACTCCACACAAGAATCTGGTTGGCCCAATTCGCATTCACTTCAGCTGACAGCTAGAAAGAGGAAAGAATCAAAACTCTATTTACTTTCTTCTCTAGAAAATGAACAAATTTCTATTTTAAAGACAAAACAAAGAAACTATTCTCCTCAACAAGTATACATCCCCAAAAGCTTTAAAAGCGAAAGTTGTTATTTTTGTGTTTCAACGTGCCTTCAGGACAACGTGCCTCGAAGCTGGGATGGTGTTGTCAATGTCATTTACCTTGTTCCATTATCACTTCGCAGAAGAAGGAAGTCGAGTAAAATGAATGGAAAAGAGTAGGGGAAAGAGCCTTATACTCCCCTTGCGGATATATCAGCGACAGCGCATCCCTTTGTGATTAGAATTAAGGGAGTTGAACGTGCCCCCTATATTTTCGTTCGATTTTTCTATTGCTTTCCCTTCCTGTCTCACTCTAATTGGGTTGGTTTCTTATTGCACTGGTTCTTTTCCCTCTGAGACAAAGTTGTTTTTAATGAATGGATTTTTTCCCTAGTGCCGTTGGAGATAGAAAGGGATTTCCCCAAAAGAAGGAAAACTTCACGGTATAAGAATTTTATAGATCTTGTGATATCTAGAAATGGAATAGAATAAGAAACGAGTGCTGATAGCCTTCAATGAAGGATTGTTTTAAAACTTTTAGTTCATCCTGTATGTAAATTAAATGAACTAAAACCAAGTCTTTCTGGTCATTCTGTAATGTTTCGTTAATTTTAAGTATGACTGGTGAAAAAGAGAAATATGTATGTAAGTTATGATATATATATCAATTATCTATTAAAATTCTTTACGAGACATATGACTCATTATAAATTTTTAAAAATCTATATCAATTGAATGATATTAATTTTTATTTTTACTTTCAGTTCAACTCAATAGTACAAAAGTGTGATATGTTAAATAGCTGTTATTTAAAGTGTAGTAAGTAACGTAGTCTTACAAAATCCTAATTGTACGTTTTTAACGTTAATTGTACGTTATTGTATTATTTTTGTTGTTAATTTAGAGTTTATTGGATAATTTTGAATTCTACTCACGATGGAGGTATAACAGTAAACATCAAGATAAAATAAATTGGCTCTGAAGACCAGTTATCCAGGCAAATGATAAGTTTATTTATTAAGAATAATAGTTTAAAATGATAAAAAATTGTATTTGAAAATTTATAAATCAGCGCTAATAGTCAAATTGGCTATCCAAGGCAACCATCTTTGGTGAATGTTAAACGCCGATTCATGAATATATTTGAAATAAGGGTTACCTTATCTGTGTGTGTGTGTGTCATAAAATTGATTTTTGGTGAAGATATCATGCAAGGAATCTAAAGATGAATCATTTACTAATAACTTTTATAGCACGAGAAAAGAAAGATGATTTTTCATTAAAGTCAAGATACTTTTGAAACCAAACTGCGTATCCATTTATATTTTTACTTGAGATAAATTACATTTGAAAAGAAAACTAACCAATCAAAAATATAATTAACCTTTACCAATTTTTTCTGCATAGGAAATGTTATGCTTATAATTATGCCCTTTAGCACTCTATGGGACAAATCAAAAAGAACTTTTTTCCTAGAAATATGTGACATTTTATCAAGAAATGAGGTTCTTACATATGATAGATGTTGAAACGTACTTGTACAAGTTTGGCAAACAGTTTCCGTGAAATTTTTTATATAAGAAAATAGTATCAAACCCCATGAATACTAATAAACTCTTAATTGTATCTAATTTTTCTTTTCTTACTAGCTGCAGGGCTTTATTGACTGTATTATAATTCCCCACTTCATTTCTCAATATCAGCAGGGGGCTGTGATTTCTTAATTAGTATGTCTTTAAAATTACCTTATTAGAAATTTCTTCTATTTATTTTGTCAGTCGAACTGGTTTCCTTCCCCTCCGCATTACACGGGCTTTTGTAGAGTGTATAACTTTATTCTCATGGGAATCTGCTATTTCCCTCTCGACACTAGCACTTCTGTGTGTGTGCGAGAACAATGTGAGTTATTTTTATAACTCTGTCGTTAAAGTTTGCTTTTCTCAAATTTGTTCCACTTATTTTCCTTGTCAGATAGGTTTTTTTCCCCTACATCAAGCCCGGCGTTGCACACAAATTTTCTAGTGTAAAATATTTTCCTCTTTTCTCCCCGGGAATAAGACCTACTTCCAAATATCTATTTCTATTAATGATTTACAAAATACAACACTGCGTTAATTTATGAAGCACTAATTTAAAGCATTAAAGAAAACATTTCTGATGTAATACATTACAAAAACTAAACATATTCATTATTTTAACAATAAATATTTTCTAAGGATATGAAATAATAAAACAGGAATCAAATTTTTATTTAACAATCAATCATTACATACTGTTAGCAAAGAAATGTGTCAAAAACTTATACTACTTTTATCCAGAAGTAAGCGGACAGTATACGAATTATTTTAAAAAAATAATTTAGTACAGAATAAGGAAAAACAATACTGCTTTTTTCTCTTTTTTCCAAAAATTTATTAATGTAAATCTATTATCATTTACTAATGATTTAAAATATTCTTACCATTAGATGTTGTAACGACTACTTATTGTGGACGTTTGAATGTTCGATTAAAATATATGTAACTGTAAAGAAAATATCGTAAGGGGAAATACTATTGTCTTACGTTGTAAATACGTTGTAAATTGTCTTACGTTGTTATTTTAATAACGTATTTCAAGTTAATCACGGATTAAAAGTATTAATTTTTTAAATCAGTGAATTAATTAAGTCAAAACAGCTACGCATAAAACTTAAGTTTGATTTAAAACCAGTTTTTGACGCCAAGTTATGTCTTGTTATCACACAATAACATTGTTACAACAATGCAGCGAATCGAAATTAGTGTCGCGAACAGATTTTTAACATTTTTATTCAATATTTTTTAACTAATTACAATGTCGGAATTTAAATGATCAAAATGGATTTCTAGGATCTTTTCTCATCTTTTGGTATCTTTGGTGCGTTTCTGCGTTTAGAGGTTCATGAGAAGGTAGCCTCACATAGATAAATACTTTTTTATCTTAAGATTTTAAGATTATAGAATATTTTTCTTATCATTATTATAATAAGAAGAAAAATAATTGGAATTGAATATCACTTTTATTCGTTATTTTGACTCCTAAACAATGACTTCATTGTAGTTTTAGATATTTTTATGCATATGTTCAGGCAATTCTTGTAAGGTAAGTATTTTTAATGTATTAAGGGGGTCTGGTACGTGAATTTTCTAAAAGTTATCGATTTTCACTTTTGAACATTTTCTAAAAGTTCAAATATTTATGTTTAAAATGATATATGATATGAGGAAATACAATATAATTAGAAGTATTTTTTTATTTATTTTTTAAACAAAGCTACTTTTTTACGCGCATCAAATGAGCTCTGTTAGGATCAACTGTATTTTCCTTTGCATAAGTTTCTGATGAGCACGAATACATATGATGTTCAAGTGGAAAAATTAGAGTTTATCGGTAATATCCAAAAGTGCACAGGTACACGACTTTTGGATCTTAAAAGCAAAAACAGAGAGAAAAAGGTTACTTGATGGAAAAAGCATATGGTACCAAAGGTATTATGGTATGACTATTAGAAATAGCATCACAGCATGAAAACTGCACTTTGGGTTGTTTATTTTCATGCTCTGTCTGCAAACGAGAGCCCTTAACATGGACTGAGTCCTGAGGGCATAAATTCATGCTGCGAGTTTCAAAAGACTGAAGGTGAATGTAACGAAAGACACCATGGTCATAAATACCCGCACACGTGTTATATACCACAATGAATTAAAAGAAGCCAATTTTTAGAGATCAAGGGGATCCTATGTTACTAAGAAAATGTTTTCATGGAAAGACTCGGAACCCAAATGAATGAGTTAGTAACAGCATATGGCCAGTGATTCCAAAATCTACATTTGTGGCATTAAGAAGTCCAAAATTAAGATAAATATGGATACTGCACAGTTCAATATGAGTCATGTAGCAAAATTAATAATCTTAAAATAATGTGATATTCAATCAAGTTATAATTGTGCGTCATGCTTCAAAAAATTAGATACACATAGGATTTCTGTACCCCAACGAAATCATGTTAAGATCATAAAAAAAGGCTAAATTGTTAAAAATAATGAATAAAAAGAAAATTAGAAGAGTCTTTTATAGGAGCAGAGGGTAAAAAAATTGCTTCATAAGCTTCTGGAAAGTACTAAAAAATTAAATGCTAAAAAATTACAATTTTTTACTTTAAAGCTTTTTTTCTCAAGAAGAAATATTTTTCACTTTATGTACCATTTTTTTTTTCAAATTTTCAGTAAGCATACTTTTAGCACACATGTTTACACATTTCATTGGAGGGAATTAGATATATCTAGCAAACCCTTTTAGATTAGGCTTCTTTAAACTAAACTTTACGGGGAAAAAATTTTGAATATTTAAAAAAAACATAACTTTAAAATTTGTTTAATAAGCTAAAACCCTTCGTTAAAGTTTTATTGATAGTACGTATAACCTACTGCAGTGCTTCTTCAAGATGCAATATTCACGACCCAATATTCAATCATAATTTTCATCGCGCCCCCCTTCCCCCTCATACAATAACAATATACAGAATTCAATAGTACTGTACTTTGACGCTAAAACTACGATACGACTTCAACCTCTTAAGCACCCCCTCCATGTATATAAACGTCTGGCTATGCCAAAGCGTGCAGTAAATGAACCTTGACAATGTTTGCGAAGGATTTACTTATTCCAGAATATTTTTGCTTCTTTATTCCTCCCCCTTCACCAATACATCACATACGCGTGTCTACGTGGAAAACGGTTGGCATTTGGAAGCGAATCGCGAAACCTTTGATCAGAAGTCAAGGTTTAATTATAAACCGTACAAAAATTATCAAGATAAGTATTAATTTTGTTTTAAATTATATATATGACAAGCCCATGGGGGCCACTGGTAATTAATAAACTTGTTTTTAACTTAGTATTGCTAAATTAATTATAAAATACTTTGTGCAGCACTGATGTATTTATAAGTGTAATATATCAGTGTAAATGTGTATTTTATTTTTTATTATGTCAGAAAGTATTTTTGTTTGTTTACTTTCAGTAAATTGATAATTTTTTTAAATAATCTTTTGTTCTCGACTTTTCAATATGCTCGCGCACCCCTTGTCGAGTTGTCCCGTCCCTCAAGGGCGGCGTGCCCCACAGTTTCAGAAACGCTGACCTACTGTAAATATTTTATCCATTTGAAGTAAGTAGTTTCTGAGAAAACAGTATATAAACAGACACAATTTAACATGGGCTCCTATGAACGTGCAGGACCCCTTTAAATAACCTTACAATTGTCGAAAAATAATTAATAAGAGAGTAATAAATTACTGATCAAGCAGATTAATTTTTAAAAAATGAAATTATGAAGAATTTTTAATAAGCTTTGAAGCGAGTAAAATACTTGCACATACATTAATATTTCTATATATAATGTGTTTAGTAAAAATTAAGTTTTTTAAATTAACTTATTACATTGTAAAATCAGAAAACATGAACACAATTTATTGTATTTTGAGAAATAATTGAATTTTTAGTTCTCTTAACATGTTTTCTTAATTATATGGTCAAAAGGGAATATTTTATTTTTCTTCATCGTTAGTCTATGGACATGCATATATCATAATTTCATTTTTTAGGACGTTTTCTACAGAAAGATAATTTTTAAATATTTTGTCATCTAAATTGAAATACCCACTATTTTTTCTACAATATGTGCGGAGTAATTGTGATATTAACGTCGTACTATAAGGCAACACGAGGGCTATTAGAGACGGAGCTCGCAATTTTGAAACTGGGTCAAGTGACTAGGACATTGATGGCGAACCATTGGCACGCGTGCCATTGATGTTACACGGCACAATATTTTGGGCACGCCACCGATCAAAACGGTTTGCATTTTAATTTAGAAACTATATTATTACAAGGAACCCCAAACTTGAAAAGCTATTTCAAAAATTAAGCTGTACATGAGAAACCAGACGAAAAAATAGCTATTGAAGAATTTATTTCCTTAATTAATTCTTTAATCTAGGAATTTTCAGCGAGATTTTCTCAGTTCAAAGAATTATCAGAAACGCTCAAGTTTATTATGTACCTTGATGAGACATAATTTGATACACTGAACTTACCTGAATTTGATTGGCTGGAAACTGAAGAATTTTTTTGAAATGCAACTTAGTGATTTCTAGTCTAGTTCAATATTGATTCAAAAACGTATTGATACAATGAAAAAGTTGCAATTGATGGAAATAGAAAAATTAACAAGCAATATAAGTAAAAATGCCAATAATGAAATTTTGGACGCATTAAACCCAATTCCAGGTACATTTAATTGTTTGGAGAAGCAGACTCATGCTATTTTAGCATTATTTTCATTGGCCTATGCCTATGAGTCATTATTTTCAGAGATGAATAACATTTAAGACTGGTTTAGAAACCGTTTGACAGATGACTCCTATTCAGCACGCATTCTGCTAAAAGTAACATCTTACAATCCTAATATAAGTTATTTGTCTTCTATACTCGTATATATAATCTGCAACAACAGAAGTCACTTTAATTTTACTTAAATTTAATTACACGTATAACTAAAATATTTATTGTTATATAGTGCAAAATGCATTTTTTCGTAGTATATAAAGAGTTTTGTGTTGTTAGTATATTTTGCTTTATTATTTTCCCACTAATCACAAGTCAAAATTATTTGACGGCACGTCTATACTTATTAAGCATTTCTTTAGAAAAATGGCACGTTGATCCGTAAAGGTTCACCTGCCCTGGACTAGGACGACACCTGAACTGGCACCTATTTTTTTATAACTACCTCACCAATGGTAGGACATTGAACCCCATCAGAATAAACGTGGGTCTCTACACGGCGGGTTTCAGTGGCTCGAACTTATGATACGCAAACCACAGGTCTGTGACCAATACCATTAGGCAACAGCGATCATACGGCCAAGATTTGAGTTAACGAGTTCGTCAAAGAAAATTTTTCTGCTCAATAAAATACTCTAAGAAGTTACTTAATCACACACACACACACAAAGCGTATATCGAAAATACTACCACTCCGCGCCAATTGGGAGAATTTTGAACCTCGACTGGTTTATAACGTGCATCATCCCCTTTACACGGCGTGTATTCAGTAGCACCAGGACTCCAATCTGAGACACTCTGGCAACGAGTTCATGATCATGACCATTAGGCTACCACGGTCACTCACTGGGTGTGGAATTAACTCCTTATAGATATTCTCATTAAGAGAGTGAATGAGAACTAACGTAGCAACTTTCAACTATATGATGGCTTTTAGCGAAGGACTTTAGAATTTTGACCCATGGCCAAGTGACGAGAACTACACCTGAGCTGGCTATTTTCCAGAAACGCACAATGAGCAATTTTGCGAGGGTCAGTTTTATTGGAAACAACTTTTTCTAGCCCAATTATTTTAGTTTTGAAATGTTCATTGAATATGACGGATGCCATTTTTTCTTTCCAAATGAGCTGCACAGCTTTTGTAGACACAGCAAGTCCTCAAATATAAGAGTCATTTCATTGCTGGCACCATATATAGGGGTGGCTATCGCTACCAAATTTTTGACGCTTGAATTCATTCAAGTCAAGCTCTATTCAGATTTTAAGTATTGTCATGATTTATCTTTACCGAAAGAGCCAGCGCCAAAATTTGATACTTAGATACTCAAGGGATCTTTAACATGCCACATAATCATAATACATCTGTGAATATTTATGAATATATGCGCATGATTTTCGCATCTAGAAAATCTATAAGCTGCAGCTGGGATCGAACCCTCAACCTTGGGCTTAAGAGGCAGATACGCTAAATGAGGAATGTGAATGTGTGTTTTTTGACAAACAAGAAATGCAGAAATTTCAGGAAATATATTACAAAGTTAATACATCAGCATGCACACTTATGGATACTTCTATTAATTGCAGCGTTAATATCTACATTTTTCAAATTGTTACTAAAAAAGTTAAAAGTGAAATTTTTCTCGTATATTAAACATCATAAACTCGTAATTAATTTGATTATAACTGAAAAACTTAAGAATATTCTAGAAACTTAATTAATCTAAGATTTGACTTAAGAGTTTAATTTACTTTGACAAAAAAAAAGAGTTTTGTAAACTTCCAAAACTAATCAAGAAACGCTGTAAATAGTATTTAAAGAAAGAAGTTTTAAACACCTTATAAAAAAGTTAATGAAATGTTTCAAACAATTTACATATTTTGAAAATGATTAAGCTTGTGAAAGTATTTTAAAATTCGATGAAGATTGAAAAATTTCTTATTCTTTCAAATATTATCAAACAAAGACAAAATATTCATTATTTTCAAATGTTTCGGAAGTTCACATGTAGCATGATTAAAATATTTATCGACTTTTATAACTTGGGAAGCTTTTTAAATATAGCTCAAATGCTTATATATATATATATATATATATATATATATATATATATAAAGTGTATAATTTTTTCCCCTTATAATTAGATTTGTTAATGAATTTTCATCAAGACGAAGAATTCCAATCAAGATATTTTGTCGATAAATTTTTTAGTAGAAATATAAACATTTATTTTCGGACTGGTTTCCTAAATTTATTTCCAATGCATTTTAAAACCATGATCTCAAAGCTAAATTACTTTATTAAACTTTCTGTGTGGATGGTTCAAACACACACATCGCCTTGTGTAGTACAAAGCGTTAAAATTGTGTTATTTTTATAAAAAATATATCTTTCCTCTTTAATTTAAGTTAAATATCAATTTATATTTATATCGCAGTAGATAGGAAAATACGAATATTAATGGGAATAAAAATCAAGTAATTTATTGAAGCATTCATCTCTTTTAAAAAATGAAAATGAATTTGGTGTGTTGTATTAAAGGATTTCCCCATCCACAGAAATTTATTCAAATTAATGCCGGGTACTTTATTTTGAGAAGGCAGTTTTAGCATTAATATTCATGAAATATGCTAAAAGGTTTGAAAAGACATCTAAACTGGAAGATAATTAAAATCATAAAATTTACTGCAAATACTTATGTGCCTTTTTCATGAAAAGGAAGTTCAGAATTATATCTGTTGTATATACAGCACGCATGTCAGACATTTCTTTAGTAGAAGTAACCAGTATGCGTACAAGTTAAGTACTATCCGTATGAATTAGGAATTCTTTTACTATTTTATGGTCAATGGTTTTACCTTTAATGAAACCAGTTAAGAACAAGTTAATAATTACCAGTGATCCTATGGGTATGTCATAAAATTATATACAAAATTTAACACTTATCTTGATAATTTGTGCGGTTTATAATTAAAGTCGTATTGTAGCTTTACGTTAAAGTATATTATTATTGAATTCATTACATTGTAATTATATGAAAGGGGGGACGCGATGAAAATTAAGATTAAAAATTGGGTCACAAGTATCGAAAGTTTGAGAAGCACTGGATTAAGTAGTTACTTGTTGGAGAAGCACACAATTTGTCTCCTTTTTAATCTTACCTTATTAGCAGACTCAACTATCAAAGTCCACCAATTTTTTCGAAATCAAATGAGTGAACCATTTTCGTTCTGATTTCATTAAATTAATTAACTTATCATTGGGAATATTATTATAGTTAGAGCTGTTTTGTAAGAATATAGAAGGGTTACTTATTACCAAAAGAAAAACATACACGTCAAAATGCTTCGCTAAACTTCATTTAATTAACCTAATGAAATACGATTTCTGTATTGATTACACAGTCAAAAGCATTAAATAAATAACTACTTGAGTAAATTTGTTTCAGAATCTATCTTTCATGTTATACAAATTATCTAAGAAGAAAATTAACTGAAAAAATATTTTTATAAATTCTCAGTTTAATTAGCAATCTGGTTTTATTTTTTATTTATTTCTATACAACTAAAATTGTTTCTTAAAAGAGTAAATTTTAGAAACCACATCCGTTTTATTTGGTCCATATGATTAGATATGCTTATAATGAGGAATTTACTAGCAATGTAACAGTAATTAATTATTACTGTCAGATAATTTTTTGGATATTTTAAAAATTAAAATAGACCCATTTATATAAAATCGGAGAATATTAGAGGAATGTACATGAAGAGAGATTTTCTTATTAAAAACGTACCTCACACAATTAGAATTAAAAAAGTACTTGATATTTATAAAATGTATCTAGTTCAGATACAAAATATCATGACTCGTTTTTTCTTATAAGCACGATATATATCGTGCACTTAATTCAGAAAGAAGAAATTTTTTTGTTTTCCTTCTTAAAAACTGTATGTAACATACGTAAGGAATAGTTTCTTTTAAATCCAATTAATTAAATTTCTGAGAGTTTAAACAAAGGAATACAGAGGTAAAAATTAATAAAACAAGTAATTATGGCATAAATATTTAAAAGAACTTTCGGGGAAAGTGTGTGTGTGTGTGATTCAAATTCCCTTGACTCTTTAAAGGGATTATATCAAATCCCATGAGAAAAATAATGTAAAATATTCTTCAACATTGTCCTTAACGTTTTATGTAGTACTTATTTAATTCTTAGTACTTTGACTTTTCGAATTTTTTCTGCTTTTCCTTATAAGAAACTAAGAAATTGTTTTATAATGTGCCCAGATATTTACTTACTGCTTGTTCTTTTATGGAGCTTTAAAAAGCGAATTTTTTTTCTCTTTTCTTTGCATTTTTATTCCTAGCATTAAGCTTTTAAGTCAAAATTACTAAAAACCCTATCTATCTACCTTTCTTTCTTTTTTTTTTTAAGAAAAGAGAAGTTCTTTAAACATGAATTGAATTTGTTCGTATAAATGGATTAGTAAACCTTCATCCTGAGTTAAGTGTTGCTTAATTGAGTGAATATAAGAGTTGAAGTTATTAAAGTGTGGTTAAAGGTTTCAATTAAACGAGTTTTTCATAAGGAACTTTTCTGTAGTAGAAAATACAAACACAATACCCACAAAAATCTGAAAAATAAAAATAGTTGGAAACACTTTACAAAGTGCTATATTCAATTATTTAAATAGAAACTCTTTATGAAGAAAAAATCTCGAATTTCAGTGCGGTTTTAAATGAGTTACATGTAGGAAAATTAAATTAAACGACCGGATTAATAAAAAATAATGTTTAACAAAGCCGATTGGTTTTGCATTACTAATGATGCCTTATCACATTTTTACATCTTATCTCGGAAACACGCATAACATTTTTCTCATTTTTAACATTATCAATACATTTATATTGGAATCAGAACTATATAAATATTTTCAGTGGATTTGAATTGAAATACATAATAGCGTAATTGTATTATTTAATTTACATTATCAAAACTTAATCAAATATTTTTTGAATTGCGTGCACAATTAATTTTAGGCAATTTAATTATAACAATCATTGTATAATTTTAAGCAACTTAATTAACATAACTTAATTATTGTAGTATTGTATTGTATATATGTTGTATTTAATTTGTATTATTGTATCAGATATTATTTCATTAGCATTACCAATTACTTTGAAGAAGGCTCAAAATTCCGTTTGGAAATAGAGGAATAAAATGATTTTCTATGCTTATTGAAAATAGTAATGTAATAACAATTATTTCAATAAGGATTCTATGATTGGAATACTAACATATACAGTTTATACATTTCCAGAACTATTTAAGATTAACTGTTTCTAATGCATAAAAAGTAGGGACTAGTTTTTTTAAATGCTAGATTTAATGACCTCTCTTGTTTCTGGACTGAAATCAACATGTGTTGGTCCATGACAAAAGAGTTTCTGAAAGATTATCAAGAAATCACATAAATGGGATTTCTTTTGTAAATAGCAGATGTACACTTTCTCTTGATATTATGATGAGTTGATTTCAATATTGTTTTCCTATATCTATATACATTTAATTTTCAACTGTATGAGAAATCTGCTACATTTGTAAGTACAATACTAAAATTTAATATGTATTCTCGAGAAATTATTTAGATTTATGTTCTTCATACTTTCGAGAGCAAATAGATTTTTCTGGAGTCATTAAGGATCTATTTTTCATTTTTTTCCTGTTAAATGATTTCAAGCAGAGTTTAACAAATTGTTTTGTATTGAATTGCATGCCTCAGCAAATACAGTAAACTTTATATTTTTAATGGCTTTTTAAGCAGTAAAATGTTAATATTTTTGCTTACAGTTGCTATAACTTATTAGTTAATTTGTTTTTTACGTTAGCAGATTTTCTCTTGTTGTTATTAACTACATTTTAGAAACTTTTGGAATAGTTCGTGCTTTTTTGGAATTTTAGTTGGAGGCTTCTTTTTAAAGAGAAATAAAAATAGATGACGAGTTTTTCCTTTTCTATCGATAATGTTGCTTGTTTTGGTCTTAAAGGACACGTTTCACACTGTGTTTTTTTATAACGGAACAAGATGGTTTCTTTATCGAGAACACAGCCATTTGTACTTTAATCCCCTTATTAACCACTGAATTTGTTCTGAAAAATAATGAATTAGAATGTATCAAATGAAAGTTTTTAAAAATCCTTATCATTAGTTACCAGGTTTTTTCCCATTAAATATTTATATTTGTATTAATTCTTTTTCGGAATTATTCTAAATATATAAAATTTAATTTAGTAAATCCAAGAGAAAATGTATATGGAAAATGTGTAGTATGGAATGTATAAAATGTATTTCTTTTATACATACAACCAAAGAGTAATTACTTTTTTAATTATATGTATCGGATTCCTAAAATATTCTGATAACTTTTAAAAATAAAAACTTCTTTAATTAATTAAACATTCGTTTTCTGGTTATTTATTTGTAGAATTAACTTATTATTTTCTTAATTCAATTATTTTATTTCCTTTAGGAATAGTTAATCTTAATGAAATTTTACTATTAGAAAAGCAAATTTTGTATTTTAAGTAGAGGTAAAATGCTGAAATATTCTTTGATGGATTTATTATAATAAAGTGAGAAAAACATACTTTTTTATGTCATAGACAAAATGGAGCTTTAATGTCCCTTGTGACATCAATTACAAAATGAAAAATTACATTTTTGCCATTTATTTATTTACACAAAGGTTCAACTAGTATTTGAGACTTTTATTTTCACATCAGTGTTTCAAAATCTCGTTGAGAAAACTAATTTATGTACCTTATAAAAATAAACGCATTAAGTTAAACGTTTGATTACTGAAAAATATCTTTAATTATATTTATATTGATTTATTTCATTTATATATACTTCTAAAAATTTTAAAATCCTTACATATTTTTTTTTATTTTTAGTAAATACCATTCTTCAACAACGGATGCTGCAAAACTTTAGATTAGCCATGTCTACACAGAAAAAAAAATCCCGCTTTATCTGTTATAAATGCAAATAAATTTTGGAAGTTATAATTTTTATTACTCTTTTGATAAAATATCTCTGGACTCTAAACAAAGAGGTTTGGTAGCTTTTAATACTTACGTACTATCGCAACAATGCCAACGTTCAAGATAACTTGCCTAGTTGGTAGCCCTGATTCTGCATGTGTCGTATGAGCTGAATTGGTAACCATGTGCTTTGTTCATACAATGTCGCCAATACAATTGAGATAATATGCAAGTACCCTGTTTTTTAGCTTCATGAGCTCATCAGAATATAACACTGGCATCTGCGTGATTTAGTTATTAATGTCTCTACCTGACAAATTCATTCCACAAATCTCTTTAAAATTACGTATTTAAATGATTTCATTTTGCATTTTTAAGCGCCATATTTTAATTTTCCACGAGTCCTTGTTTTAATCTATTAATAGTTTTGATTCGTAAAATTTAATATTGAAAGAAGGTTTAAAAATTATTTTTAAACTTGGGTTCACAATTTTAAATGTAAGAATAATATTTATGGATGTGAAAAGATTAATCTGCTTAGAAAACATGAATGGTTACAAATATTCTACTACAAATTCTGAGTATTAAAATGCCTTGATATCAAATACAAAATTTTTAATAAAAATCAAAATTGCTTTTATATCCATAGAAACTATTAATATATTGACTATCAGATATGGCTCCTGGTACAATAATTTATCTCATTAAATTCTCAAATATACTCTACCATTACAGCAGTGCTTCTCAAAGTTTCAATATTCGCGATCCAATATTCAATCATAATTTTCATTGCGCCCCCCTTATACAATAACAATGTATTGAATTCAATAATACTGTACTTTGACGTTAAAGCTACAATACGACTTTAACCTCTTGTTGTTGTTGTTGTGGCTAATGCCACCTGTCTGACGTAGTCAGAACGAGGCCCACGAAATTCATCGTGGCATGGGCAAGAGGTACGCCTGTCGTTGGCCTTGAGCACCATACAGGTGACAGTGCGATTTAAGCTCGGAGAAACTCCCCGAAGGGACGATAGATGGCGACACGATCTCTATCTCCACCTCCACAATTTCTGCAAGTGAACTGAAGGGGAGGGAAATATTCTCCAGTTCCTGCGCTCGTGAATAAGCCCACAAGACTACGGACCCACTGATTTAACGAGCACGTACTCCGTGTTTAACCTCTTAAATGCCACTGGTGTATAAAAACTTCTCGCTCAGCTAAGGCATTAATTTCCCCGGACGTATATATACGTCTTTCCAAAGTACGATCTTTTCTGTGCACTGCTATCCATAAAATTATTCCGAAGGCTTTAGAATGCAAGAAAAGGACCTTGACAGTGTTTGTGAAATATTTACTTATTTCAGATTACTTGCATCTTTATTCCTTACCCCCCCTCCAAAAAAAACATCGCATACCCGCGCCTACGTGGAAAACGGTTGGCATTGGGAGGCGAATCACGCAACTTTTAATCGGCAGTTAAGGGATTAATTATAAACAGTACAAATGGTCAAGATAAGTGTTAATCTTTGTATGTAAAAACTTTCTTTGTATGTATATATGACAAGCCTATGGGGTTACTGGTAATTATTAAACTTGTTCTTAGCTTTGTACTGTTAAATTAACTATAAAATACATTGTGTAGCTCTGATACATTTATAAGTGTAATATATCAGTGTAAATGAGTATTTTTTCTTCATTATGTCAGAATTTTTTTATTAATTTACTGAAAGTTAACAAACAAATTTAATTAAACCAAATTTTGTTTTCGACTTTTAAATATGCTCGCCCCCCCGTAGAGTTGTTACGGTCCCCAAGGGGGCACACCCCACAGTTTGAGAAACGCTGCAATACAGTGATTTAATTATATAACTATCCTTCATTAATAACACCCGAACTGTAATTGAAGAGTTTTAGTTTAAGATATATATTTTATACGGGTAGAGAGAAATATTGCTTCACTATTCTAAATTAGTCCTTTACCATTCCACGTTATTTAGATGCGGCAACTTCATATTTTAATAATCCTTAACTTACGTGTGATATTAATTCCATTTCAAGAGTCTCATGCTGCCTACAGGAAAACAGTTAACTTTTCCTTATCAGAAAGTGTTTCTACTCCCACAGGGATTTCCGTTCTCCTCGATGTTCTCATTGTAGATGCTTTCCGGAACTATCTTATTTAACTAGGAAGCATATCCCTGACTTCAGGATTAATTGAAGTGGAATATGCTGTTACTGAATTAGTATTTTAAGTATAAGGATTGATAAGACTTTTACACAGAATTTATTCTATCTATATAGCATAAATTACATCTGTTAATACTATATGTATTTACAATGATAATAAAATAGTTTAAAAAATGTTGTTGCATATGAGACAATGGTAAAGAAGGTTTTGTACTATATGTATGTGGGACGGGTGTGTAGGGGTAATGATAAAATTCTTAACGAAAGAAAGTATGAACCAAATTTAAAGAACAGATCAATTTATTTAAGTAAGAAACAGATTATATTTATAGATTTAAATTGCTTACAAGAAAATAAATAAAAGGTTAATTCGGAAAGAGAACAGGATTCACCTGTAGAGATGGGGGCATCAAACATTTCTAGGTTTAAAGAAATGCCGTTTATGAAGGCCAAGAGGCGTTGAGCTCACTCCGTCGTATCCGGTGTGCGAGTGAAGGCAAGCGAAAAAAAAAACGATCCCGCGCTTAAAGCGTCCGACGTCATCGCTCGAATCCTTTCATTGGGCATTGAGATGCCTCATGCGTTTGACGTCAGACGCTTCGAGTTCCTTGATTGGCCTCTCAATTCAATTCAGTTCGTTTGAGGCCACCATCTCCTACATATCTCTCCCGAAGTATACTAAAAATTTAAAATATTCCTATTATTCGAAATCGTAAAAATACAATTTTCCTACATGTATGCACAAACGTACATCTGACACAGTTGTCTATAATTAGTTGGAAATTTAAACCTAACAGCTTTAAGATTATAAATAAATGAGAACATTATACGTTTTGATTTTAACTCTTCATATAGCACTGACGTATGCATGGTACATACATACATACATACATACATACATACATACATACATATATACAGACAGACAGACAGACGGACAGACAGGCAGGCAGGCATACAAGCATACATGCATACATGCATACATGCATTATCCTGTTGGAAAAATACTGTTCAGTGTACGTGTATGAGAATGTTAAGTGCCCTCTAGCGCTTGCAGTGATTCAATGTACCCTAAGCCTCCAACGAGTCGAGCGAGCAGAGCAATAATATACGACAGTCCACTAAAAATTGAGTGAGATTCTTTTTTTGAGTACTTTTTTATGAGCTATCCACTTAGTATTAAATACATTGCCGTTGGGATAAATTGTCAGCATTCTGTAAGTACACAGTTAGTAATCATGTTTAGGAGCAATATATTTTACAACATACAGGCATACGAAACAAAGGAACCAAGCGGACTAGGAAGACATCCTCCTCCAGTTTAAAATGTTGTAGCACACTGCATTGAAAGTCTAAACATAATCTGCCAAATTCTAACTAGCTTATTTGCGTAGTGAAGCACAAAAAGGGACTCAAGGAACTACAGTTTTTTCTTCTTATAGTCCACCGTCCAATACCTCTTTACCTAAAGGAATTTGAAACCCTTATCTCGTTTCCTGTAGACAGTAATAACGCATGCATTAATCTTTGTTGCCCATAGCTCATACGAACACTATGCTCAAAAATAGTTTTTGAGTTTCTTGTTTAAAATCAGTGCAATTTGCTACATAATCTTGTTTTCTCTCATAATTTCGCAGACTCTCCGTTCTACCGAATGTTCATCTCTTGGTAGTGACCGATTATATTTCAAACCAGCCTATCACTTAACACTCCAATTTTAATATACTTTAACTACAAATCATTGTGAACATTTCACAAATACGGTGCTTTAGTTTACATTTGATACAATCCAATGTTGGATGCTCGCTAGATCATGTTTTATTCCCATATATTTCCAAACAGCCAAACAGCTACCCTATTCCTCTATCGGTAAGTCGTCGCCAAGTGTATATGTATATTATGCATATATATTTGTATGGTGAGAGAATAAAAAACAGTCAAGAATTTTACTTTTAAATTAAGGAACTAAAATAAAAAATAGGAACTTAAATTAAAAAATATATATTAGCTATATAAAAAGTACTTAAAGTGTGGGAACAGTTTTACAGTAACAAATCTGTATTAATATTATTTTGCGTGTTTAAAAACTTTCTTTTAAAAGGAGATGATAAAAAATTGTATCTTATTTTAAACTAATCAAAAAATAAATCCTGGTACTACAAAATGTAATTATTCAATTATCTTATTATCTTAATTCATGCACATCGAAGGCATCAAGAATAACACTGAAATTGTGTTTACTGAAATGTGTAGAAAGAAACGATATAATAAAAGAAAATATATTAAGGGGCCGTGGGTAGCCTAGTGGTTAGAGCATCGGACTCCAGACCGGAAGGCCTGGGTTCGATGCTCGATGTCTATTCCGAGTGCACACGGTACGTGCTCGTTAAATCAGTGGGTCCGTAGTCTTGTGGGCTTATTCACTAGCGCAGGAACTGGAGAATATTTCCCTCCCCTTCAGTTCACTTGCAGAAATTGTGGAGATAGAGGTCGTGTCGCCATCTATCGTCCCTTCGGGGAAGTTTCTCTGAGCTTAAATCGCACTGTCACCTGTATGGTGCTCAAGGCCAACGACAGGCGTACCTCTTGCCCATGCCACGATGAATTTCGTGGGCCTCGTTCTGACTACGTCAGACAGGTGGCATTAGCCACAACAACAAATATATTAACAATAGATGAATTATACAGCTGTTAATTTAACTATCAAAACTGAAAAGGAACACAACATGTACTAGAAAAAATTTAGCATAGCTCTGTGTAAAAAATAAGGGAAATAAAAAAATGAAAAACAAGCTCTTTAATGATTCGGATGAGCAGTTAAAAAAATCAACTATTTTTAAAACTAACTTTAAGCTAATGTTGTTCGCACGCACAACAGATTAATTTTAAAATGCATGTAACTAAATAATGAATACTGAAAACTCTTATGCAATTATGATATCACTCTAATACGTATAATATAACTAAGCAGAGCACACGCTAAAGTAGTGTAGGGTTTTTTTTTTTTAAAAAAAAGTAAAGTTTATCCTAACGAGAAATTTCTTCCTTAATATCTAATTAAATACATTTCCTGAGGCAACTAATTCTTTCATATGATTTTTTCTAAGTTTAATTTACAAAAAGCCCATATTCTTTCAGGACCAAACGATTATTAAGCAATTAGTTGTAAACTCGTGAGTTCTTTTCCGACCGTGTTCGAATTGTGACAAGAAAATAATTGCAGACAGGATTTGGTCCCACTGTTTTATTCCACACTTTCGATGGGACATTTCTTAAAATAAATAATATATTGCGATGTTACAGGATTACGATACATCGTTCAGCCGTGTCTACTTTTCACGACCCGGCTTTTTCGACACCCCTCCTCCCCTCGTTCCGACCTTTTTTCCCTCTGTCGTTGCCAGATCCTCTTCTCTATCTCGTCTCTTGTTCGACCTGTTGCCAGATGCAGGCAGTAGTTCCTTACACGCCCCACCTAAGGTAAAATTTGCCCCTTGTGGCTGATTTTACCATTTCAGACACCAGGAACAGAAAATTCACAAACCGTGAAACAGAAAATTCACAAACAGAACACACAATAATTGCAACAGCCAAAAGTCTTGATGATTGTTCTGGTTCTTTTAAAACAAACACATGAAATAATATTAATAGTTCACCCAATTGAAATAAGTGACTATGTTCCCAGAAAGATCTAAACTGTAATGGGATTGCAAACAGATACATGGAAAACACATTATACAAAAAAACACTAAATATATACAATACAGTCCTTATCTTAATCTAGACAATGCATCTGCACTCCTATGTTATACCTGGCCTGTGAGTAATGGGGTGATTCCATCTCTGTAACGCCAGTGCCCAACGGGTTAGCTTGGGACTTTTTGGAGTGGTTTGATTTAGGTATTTAAGGGGATTATGATCAGAAATGATCTCCACCTTGGCACCATAAATCCATTTGTCGAATTTATTCAACCCGTATAACACTGCCCAGGCCTCTCTCTCTCGATGCTTGCCCAGTTCTTTTGCGTAGCATTGAATTTTGACTAGCAAAGCTATTGGCCTGTAAATTCCTTCGGTATCTTGCTGTATCAGACAGCAACCAACCCCATAATCTGATGCATCACAATGCACCTGGAAAGGTAAATCGGCATCAGGGGTAGCAAGACTAGCTACTTCACAAGGTAATTCTTTTAGCTTAACAAAAGCTTCACAGGCTACCTTCGTACTGAGACTAGTCAATGGCACCGCCTCGCCCCACCTAGTGTGCTGATCAACCAGACATAAAATATATTTATGTCCCTTGGGCTTGGCGGATCAATTGGACCTATCAGATCCATATTCACCACCTGAAATGGCAATTCAGGCCTTGCCACAGTGTAATGGGTGGTCGGTCTTTAATCCTAACCGATCAGTGAGCTGACATTCTTTACATGACTCACAAAATTTCTTCACATCGGCCCTCAGAACCTCCCAAAAGAAAGAATACTTGATTCGTTCAATCGTCTTCTTGGGCCCCATGTGACTACTGAACACTGAAGTATGCGCTAGTTTCAACACCTCAGTTCTTCTGCACTTCGGAATTACCAGCTGCCCAATACTCTCCCCGAGTATTTTATCCCTACGAAATAGATATCCATCTACTTCATAGTAGTTTCCTTTGCCTTCCTAGCATACTTCCAAGCCAATGCTAACTCGGCACAACACTCCTGTTCGGAACGAAAACTATCAGCCACCATGCTTCCTTTATCCATCTCAGCGGTCACCTCCTCATCCTTAGTACCCAATGTTCCCACTTCATTCCGACATGAAGTAATATTCCTTTGAGAATCCTCAATGTGCTCCTGTGCTTTCTCTGGCAGAATACCCAATGAAACCTCGGTTTCATCTACATTTCCTGAGTCAACCCTCAGGTCCTGAGCTT
This sequence comes from Trichonephila clavipes, assembly GCA_019973935.1. NCBI lineage: Eukaryota > Metazoa > Arthropoda > Arachnida > Araneae > Nephilidae > Trichonephila > Trichonephila clavipes. The sequence continues at coordinate 47,452 of BMAU01019299.1, read as the reverse complement.
TTGAGCCAGTGAATTCTCTTCACTCTGGGCTCCTCCCAACATAGCCAAAACATCTGGTGGAAGCAACACGTCTTCTACCAAAACTTCTGCCAAAGCACATAACACTTGCTGGTGCACCACATTAACCTGGCCACCGGTAGCAAGACCAATTGGAACATATACTAAAGGACATTTAACCGCTGGACCGAAAATACCTTTCAAATAAATCGTGGAAGCTCCTTCAACCGAGATTCAGGAAATAAGTCTTTCTTGATAACAGTAATTTCCGTACCAGAATCCAATAAAGCATGGACTAATTTCCCATCTACACTAATAGATGTTTTCACTAATTTACTTAATTTGTCTTCAATGGTCCCCCTAGGAATGACTTTACCTAGCAAATCAACTCTAGCAGCTACCGTCCCATCTACCAATTCCGTCCCTTCTGTTGACACCTTATTCACATTAAGTCTTTTATTATCTACCTCTTTGTTTTTAGGACAATCCCGCTTAAAATGTTTATCTGACCCGCAGAGTGAAACAAGCGAATTTTTAATTTCAGTTACTTGACCTTTATCAAAGTTTTTCCTAAAAGAAAAATTATCTGACTTTTCTCCCCAAATGGCTGTTTACCCCAACTACCATTAAAACTTCTCTTTTCACTATCATTCCATTTAGCTCTCTCAGGTTCATCGTAGGATTTCCCTTTGGAAGCGTAAAATATATCACTTTGTTTGCCCAAGTCCCTGGGTTTGTACCATTCTTCCCCTTGGAACACACAAATATGGGTCGCCGTCTCAGAATCCAACATTTCAAACATTTTTATCTGCTACGATCAGTTGATTAACTGACTCAAAATCATTCGCACCTCTTAACTTACAGTAGTATAACCACATCGATGTTAAACGGGTCGCGAACTGAGAGAAAGTTTCGTCAGAGTTACGTTTGGCCTTTCTAAAATTTTGTAAACATATTTTTTTGGTGATGGTTCATACTCCTTGAGTACAACCTGTTTTAAAGATTCGTAATCTTTTAATTCTTTTCGCCTAGTTAACTAATAAGTTTGACACTTTGTCTCTAACATGCATAACAAAACCTTCGGTTTTAACTCGTCGCTAACCATTTCACTAGCGAAAGCCTTTTTCAAGACTAGAAAGAAATATTCCCACCCGTCTGATTTATTGGGTACCTTTACAGTTAAAGCCTAACCATTTTAACTATTTCATCTAAAGATTTTACACGTGAGGTTTGACCATTATTTTGATTAGCACTCTGATTAGCGATCCTAGATAATTCCATTTCAAGCGTAATTTTTCAATTGATAATTGTTCTTATTGTTCTAGTTTTTTTGCCGCTGTTCTGTCTCTAACCTTTCGGCTGTAATAACTTCCAATAACTCTTTTTGCCTCTTCCTCCTTGTAATATTTACTAGAGATTATTAAATTCCTTAAAACAATTTTAGACATAGACGGATCCGGGTGACTCGTCTAAGTCCCGCGCTAATTGAATTAAGTCAACTTTCTTACTTCTAATGAGAAATGCCATTTTTAATCAAGCTAAACCTAATGCCAAATTACCTTCTGACAAATTTAACTACAAACACTTAAATGACCTAGTACTATATATACTTATATAACAAGCAAAAAAATAATACACTCGTTTTCTAAGGTACTCAAATTCCAGAAACACAATACGAAATATGTTTACAATAAAACTTATATGCGACGCAGTTATTTGTTACTAATCAGAACGCAGAACCTTTTTCAAAATTAAAAAAAAACACAATTAAAACAACATACTTTAGCTACATTACCATAGAATTATTTCTCAAATCATAAATCTACTCTTAGTTTCTTTTTTTTTTAATTAAAAGAAGAATCTTATGCAGGAAACAAAAAACCAATATATATATACATCATACATTACGAGTAAAGGAAATAACCTCAGATTGCATTAAACTATCAACTAACTGACAAATTGCAACACTTTTTGCTTAAAATGAAAAACTATCATATAATATTAAAAAAAAAAAACACATGCCATATATTCTGAGTCATAAATAACCTACAAAATCTCTTATTTACAACATTTTAACAGGAAGTCCGTCTACTTGAAATACATATACACATTTTTTTAATGGATATTTTTCACCCACTCAAACATACATTTTTCGCAACCATTATTTCAAGATAAATTAATCTAATTCTTTTTTTTTTAATTCTGCAAACTGAATTGTTATGCAAAAACACTTTCTATACCCAGATTTTAATTTTTGAGACAACTTCGAAACAGTAAAGAATGATGATAAAAAAATTATAGTTTAACACTAGAACTCTAAATACCATATTTTACAACATTTAAAATGATACCCTATCATTTCCAGGTAAAATAAGTACACAATTTTCTTATTTCATCTACACAATAATCCAACAACATAGAATATTGCAATAAACCAATGAAATTTTCTTTTTCAGATATATCTGCTTTTCTATTTTATTTTTAAAAAAACAAATTAAATATGAATGCATCCCATTACTCTTTTAAATATTCACACAATATTTTAACTTGGGGAACAATAGCCACTTACCTCGACATGAAAGCTGTTTCTGTACTTGAACACTTTTCAGATCACGACTCCATTCATCAGAAACTGAAGAAAAATACGGCATCTGTTTATTCCATAGCCCAACTCGGCAGGTGATAGCAAATTTCTGTATGAAGATCATGATTTTTTCACTTGAAACTGCTGCAAGAGAATTCCCGGGATCCACGTGGTCATCAACTTGAAAATACACCGCAGGATTCCATTTTCTTCTTAAAATTTTCTTTCAAACTGTGAATGTCCACTAGCCCTTGTTCACAACTTTGTAGTACGAACACCGATCAATTTGAAATATTTTAATCCTTTAACTTTTGCTCCATTGCATCCCACTTCTGACACCAGTGTAAACTCGTGAGTTCTTTTCCAACCGTGTTCGAATTGTGACAAGAAAATAATTGCAGACAGGATTTGGTCCCACTGTTTTTATTCACACTTTCGATGGGACATTTCTTAAAATAAAGAATATATTGCGATGTTACAGGATTACGATACATCGTTCAGCCGTGTCTACTTTTCACGACCCCGGCTTTTTCGACACCCCCTCCTCCCTCGTTCCGACCTTTTTTCCCTCTGTCGTTGCCAGATCCTCTTCTCTATCTCGTCTCTTGTTCGACCTGTTGCCAGATGCAGGCAGTAGTTCCTTACATTAGTGTTTTGTCTTTTTTTAACAGCTGAAAGCAGCTTTCTTTGATTTCTCATGCGTAGTATTTCACTATTTTTCGTCTTTTTCGAATTATTTAGAAAATTTACTTTTCTCTTTCGTTATTAGTATTTTTTAAAATGCTATCTTAAGATCTTGATGTGAAAAAAGAAATGTCTTATTTTTCTATTCTAAAAAAAAAGTCCTTCGCCTCTTTTTAAAAAGGTATAAAAAATCATTTTGTGTTTACTTTTAAACCCTAGAGTAGTGAAGATAATTATTTTAAAGTTGTTCTTTTAATATGAAACTCAAGGAATATAAAAGACAATACATAAATTTATTGTCTATTTTGATATTTTCTGAAATAAAAATGTTACAATAATAAAACAGCAATTTAGCATTTTAAAAACTAGACTAAATGAAACTTAAATTAATGGAGAATTTAAAAAAAAATGATTAATTTACTTTAAATGAAAAAATATATTAATAATATGATAGATATAAGTTTAAATTTTGAAAGATGCTTCTCATAAAATTCTGAAATTGCTTTAAACGAGTATTAGTAAAATTGTTTTTGAGAAAATAATGAATGCTTTATGTGAAAATTCTGAAAGAAAAATAAATATTTTGAAAAAAAAAAGACGAAGAGAATGTATTTTTTAGAGGAAACGATTGTTTGAAAATCCGAAACTTTTAAAAACAAATAACAGGGGAGGGGGAATTTTCCAATGGTAGAGGTGTATTTCGGAAAGTAGCTACATTCCTTCAAAGAAAGAGTTTTGGGGAAAATTTAAGAACTCTTTTATTTGTGTTTAATTTTTTACATAGAAACACTTTATTCATCACTTACCTTAAAATCCGGGGTATAATGTGCACTTATACTTTCCAGCTGCAATTTTAAATTTTTAAGTATATTTATCGAATATAACGCACACCCTCTTTTTTTTATGAAGAAACCTGAAATATATGTGTGCAATGCTCTTATGATTTGAAGTCGTTTATTCGAAATATTATTCCAAACTTTAGTATAAAAAATAGCATAAATACTCTTTTGAAACTACAACCTTTTAAGTTCATAAGGAATGTCATTTCTTTTAAATAAACAGTATTTTAACGTATGTAGAAGTCTAATTTTTTCTATGATTTTCTGTTTTTATTTTTAAAGCTCTCATTCTTATACCCGGCGTAAAACGTGCACCCATAAATGTCGACCTTATTTTTTGTTTTATGAGTGAACGTTATACGCAGGATTTTACGGTATCTATGAAATTACTTAGTTTTATAAAAATAACCTAAAGCGAATTCTTCGTTTTAGGCACTGTCTTTTAGTACATCATTATATCAGAAGAAATATTCTTGGTACGAAGAAACTAACAACAATGATCTTATCTTGTTTCTTCTTGAGAGTTCGAGAAGGCATATTTTGTATTACTTCACTTATGAAAACAATGTTGCTCAATGCACGATTCTGTTGCAATTTATATTGCAATTTAAAGCTCGTAAATTACTTATCATATAATGCATATTTCTAATTCATATTATCTAATTATATTGTAGTGAAGAATTTTTAAACGAACAATTATTTATTCATGAATTTTATATAAATTTTACGTAGTCACTCAAAAATAGCATATCAAATGCTTTAAGTTAATTATATGTTTTATATAAATATGACATATTTATTTATTTATAATCTATTCATCCTACTTTGCTTTCATTAACTACCTAAAACTGAATTTTGTGCAATACATTAGCAACGATCAATCATCTTAATGGTTTCTATGTGTGTGATTAGGAGTGCTGTACCGATGATAAATACATTAGTGTGGATGTTACGTCATACTTGAAACGCAGTCACGATCAATGAATACAATGTTCAAAAGTATTAGAATGCCAAAAAGTCAAAAGATTATTTATCTCTGAAATTCAACGCTGATTACTTTCTAAATAGTAACCCTAAAGGAATTTTGAACTTAAAATCAATACATCAATTCATAATCTTTTCGGACAACTACTTGTATGTGACAACATTATGATAATATATCAAAACCTACCATTAACTTTTGTCGGAGACTTTATGTATAAACTGAGATCCTGAAATAAAAATAAAATAGGAGGGTACTTAAAACTTTAAGGAATACATATTCCATGCTATGATTTAAATTATTTTATGTTTTATTTATGTCTTTCACTTCTTAGAGTTTTTTATACTCCTTATTTAGTAAATACCACCTGCCGTTTTCTAACGTAAATGTGGATGATAAGCATAGCTCGAATGAGAATGTTTTAACACTGTTTCAAATATTGGAGAATTACATCAAAGATTTCTGCACATGAAACTTTTCAGTGTTTAAATATTGGCATACTGTATTAGATTTATTATATTTTATTCCAAAAATTTTGTTTGCAATTTGATTGGGTTTTCTTTTTTTAGATTTATCTAAAAATATGCAATTCTTTATGAGATTGCTAGTACATTCATTGTCTTTGAAATTCGTGGAAAATTATTGATTATACACAATTCCTTTTTAATATGCTTTATTAGTTTAAATATCTTGTACATTAAATTTGCAATTCACATAAATGAATAACATAAATAGAAGGGGTTATTTATTGAATGAAAAGTTTCTTTTTCTCATTTTTTGCGATTCATTCTTTGAAAGCATTTTATTATTTTAAAAAAAACTAGTTTTTTATTTAAATAAATGTTTAATCTTCAATTTATTTTCAAAAATTATTTTCGGTCTAAGCTCAAACTCTTAGAGTAGGCACATTAGAAACATTGGGATGTAAGTTTCTAATTCGCAGTTAGGAAATACTTTTTATATTTGCAAAGGGCATTCGAAAATGTTAGAAGCAAAAAGCTGATTTGATGTAGCACTTTCCTTTGATAGAAGAATAATGCACTTACATCACAGAGATGTATTCTCAGTACGTTCTCCTACGAAGTGAGTTCATCAGAAATTTATCACTGATTACGAATTATATTCTTACTGGTAAAATATTTGTAGAAATACTACTAGCTATTAAATTTTTAAAAATTACAAAAAAAATATCGATAATTACTTAGAAACTAAACATTTTTTTATTTACCTACTTAAGAATGTAAATTAAATTATATTTGAATAGCTTTAAAATGAAATAGTTCAAGACAGAAGCTTATAGTTTAGAATAGTTTAAAGTTGTAAAGTATCAAATAAGATAGTACGTAAGAACATTCCACTACATTCAAATGAACAAATATAGAATTACAAAAATAATTCGACCTTCATTGTCCAATAATCCACTATTGCGACTTAGTTGATATGAATAGTTTATGGTTAGATCTTATGTTACATGAATTTAAACTGTAACCTTCTATACGAATTCACATGTCCCCCTTTTCCATAATTTTTTAAAAATTTATTTTTATTAATAAGGTTTAGTTTTGTCCCATGCCTGTGACGATGATCTCTCATGGGAAATAAAAAAAAAATCGTGCTGCAACACAAATAATTTAATTAAGTAATGTTAATTTTGCTCTTATACTATTTATAAAAATTCTATATTTAACAATGTTTGAAACAAATTTGCGTATTTCAACAGCATTTATATGATATCGGTATAAAACCTCCCTAAATTATTAATTTAAGCTCCGCAATATTAATATTGAAGTTCTTCCTGTATTGATGTAATCGAAAATGCTCAAATTACAGTGAAAATCACTTAACACTAATCTGAGGGGGACTGAAATATTTTTTTCTGTCAAAAGAATTTCGTGTTAAAGGATATTAGGAAAATAGCTTATAGGAATTTAAGTTTATTAGAGTACATTTTATTTACATAAATATGTATACACACATGAATTCAATAAAAATCACTGAAAAAAAACATGCACTAGAAATTAATGAAATTTAATACAAACTTTTCAAGATTTTTTTTAAAAAAAAAAACCATTTAATGAGTTTTAGGAAAATAGTCTGATATTTTTCTTTGTATCGTACTTTTCAGCAACAAATTGTTCGATGCTCTCCATTTTGTTATTCCTTTCACATTTTGAAAGAGGGCTGAAATAGCTATGCATATTTTCATAAGGCTTTTCATTTCGGATGACGTGTGAACAGGAGTCACATTACTCTTTTCATTTCATCGACACAATCTGCATCAGTTATATTTTCTGAGCTTTGAACAAACTAAAAAATGCCTTTTCCATAATAGGGGATGTACACACATTATTATCATATGCCGCAACAAATTCTTCCGATGATACAATTGGACAGCCCAATATTACATAAACTATTTCAAAGATTTCTTGAAATGGCCGGTGGTTTTCGTATCTTGTTCATTCCCAGAAGGCACATCTTTTCGTGTTAAGTGATTTTCGTTTCGTGTTAAGAGAGTAAAATATACATACAAATAGATGTTTGTCGGGTTTGTTGTATTATTTCGTGTTAACCGATATTTCACTTTAAATGTTTTTGCTCTAAACGTATTTCACTGAAATTTTGCATTAAAATGTACCTTTCAACTCTTTCTATACGTAGATAACTTCAAATTAACATACATTTATAAAGAAAATAAATTTATTTTGTTAATTTGTCGAATCTGCCACCTCTTGCCCTATGTGTTTTCTCGCCAAATCGATAAACGCGCCAAATCTGGTAACCCTTCTGAATTTGTTTTGAAGTGAAGAAATCGTTTTTTGAGGAAATTTTGCGCTTGTGCAGTACATTTCTTAATTTTAACAGTTTTCACGATATCGTGGCAATTTAGCGCATGCGTAATCGTTTTTTTTTCTTAATTTTACCAGTTTAATTCTCCTACGGTGATTTCTTGCGCATGGGCAGAAAACTTTTATTACATAAAAAATTAACGATTATTAACTTCTGCACGTGTGCAGCTTTCTTATAACGGCCTTTAATTGAGGAAACAGTAATTTCTTCTCTTGCTCCGGAAATTCCGTTAGACCTGCTGTTTCTTTTGGATTTGTGCTTTCGTTGTGGAATCATTTTCACAGGTAATATTACTCTTTTTCTTAGATTGCCACGATGTCCAGCGATAATGCTATTAGAGAGAATCTGAATGAATGCATGAAAAAGTGCGATTAATATTCTGAATGGTTTTTTTTGCCCCGTTGCCTGTGCTAGGAAAGAAAGCTGTTTTAGAATTGTGCATGAAAGAAGGTTTGAATGGATCATCGTGTGTGTCCGAAATGTGGAAAAAGTATTTAATTCTGAGAAAGAACGGGTAAGAAAGTGAATGTGTTTTGAAAGGTACTGCAGAAGTCAGTCGCGTGTGAAAAGAGGATAACCATCATGTGCTTAGGAGTGTAAGGCAAAGGTCTTAGTTTGAACTGAGCAATATTGGTATGTGTACCGTTTTGTTTGAGATGCATTAATGCTTTGGTAGGTGCCCTCTGAAACATACAGTCGCAGACTGGTATAATTTCAGTAGGAAACACATCATCATCATAAATGTCAGAAAAAGCAGCATTTTTTTAAGGTAAGTGAAATTCTTTCCATTTTCAATTGCATAATTTTTGCAGCGATTTTCGGTTTCAAATCATTAAAGTGCTATTTTTTAATGATTTTCCTTCCTCCACCTTAAATTTCGCGCTCCGGCGTTGCGTGTTGTGATAAGGTTGCTACTCCAAAACACAACACGCAAAAACGCGCCAAATTGGCGATTTTTCAAAATTTGGTGGAAAGGCGGCCGATTCGAAAATTTCACCATATATTTTCTGCAAAAATCACGACATTGATATTATTTTTAATTTAATAACATTACAAAATATCATTTTTTTTAAAATAAAATAACGAAGGCATATTTACATAACTTAATAGATACACCAGTAAAAACTAACACTCTCTCTCTCTCTCTTCTTGTACCTTCTATCTCTGGATCTTCAGTTCTTCGCAGAACTATTACTGCCTTTCATCTTCCTCTTGGGAGCAATAACGATATCTTGTGGAGTTGTCTAATCTTGTTGGCCTCACTCAGAACGATGTGTCCTATCAATGGGGTTAAGAATCAACGAACGATGGTTGCTTCCGTGATACGATCTTCTTCTGTGTTGATTAAAGAAGCGCTCATGATGTATCATCTCATAGAAAGACCATCATTTGGTTGCAGAATGTACCGTGAGTTATGTGGAAAAGATTCCTTTTGGAAGTATCTAATCATTTCCGAAACCTTTGTTTCTGGTTCAAAGATGCAACTTTCAACATCAGAATAACTTAAAAGTTTTAATAGCTAATTGAAATATGTAAAAAAGCGTGAAACCAGAATCTAAAAACACGTTTATATTTTATAAGTATCTAAGATATTATTTAAAATACCCAAAAGGGGATAAATAATTTTTTAGGTAATCATCATTAGTATAGTGACGAGAAAAAAAATGATTATTTTTCTAAATGTACGTCGAATATAATAAAAGGAACAATTTCTCACATTGTCTTTAATTCAAGATGATTTATATCTTGCTTAAAATGTTCTTCTATTTTGCATCGTGATTTTTTCCAATTTGGTATAATTACTTCTTCCCAATTTGATAAAAAAATTACTATTTGTATTCACAGAGAAAAAACTTAATTCTTAATTAACTTTTATAATATATTAATCTTAAGAAAAGAAGAAATATATTAAAAGCCATACATTAATTATCAGAAGCGTATTAACCCTCCAAGCGGTTAGCACGGCTTTTTCTGCCCTACTAGAGAGGCTTCAAAAACGGACAACACGGAATTTTCCGTAAGGCAGGGGACTCACCAAAAATGCACCAAACGTAATTTTACCTCCTCAAGTAACGTGTTCGAAAGCGGAAAAGCCGTGTTTTTGCAAATTCTCCCCCTTAAAGGCTTAACCTCTTGAAAGATAATTAGAGATGGTTGGGGAGACACAATGGACATTGAGGGGAAGTTTTATGGCTCGCGGGGAGACCGGTTCTTCCCCTGCAGCAATCGTAAAAAACTGGGAATAATTTTTTTTAACCAAAGAGCGTACGGAAATAATTGCAAGTCAACGAATTGAGAAAATTAGGGGATAGCTTGATAAAAATCTCATTTTTTTTCCTTACCTTAAAATTCTCAAATCGAATTAAGTTTTTATAATGTATGTCTAAATTTTTTTAAAATATCTATAGTATTTAAATTCAAAGTATATATTAAAACATTGAGGATAATTTACTGTTTCATTTTTCTTATTTTAATCAGTACTTTCAGGATTTTTTTAAAAAAAAGGATTATTTCGTTATGTGTCAAAAATTAACAGAAAAAAAAGGTTCAAAATTTAAAATCTTTTAAAATTTTGGACACTTCTAAACATTAATAATTTTAAGCTTCTGTATTACATTATTTGCAAAAAATTTTTACACATTGCTAAAAAAACCCTATTTAAATCTTTTAGTTTTTTATAATTTTAAAGCCAGGTATTCAGGGCATCTTACATAGAATCCCTAGTTTTGTATTGTTCAGATAACGAATTATATTTGAATTTTAAATGTCTGAACATTAATTTCATTCAAAGAGAACGTAAACTACAAGCTTATATTTTTAAACTTGAATCTTCAAATAAAGAGTAATCAAAAGCATCTGGACAAATTTACAGTTAACATTTTCGCATACAAATAAATATAAGGATCCTTTATAAAAATAATTCAAAAGTTAAAGAAATATCTATTTATGCAAAATCCGTCATCATTTATGTTCCATTAGTAGTTGTTTGAAGAAAAGGTTATTAAAATTTGGACATTTTTATAATCTTAACCATGCAAAACTAGGAATCTTATATTAGCTGCACTGAAATTCTGCATTTGAATTTCGAAATAGATATTTATGCGTGTCTCACATACTCAGTTGAAAAATATATATATATTTACCATAAATACTAATAATTCTTTGGATATTTAAAAAAATATATTGAGATTAAATTTTTAATACATATATATGTATTCCACTTCTAATATTTTTTCACGCGTATTCCTTAAATTTCATATTATTTAATTAAGTTAGGGAATATTAATGCGTCTCTCTCTCTCTCTTCTCTACTTAACTACTCTAGAGCTTTTGGCGACGGACCTGTGGCCAGGGTAGCGAAGTGGTCAAGGTATCGAATCATGGTTGACATGCCACGAGTTCGAGCTCAGTGCCACAAAAGACCCGCCGTGTAGAGGAGCGATGCACGTTAAATCTGTAGAGAGCTGAAATGTCCTCTCGTTGGTGTGGTGTGGTAGTTAGGAGAGGGGGCAGCTCAGGTGTCGCCCTCATCACTTGACCATGCTTCGAAATTACGAGGTCCCTCACCAAAAGCCCTCGTGTAGCTGAACAGTGCGACGTTAATATTCACTCACTTAGGAAGGGATCTTGTAATTTTAAACCATGGACAAGTGAAGAGGATGACACTTGAGCATCGCTCCCCTACACGGCGGATCTTCAGTGGTACTGGGGTCGAACTCATGACACGACAGTTACGAGTCCGTAACCTTGACCATTAGGCTACCGGAGCCTCACAATTTGGTTGAAAACAGCATGTTATGTTTAAAAATATGCTGAAACATTTAATGAACTTGTAATAGATTTTTACATAGAAGATAGATGTGTGAGATGCTAAAACGACAATATGTAAAAGTTATGAGAATATCGATGATAGAGTTTTTGAAACATTCAATTTAAATTTCAGTTTGAAGTTTATTCGTTTTTTTCGCATTTAATATTAAATAGTCGCCATAAGAAATTAATAGTTTAACGCATTCATAGATTATAAAAAATAAAGGTATAAATGACATTGTTGGGAATAGTAAGTTTTTATAGTTTTGAATTCAGACTTCTCTTTGCAGGAGTGTAGACTATTAAAAGATTGATGTAAAAGTTAGAAAACTAACATTTAAAATATATGGAAACAAATATATGGAAATCCTTCGATTCATACGATAATATTTGCACATTTAAAGAATAGAGGTAAATAATTTAGATTTACTGTTTTATTTTATTTTAATTATGGATCAGTTAAATACATTTATTAACAAAAAAATAAGCAATATAAAATGTTACTATTTCTTCAACAAAGATAAAAAAAACTGAAAATGTATGTTTCCAACATATTTATTTAAATAAGATATAGACAAAGTGAACTATAAATGTTTCCCTTCATTACAGTTTAATAAAAATTGTAATGCGAATTAACTCTTTCAACACTCTTCTTTCATATCGCAAAACCAGTGGTATTATGCGTGACACGATTCTGAGCATTCAGTTGTTAAACAATTTCTTTGTGTAGTCGAAATATCTTTCATATTAGGAAAGATTTTTTACTTTGATATGCCCAACCAAAAGCGGAAAGCAGAGTACATGCAATTTTCTTTTTTCAACAATTAAATCCCCTAGCAATAACATTCAATTATTTACAAAATAGCTGTAAATTTATCCTTATAATTATCTTTCAGATTATTTCGTAATTCCATAAATGTCCATAACTCAGAAGATGTTTGTCAAGTAAAGTCTATTATAAACTTCCATCCACTCAAGAATTGACAAATTTGTAGAGTAGTGCTGAGTTCCACCAAGAATTGTACCACGTGCCCACAGGTCCATAGATTGCCGACACTTGTTTTAAATGTTCTTATTAACTAACCCTCTCCTATTCAAACACAATTTATATGATAAAAAAGCGGTTTCACTCATTGGGTAGGGAATTATATTAGATTCAACCATAAGTAATTTTGTGTATCAAAAAAATTTACATTGTTTCGGGGAGTTGTCATTGTTCCCCTTAGAGCAAAATGAAAGGAATTTGACATAATTATAGTAAGTTTCTCTAAAAGGAGAAACGTTCACTTTCAAAATACACTGCATAAAGTGGTTTTAGGTGTAGGAAGTTATATTCACTATTATATCTAAAAAAAATGTTGATTTTTTGGTTTTCCATTAAGTTTTGAAGTTATATTCCTTTACAAATATACTTCTCCGTTACCTTTCTTTCAAACTTGCTATTTTCTTTAGCGGCCACGGTAGCCTGATGGTCATGGTCATTAACTCGTGTCCGATGTTCGAGCCCTGGTGCCACTAAAGCCTAGCGTTGAAGAGGAGCTGATGCACGTTAAATATGTCAAGGCCCAAAGTCCTCACGCTGGTGTGGGGTGGAAGTTTGGAAAGGGAGTTATCAGCTCAGGTATCATCCTCGTCACTTAACCTCAGCTCAAAATTATATATACGTAGTCAGTCGTCAGTAGCCACCGTGTTGATTTAGAATGCAATATAAACCCTTAACGTGTGCACTTGAGTTAATTCGAGTGCGTTAAACAGTTCCAAATATGCACACTAGATATAATTCGAACACGGTCGCATATTATGCTGCTGTAATTTTTACACTGAAATATCAGTGAGTGTCGTCTGCACTCGTGATATTTGACCGTTTTTTCTTATATTTTACGATTTAGTCGTGAAACATCAAACACTTGGATAATATAATTGTATAAAAAATTATGGCTTAAAAGAAATATTTAGATTTTAGAAGCAAATTACAGTGAATTACTAAAAAATTTACATGAAATTATTACAATGAAACAAATATAATCCAGTAGAATCCGAAAACTTTGCCATTTCATTGCGTATTCAAAGATTTAAACGTCGAGATAAATTCTGGAGCAGGTTTTCCAAATATATGATCCTTAAAAAAATGCACCCCCTTCCCTGATTTTTTTATATATTTAAGCTATTGTTATGCCTTTAGAAAAATTCTCTATACTTACAAGAAAATTATTTAAAAACCAAAATTTATTATCCGTTTTTTCCACAGGTGTAATTTTTTTTCTAAAACTACACAAAATTTTTAATATAATAGTATTTCAGAAGCTAAAGGTAGGGATTTTTTGCAATATAGAACGAGTTATGATGATGATTATGAATTATTACTGTGTTAATATTTAAGAATAAAATAGCAATTTGTAGGTTTCTAGTACTAGAATTAAGGATAGATTTCTAAGTGTTAAAATTTTTTACTTATAAAATTACTTATATTATTAATTATCAGCTAATTGTACTTATGTAAATTGTTTTAAAAGACAAAATTAATTGGCAATACATCTTTGCAATAACTGAATAGAAAGATATAGTTACCATTTATAGATATGTGCGAATATGCATTTAAAGGATGAAATACTAAAGGAACGGAAAGATTAAAAATTAAATTTGAATAGAAAATGGTTAGAAACACTTTCGCCAGCACACTTTAAGAAATATATATTTTTTTATTGATTGAATGCAGCAGCGCAAACAGGAACTTTTCAAGGAGGGGGTCCAGCTTCAAAGTCTTGTATTCTCCTATACTCCAATTCGCCACCTAACACATCCTTTTGATTTTCGGGAACAAAAAACATTAAAAAATTAATTATTGAAGGAATAATTAGCATTAATAAAATTAATTATTAATTACAGTTACTTACTGTACAAACTATGCATATATATAATACTTATTATATATGTATGGGATTATAATCAATCGCGCGCGCGCGAAAAAAATCAAGTGCTTTGAGGGGTCTGGACTGAAGAATCCCTTCCCTTGTGTGCACCACTGATTGAATGTGTATTATGTGTGCAAATGCTGACGTAGTGAGGGTATTTTCCCTCATTGCAACTGTTATGTTGATTTATAGCAAAAAAATCATTCAACAGAAAAATATAAAGATAAGGATTAAAATTTGAATATACATTAAAAGTATTGAAATTAGTTTTTATGTTATTGTTAATTAAAAATATAATAAATTGCAGGAATCCCAGTTTTATTTTACAAATTTATTCATCATATATAATGATACTACATTTATTATAATTTTGTTAAATAAACAAAATTATATCTTTTACTTTTTACCTCATAATTAAAAAAATAACAGGAAAATATTCTTGAGTTTTCTTCGTCTGTTATTCAACAATGATTACAGAGAGCTTCTGTGGTTAAAATTGTGACATCGAAATAAAAATGTTCTTTTTAAATTTTTTTAAAGCTCTTAAAAGTAACAGGAGAAAAAAATAAATTTTCTTTTGCTTTTATATATATTAAAAATATTTTTTCAACTTTGAATGAATCATTTCTTTAAAACTTTATTTTTTACCCTTTATTTGCTTGTTTGCAATAAATTGGGAGAAGTTTCTGTTGGCCGTGAAGTGGATAAAATGTCCATCACACAATACTCGCCCTAGGCAACAGCTTTGAATGAGAAACCTCCCTTTTCCAACAACACAGAAACCGAAAAAGCAATAAAATTGTCTCCTTCAAAACCATTAGAGGACCCCACGCAGTTTTAAGAGGGGAAGGCATAAAACTGTGGTGCGCTTTCGAAGAAGTTCGCAAAATTAAACAGAAACCTTTTCGCTACCACTGACCGCTTTCCAAGTGAGTTTCAGTTAGTGGGTCATCCACTTAGAGGGTTAATCTTGATTATGTTATTCAAACGTGTTATGTTAATTCAAACGTCTGCAGGAATTTCATGAAAAAATCACTTAGTTCCTATACACTAAAAAATATTTCAAATATATTTCTTTACCAATCGTTTTAAATTATGCGTTAAGAATGTATTAATTGCGTCATTATATGGGAAAGTTATTATTTAATTAATTTTTGTAGAAAAATAGAATAGTAATGAATTTTACTATAATATTAAAAATACTACAATGACTCTAAAACTATAACTAATAATAATCCACAAAGTAAATAAAATAATTGTACTCTTTGAAATATTTTTGGAAAAACTTATGATCAAATATATGTATATGTAAAATAATTCTCTCGATAAAAATGAAAAATAATACATCCCTTGAAATAATAACGTTTCCCTTAATAAATATATTTTTCAATGTTTTGAGGAATTTTCATTTGTATAGAAACCCATTTCTAATAAAAATACTAAAAATACCAATATAATGTCATATATCTCAATTAAATAATCAAATGAAGTAATTTGAAACGTAATGTAAGCGAAAAGATTGACTTCAGGTATTAATATTTGAATAGCTCTTTCCCCAAAATTACCACAGTAGAATTATTAAGATCATATTACATGAAACGTGTTTCATTTCACACTATTCAATGAAAATGTCTGAAAAAGAAGGAAAAGACTTCGTAATTTCTCATAAAACGTATAAAAACAAGAACAATTCTTCTTCAAATCAAGAATTATTAATCTAGAAGCTCATAATTTAAATTTATTTCTAAATTGATACATAAATTATTGCCGTAAGTTATAACCAGAAGCATATTTAGGGAATAAAAATTAAATTAGTTCTTAATGTTTTTATATTATCCTTTCATTTTCAAAATTATTTATCTCATTTCTTAAGAACGTAAGGTTGTTCAAATTCTAAAAGCGTATAATTAATATAAATTAAGGCTGATTACGCATTCTTCTCAATGGAATTTTTCCTCCTTCATGTCTGATCGAAGACCTTTTTTAATTCCGATTGCTTAGAGATAACTGATGAGATATCTCTTTTAGCATTTTTTTTCAGGATGTGAACTGAGACGTTAATTTACACATTTTTTTTTCTATTTTAAGCTTAATTATGCAATCATTGTAAGCTTCATATTTTATCGGCTTTCTTTGTATAGGGTGTTTTTTTAGAGGTATAGAACTTATTTTAAATTGCAATAAAACAACGATGTATTATTCGATTGACATCAATTTTTTTTATTTGAAAGATAATCTTGTGGCATTACATTTCAAATATGATTTCTGGCATATGACTGCCACGGCTGGCTCGGATGTAGTCCAATCTGGACGTCCAATTTTCGATGACTTTTTCCAACATTTGTGGCCGTATATCGGCAATAACATGGCGAATGTTGTCTTCAAATGGTCAAGAGTTTGTGGCTTACCAATGACTTTACATAGCCCCACAGAAAATAGTTTAGCGGTGTTAAATCACATGATCTTGGAGGCCAATTTACAGGTCCAAAACGTGAAATTAGGCGGTCTCCAAACATGTCTTTCAATAAATCGATTGTGGCACGAGCTGTGTGAAATGTTGCGCCGTCTTGTTGGAACCACAGCTCCTGGACATCATGATTGTTCAATTCAGGAATGAAAAAGTTAGTAATCATGGCTCTATACCGATCACCATTGACTGTAACGTTGTGGCCTTCATCATTTTTGAAGAAGGATTCCACCAGCCCATAAAGCGCACCAAACAGTCAATTTTTCTGGATGTAATGGTGATTCGACATACACTTGTGGATTAGCTTCACTCAAATGCGGCAGTTTTGTTTGTTGACGTAGCCATTCAACCAGAAGTGCACTTCATCGCTAAACAAAATTCGCTTATGAAAATCGGGAACAACGGCAATCTCGTTTTGGGCCCATTCGACGAATCTACGCCTTGATTGATGATCGTTTTGATGAATTGCCAAACCAAACTGAGAATAAATCACTTGGCAGCTGTTAAATCGGTCGCCATCTTGGAAAGTAATGCCAACTTAAACTTCTATACCTGGAGAAAAAACACTCTTTATTTGTTTTAAAAATGGTGGTTTACAGTCAAACTTACTGACCTAGGTTTCCATTTAAAAGATTTATTTTATTAAACTTTTAAAATTGTTTTGTCTGAATTCAGAGAAAATTTAAATGTAGGCTATTAAAACGTGTTTTCAGTTCAATAATTATTTTAATTTACAAAATAGTGAGATTGAAATTCTTGATTACAATTAAGACAGGAATTGTTTCACATAATTTTTATTCTTACATAAATTAATTATTTCAATTCTTTCTTCATGTATGCTTAGTTCTTTAAGAAACTAAAGCATTCAAAAGAATAATTCATAGAAAAGATATAGGATGCAAAAAATACAAAAAAGAAAAAAAAGGGCAATATTTTTCCATACAATTAACTCAAGAAGTATGTGGATTTTAAACATAAAAGTATGATAAAGCTTCTGATTCCCTATTTTGAATATAAGTTTGTATGCATACATCTATAAAATATTTTGAACTAGTTTGATATCACGGGGCATGCGCGAAGTTGTTAATTTTCGGCAAGATGGGCGATAACATTACAATATGGTTGCCTTGATGTTTTTGCAGTACTTTGCAGTTTTCAGTACTTTTTAAATGATATTCTTTATTAGTTTTAATATATATTATGTAACTATTTTATTAAGAAAAAAACAATTATTATTATATGTAATAATCATATAATATTCGTTATTTATAATTGTTTTTTTATTATATTTCTTTATAAATATTATGACATATTATGTTATTTATTTATAATTATTATGTTTTTATTTATTATTATTATTTTATTCATTTATAATTAATATTAAGTTAATTATTTCTAATATTATGTTATATGAGTATTCTTAAGAACTATTTTTATATTACAATACGATGATTATTCCTTTTTATAATTTCTATTAAATTAGATTATTATTATATATAACAATAATTAATAAATCATAGCATATGAACATTAGATATATTACTAGTAAATTATATTATGAGATTATTATTATATACTGCATAATATTATTAGTACATGTAACTTTATATTATCAAAATTGTTATTCATTATTTCTTATTATTCTTGGTTATTAACAACATCCTCCTATTTTTTCTTTTGAAATATATTTAAATTATTTCAAAACAATTTTTAAAATTATCTTCCTGATGATTTGATACCGCTAGACTATCTTGGATTCCGCCAGCAAATTAATCGTTGCTTGGTGTGATTCTTTATAGCGCCAAGCAGCGCTTGGCACCATACCTCGTGATATCAAACTAGCACTGAATATTAAATATTGATCGCATTTATACCAGCATTTCTGTAACAAATCAAATGAAAATTGAAGTAAAATATTTAAACCTACATTGATTCAGTGCATGCCATCAAATCACCTCGTCTGTTATGTCATCTTTCCTGAACGAATATAGAGTAATTTCACGTTCCCCTTTCTCACCTTATCAAAACAGGAAAGATATTTCTTTATAAACCAATTCGGGACTCATCCGTGACTAGCACTTGATTCCAACCACTCTGCTTCCAATCTCGATATTCAGCAGCCCGCTTTTTTCAGGCCGCTAGGTTAGTGTTTCTCAAAGTGTGGGGCGCCCCCCCTGGGGGGCGCGATGACCCTACAATGAGGGCGCGAGCATATCGAAAATTTCAAGATTTTTTTTTAAAAAACCGGAAAGAGAAGTAAAACAATATACTTCCATAATAAATAAATACACAACAACACTGATATAATTTATGTTTACCATCTGGCGCTTTTCCGTCATCAAATAGCTATCTTTGATCCCAAAACCAAATTATAGAAGAAAAAAAAAACATTTAGTTTAATTTGCTGTATTTCCTCAATGAGAGATTTTCTTATTACGTTTTAACATAAAATATTACTCGTTAAAAGAAAAAACGAAATCTAGACCATGAGAAAAATTCTAAGAAGATAAACAATTCATCACTGTAATTATTATTGAAATACTGTACATTAGTTGTAGAAAAATAAAAGGAAGACGTAATTCACTTTTCAGCCAGGCTGCATAATACATTTGTTAATCATTTGATTGACCTTCAAACTTACTGGTATGGTTTTTTAGATCATCCGTATTTTTTTCTGAATACACTTTTAAACCGGGAGCGGTGGCGCGGGACATCTGTGATCTCTATTGAAGGAAGTTGAAACTGATCAAGCAAAAGAAAAACCTGCTGTAAGAATACATATTATTCATGATTGAGAAACGCCATGAACATGAAACGAAAGGAAAATTTTCAAATGCTTCCTAAAGAACTCCATCAACCTAAAATATGAAGACATAAGTGTACCACAAGGTTCAGTTCACCTTGTCAAAAAGACACAAGAAAGAAAAAGTTCAACTCTCGATTTGTTGATTACCAAAGGTGTCACGAGTTCGATCCCAGTACCACTAAAGACCCGCCATGTAGGGTAGAGATGCACGTTAAAACTGTCAAGAGCTCAAACACCCTCTTGCTGGAGTGGCGTGGTAGTTAAAAGAGTCCAGATCAAGTATCGTCCTCGTCACTTAACCATGGTTCAAAATTATACGAGGTCCGTCTCCAAACGCCCTCGTGTAGCTGAACAGAGAGACGTTAATATTTACTCACTCGACCATGAAAGCTCATTAAAACTACAATAACTTGGAACAAAATATGACAGATTTGCCAGCAAATAAAATTTCTGTAATATTAATGAAAAGTGTCTCTGATTTGCGTCTTTTATTAAGGTCTTGTTTGTTCAGTTTTATTGGATTTTTTCTCAAATCATCAAACAAAAATTGAATAGTCCTTGAAAGCCGGTAAGTATACTTTCTCTTAATTAAATTATTCACTGGAATTTCGATTTATATCGTGTACAGTAAAAATATCTATAAACAAATGATTGGGGTGACTGAGTCCCCCTGCACTACCATTAGCGTTAGTATGGAGTGCGCGCCTGCTCCTGGGTTAAAACATTTTGAAGTCTTCTCGCTTTAAATATTAAAAAGTAACACAATTATTCTTCATCGGAATTTTATATTCTTTTTTTCATTATTTAACATTAATTCTAAATGCTAATTCTGTGAGGTTTAAAATTACAGTTCTTTTAAACAGTTATTTACAATTATAGTATTTATCTAAAAAAAAATCATTTTACATTTTTGTATACAATGTCGTGCACGCAGCTTTACTCTCCTTACAGTTCAGCTATTACTGGTTGGGAAAAAAAGTCCGTAAAAACTTTAAAAGTTCATAAAATCCGGAGAAATGAACGAAAAAAAAACTGTTTGCAGGATCAGCATTAGTATGTCACGGGATTTTTTTTAAGCAAGAAGAAAATAGTTCGAAAATCGCCAATAGGTGGCACTGTTACAAGCAACTGTGGTGTAAATATGCAAATTAGACGGCTATAAAAACCTTTGCTCTCAATGAATCCACATTCATTTCCCCATTAAATACAGTGAATGTGAACAAGGATTCTCAGTGCGCCGGATAAAGCTTTGTTGGTGAAGTTATTTTACATGAACGAGGAATCACCGACCATTGCCTTGCGTAAATTACGAGTTCAGAAAAATGTGAAGAGTGGAAAAGGCCTTTTAACACCCGCAGGTCTCTTAAAGTTTGTTAAATATTTTGAGGAACCTGGAAAGTTGGAGGTTCGAGCACGAGCCGGACGACTATGCTTGAAAGAAGCACGTGCACCCTGCATCGCTGTCGAAATGGAAGCGATTGCGTCCGAAGCAGCTTCAGGGAGCAACAGTGCTCTTGAAGCTGCCAGACGATTGGGCTTTCCACCATCATCTGTCCGCAATATTCTTCGTCGAATCCTCCAGCTGTACCCATACAAATTGCAATCGTGCCATGAACTTTTGCCAGCAGATACCGCACAGAGGGAAGCATTTGCGAAGTAGGCCTTGTCTAAAATGGGACAGGATCCCACCTGGGTTTTTAACATCTTGTGAACAGATGAAGCTCATTTCTCGCTTCATGGTGACGTTAACAACCATAACTGTAACATTTGGGCAACCTCTAAACCACGTGAGTACACACAGAAGCCATTGCATTCCCCAAAAGGGACAGCATGGTGTGGTTTCACGGGTTCATTTATCATAGGACCCTTCTTCTTTGAATCGCAGTGCCCAGTAAATGGATGGATAACGGAAACGGTAAATGCTCAGCGTTATCTAACGCTTCTGCGGTAGACTGTCGTGCCATGTTTAATTCAACGAGGTCAGATTGCGAATGTCACGTTCATGCAGGATGGAGCAACCGTCACACTGCTAACCCGGTTAAGGCATTCCTGATACAGACGTTCGGGGAAGACAGAATCGTTAGCAGGTGCTGCAGGTACCCATGGCCTCCTCGGTCTCCAGATTTAACACCGGCAGACTTTTGATTGTGGTGATATTTGAAATCTCGCGTGTATCTATCCGGTCCATCAAGTCTGTCGGAACTGAAAATGCGATCCGCAGAGAAGTATCCTCCATACATCCGGACGTGTTGCACTCTACCGTTGCTGGATTTGTCACTCGCCTGGAATGTCTTCTCCCCTGTGGTGGTGGTCATGTGGTGTAATAAAGTTGTGAAAGTTTTCTGTTCATTATGTATGCATTGTTTCTTTGATTTGCGTACATCAGCGCCACCTAACGGATGATTTTCGAATTATTTTTTCTAGCTTAAAAAAATCCCGCGACATACTAATGCTGATCCTGCAAACAGTTTCTTTTTTCGTTCATTTCTCTGGATTTTATGAATTTATAAAATTTTTACGGACTTTTTGCCCACCCGGTATATCAAGAATAATGTTTTATTTTTTTAAAAAAAATGAACTCGTGCGAAGAGCCGGTGTTTTAGCCAGTATACGTTTAATGTATCAGTACTGAAGAGGGTATTTTACAAATAATTTCTTAATACTAAATTAAGAACAAGTTTGATAATTATTAGGGACTTTCATGGGCTTGTCTTGTAGAGCAAAGTTTTTCAAAGGAAGGTTTAATATCAGAAATTGACACTCTGAGTTATTTTTTTATATTTAGCTGAGATCTATATTTTGTCTTCAAAGCAGCCACCGCAGAAAATCCGGTTTGACAAAGGTAGGATGCTGAAAATGGTAACAATATACGAAGTGATTTATTTTCAGTACAGATAATTCATCATTCACCTCTACCCAAAATTCAAAGAGCGATTTATTACAAAATTGCCTTTTAAGTTTTCACTGGATGGGAAATATGTAAATGAAGATTTTTTCTTCGGAAGTTGAGAGCCCTTCTGGAGTATCTTGAAATAGATCCCTAATCCACTCGTAACTTGCTACAAAGTTGTCCTCATCCAGAAAATATTTTTTTAAATTCTTTGCCAACATAGCTAAATGATTTTACATGGTTTTAGAAACAATTTCCACATGTTGTTCTTCAGATTTGTAAGTTTTGACACATAACGAGCTGGGGCTTTTTCCCCCATCATTTACTTCAGTAGTGGTAAATCTAAAATGTAAGTATTTTTTAGAATATTTATTGCCTTGATTTAATTTTCGGAACCATTCTCATCTATGTACTTGTTGATCCTTCATTATCGTCGAATGCTCGCTTACGACTTAAAAATGTATGTATGATTTTTTTAATCTACTGTCAAATACTTAATTACCGTGAATTACAATTAACGTGTAAATTTAAAAAATGTACGTTCACAAGCTAGATTCGGTAGCTATAGAAGTATCGAGTCGACCAAAACTGACTGGAATTGTACGAGGTTTTACATGTTTTGCGCAGACATCCGATAGGTTGTCCAGACTGACGCAAACTTACCCGATAATGCCAAATGTGATGGATCTAATAGAGGGCAACATAGACTAGACTATTTTTCTAATGACATTTGTAATTTGAGAAACGAATGCTGAAGGAGAAATAAATTTTTGATTAAATATATCATTTTGCGATCTCCTCCAATTTAAAAATTAGAGAAAGAAAAATAACATAATAATAAATAAGTAATATATATTTTAAGTAATTTTTTCTTGAAATATAATATATTACTTAAAAGCTACATATACAAAATTTAATACACTTATCGTATTATTTTGTACGGTTTAAAATTAAGATCGTATTGTATCTTTAGCGTCTCTTTCTCAAAGTGCATTTTTCTTGCAGGAAATACATTATTATTGTTCAAGGGGGGCGCGACAAAAATTATGATTGAAAATTGGGTCGCCAGTATTGCAAGTTTAAGAAACACTGCATTAGGTGTCTTGTCATCAAAACACAAACCATTGGCCTAAGTGAATGCAGACCACCCGCATGAATATAATTTCGGACTGTTTGGCTTGAGACCCCTTGTCCTGTTGCCACAAGAAACAGTCTTTAAATCTTCGTCGCATTGGCTGCTTTATCTCGACGAGCTTTTAATGGGATGTATTAGTCATTATTTGCTGCGGTATCACGGAGACGACCCTGCCCTGCTTGACGTCGAACATGACCTGTTTCTTTGAATCGATTCCACAATCTTGTAATAGCAATTGCTCGGATCCCGGTCTTCCGAATAATACTCCAAGCCATGGATTTCGGTACAATACGTTGTCGTGACATTTTCCAAGACAACAGTCTAAAGGTTAAATTTCACCGCCAAGAACAGGAAGAACGACAGCGTCTACGAAATCATAATTTTTGCAGAAGATCGTTTTTCTGGTTTTTGACGTCATGACATGACCATTGATTTGAATATGAAGTTTTCGTCTGCTGTTGTCTGCTGCACTTAAGATTATTGATACTTGTTTTACGTTGTTTATCAGAAGAATTATCTGCGCAATTGTTAAATCTGTATGTTCCTGTACTCTTTTGAGCAATGTATATATATATATATATATATATATATATATATATACTGTATAATTTTTCCAATACAATTATAATGTATTTCAAGAAATTTTATTGAGTAAATTATGAGAAAAAGATTCTTTCGGACAATAATTTCTTCCTTGATTGCAGAAAATAAGTTGTCTTTAGGACAGCATTTCTCAAACTGGGGAAGGGGGCCTGACAACTCTACAACGGGCGCGAGAGCATATTGAAAAGTCGAAAAAAATATTATATAAAAACTATTAATTTACTGAAAAAAAAACATTCTAAAAACATAATAAAAACAATAAAATACATAACAAAAAATAAAACACACATTTACACTGATATATTAAACTTATAAATGTATCAATGCTATAAAATTTATTTTATATTTAATTTAGCAATAATAAGTTAAGAACAAGTTTAATAATGACCAGTGAACCCATGGGCTTGTTACATAAAAATTATACACAAAAGTTAACACTTATCTTGATAATTTGTACGGTTTATAATAAATCCCTTAGCTGTGTTGATTAAAAGTTACGCGATTCGCTTCCCAATGCTAACCATTTTCCACGTAGGCGTGGGTATTTGATGTATTGGGGGGGACAGGAATACAGAAGTAAATAATCTGAAATAAATAAATCCTTCACAAACATTGTCAATATCTTTTTATTGCATTCCAAAGCCTTCGGAATAATTTTATGGATAGCATTGCACAGAAAATATTGTACTTCGGAAAGACGTAGCATATATACGTCCAAGGAAATTAACGCTTTGGCTGAGCGAAACGGTTATATACACCGGTGGCACTTAAGAGGTTAAAGTCGTATAGTACTTTTAGCTTCAAAGTCCAGTATTATTAAATTCAAAGTATTGTTATTGTATGAGGGGGGCGATGAAAGTTATTATTAAATATTGGATCGCCGATATTGAAACTTTGAGAAGCACTGCTTTTGGAAATAGTATTTTATTTTTGTAACATTTGAATCTTTTTTTGTAAAATGTCACTTTAGAAAGCCCGAATCTACGTTATTTCTTTTTATTAGAATGGGATAGTAATAGTTATATACCTGTATATACATACATAATAGAATAATACACTATTTTGTTATACTTCTTTGGAAATTATTAAAGCACGTAACCTATATTATTCCAATTGTTTGTTATAAGCAACTTCAATCAAAAATGCCTTTTGAACAACGAAGACAAAATGCTGCTTGCATTTTCCTTTGAATGATTTATGATATTAAAATAACATTTTAACTTCGTTGTCTTAAGATGAAAGACACAACTCGCGCAGTTGGAATTAAGACATTCAGAACATGATTGCATTCTTCATGAAGACAAAACTCTCAAAATAAATTTTCTTTATAAGTATAGAATAAAAGAAGTGTTCTTTTTTGAATGATCCAATATTTAATATGAAGGGAATAGTTTATAGAGTCGTTTTCATACATTTGAATGACGAATGGAAAAAGGCAGAATTCACAAGATATTTAAATTTTGTTAAATTGAAATATATTAAAAAAAATTAAGAAACATCAAAATAATCAAAATCTTATTTTAAAACTAGCTTTAACTAACAATTCTTAATTTATTAAATACATTTGTAATTTAAGAATCCAGTTAAATGTTTGACACAAAGTAATAATAATAAATGCATAATTAATATACAAACCAAAAACGAATTGATTTTTTTCAGTTACAACTGTTAACCAATATTTTGACCATATTTATTAGAAAATATAAAAAAAGATAAATTATATATATATATATATATATATATATATATATATATATATATATATATACGTTATTCTCTTATTTTTATTATTATTCATTAATCCAAATATATCTGATGCAAAAATCTCAGAATAATGTATTATTGCTTGGAATCCATAAAAGTTTTTTAATGTACTGGAATTTGATGTAGTTTAAATTAAAAATATGCTTATTAAAATACTTTTTGATAAAATACTTTTTTAACAATAAGATACATCACTTTCGTAATTTAAAGTAAATAAGGAAGACATTTTCATATATCTTGTCTTAAATAAAAAAATTTCTCCCCATTATAACCCCCACAGTGAAATATTTATTCATGTTTTTGAACTTTATTTTTTTGTATGCTAAATAAGATTTTAGTATTTCAGTTTTTTCCCACTGATTTCAAATATTATGATATTGAGATATTCAAATGCTTTAAAATCTCAAAATTTTGTCAAAAATTTACATAAGTTTTCAGTATTTAATTTTACGAAAATTCAAAAAATGTAGTTTATGTTTAATAGCACAAAAGTCGCAATATTTTTAGTAAAAGTTTAGAATGTGAAACATAAATTTCATGTAGTTTTAATAATATATGAACAGATGATGAACAAAATGTTTAAATTAAAATGGAAAGCGAACTGTTAAGAAGAGTTATATAAATACAAATTGTTTGCATTTTTAAGACAAATTGATTTTTTTTAATAAATGAGGTAATATATAATTGAAAATATTATGTTGAAAATAATAAATAATAATAGAAAGCTCATACACAAATAAATATGTTTATGGCGAAAAGAATTGTCATCTTGTTCCTTACACATCAGAGAACATTTTTCAAACTTTTTTGTATCACCTCAAAAAGAGCCGCGTTTTAATTTTTCACACTCCAAGAAAATTTGACATATCGTAATTAGAAGCAAAACTTATATATTGAAATTTTGATTAAGATGCACATGTACGTAAAAGAACAAGACATTGTCGTCTGAAGTAGTTATAGGGAAAAAAAGTGAATGCTAATGAGAAAAGAACGAGTTAAAGGAATTTGAAGTGTTTACTTAAAAGAAACATCAATGTAAGCATATTATAAAATATTTCACTCAAATTTGAATAAGATTTGACGAAGAATGAAAAAAATATATATCGAAATATTGAGGAATTTCGATAAAAAAAAATGTCTCTGAAATTTTGCAATAAATATAGTTTTATATAATAAGATAAAATAATATTCTATAAACGATATGAGATGCCTACCCCACCACACACAATTAATATTTTAATGCTTTTCAAAAGCCGTAAATACGTCATAAAATTTTTAGATAAATGTCACAATAAATTAATAGTTACACAACCTGATTTTTTCTTTTTAAATCCTTTTCTA
The DNA here is from genome assembly GCA_019973935.1 of Trichonephila clavipes. Lineage (NCBI taxonomy): Eukaryota > Metazoa > Arthropoda > Arachnida > Araneae > Nephilidae > Trichonephila > Trichonephila clavipes. Next base: position 19,791 of record BMAU01019299.1, on the reverse strand, counting down.
CAGAATAAAAGTTTTAAGTGGTTAGTTAAGACATGCTAAGAAAATTCTTTCAGAAGCCTTTCAAACTTTTTTTGAAACTATTTTTCATCAAGAGTTTTGAAAGTAGAAGTTTCTTATAAAAAAACAACTTTTTGTATTTTCACTAATTTTTAAATATGTTAATGGTATTTTTGTCATGGATAAGATTAACAACTTGTCTGTAAGCATTGAAATTTAGCTCAACACGAACTTACTTTCACTTAAAGAATTGAAAGAAAATATGATTTTTTTAGTTTTTTTTATTTAAAAATAATACCATGTTGAAGGTTTAGGTTGTAATTGGATGTACAAAGTGTGACTGTCGGTGGGAAGGTTCCTTCTGGGTACCTTCCGTTCCGAACAAATGCGAGTACTGTACCGATCACGCCAAAACGATCGTATTCGCGCGATGTTGGTACTAGTTCATATAGATATCACACCGCCACATACTCCCCTGCCAGTGTTTCGGTGAATATGCGAACGAGTGAAACCATATTCATGGCGAGCATGTAAGCAGTTGCGTCACTTGTGTGAGAAGGCTTTGAGAAGTAACGGCTTAGTTGCTTCAATGTTTGACGGTTTAGTTGCTTTTGTGGTGCATAGATGGCGCCACGACTGCAGCGCGCAAAGGGTGCGGTTCAGACCATGTCCGGGTCACCAATATCGGAGGGAAGGTTCGTTGTGGCTACCTTCCGTTCCAAACGAATGCGAGGACTTTACTAATCACGCCAAAACGATCGTCTTCGCGTGATGTTGGTACTAGTTTATATAGATATCACACCACCACATGCCTATTAATTAACGAGATTGACGCTGTTAAAGAAAAAGTAAGCATGCACCAAGCTATTTAACCCGAAGCATTCTCTTTCGAATGCAATACTTTTTATTTACATTATCAAATCCGTATAGCCGTAGTCTTCGTTCGCATTAGATTTTTTTTGTTTCCCGGAGAAATGATAAGTGTAACAACAGATCAACGAATTGTTGTGAAATTTCGCATGAAATATGGAAAACCCACTACTGATGCTTTATTGAAACATGTGCATGGCAATGAAGGTTTATTGCGAGCACGTATTTTTCAGTTGTTTAAGCATTTTTAAAATGGTCCAAAAGATTAAAGAGGATTCACGCTCCAATACCGCATCCATGTCTGAAACGAATGACAATATAGAAAAACACAGTGATCTGGTAAGATCTGACCATCAGTTAAGTACTCGTGTGATTTCTATGACAGCAGGAATTGACATAAATTACGTAGAGCAAAACTGTGTGCCAAGATGGTGCCTAAAATTATCTTATTTGAACAAAAAGAAACCCACCATTATGTTTGTACTGACGGTTTGAACGCCATTAAAAATGACCCAAAATTATAGAACAGTATAATAACGAGTGAGAAATCATAGATTTTACTTATGATATTGGAAAGAAGCACCAATCCGTACACTGGAATAGCCCATCCTCCGACAGCCCAAAACACTCGAATGAGGAAATCAAAATTCCAAGCAATGATGATTGTTTTTTTTTTTTCAATATTCTTGGGATTGAGTACCTTCATTGAGTTCCTGAAGATCAAACTATTAATCAACATCACTGCTTTCATGTTCTTGCTGAACTCTTTGAAAGAATAAAGAAGAAACTACCTCAATTATGGAAGGACAAATCACGGGATTTCCACTAATATAATAGGCTGGCTCATTTCGCATTGTCACTTAAGAAGTTTCTAGCGAAGTACAGTATCTCACTGCTAGAATATCCATTTCAATCACTGGAACTTGGGCCCTTTTATCTATTTCCCAAGATGAAATCTACATTGAAAGAAACATGACTTTAGACCGTTAAAGTTGGGAAAGAGAAATGCAGCAGGCGTTTTAAAGCAGCTCACACACAAAAAAAATTCCAGTACATTTTCAAACAAGGGAAGATTCGCATGAAGCGTTGAAAAGATAGATGTAGGGGGAGTACTGAAGTTTATAATAAGTAAATTTGCATGAAATATGTATATATATATATATATATATATATATATATATATATATATATATATATATATATATATATATATATATATATATCATCAGTCTCATTATTTATTAGCCATAATTCGTATAGCTATTGAAAGGAAGTTAATTTTTGAAATTTTTTAACAAACAATTTGGTTTAAATTGATGAAACTAAATAGATCATGTGCTAAAAAATATAACTAATAAAGCAACAATGCACAGCTTAATAATTAAAATAAAGTTATTCTTTAAATTATAAAAATGGAAATATTTTAACAAATCATTATAACATTTTTCAAACACTTGAAAATATTCATTCGAATAAGATACATTAGTATAACAATACTATTTTTCTTTTCTTTTTTTTTTGTTTTTAATTTCTGATTGAAGGGCTTGAAACCAGGTTGCTTTAAATCCATGATACTTATTCTTAAATTCCTTGTGAAATTAAAAAAAATATGTATTCACAGCACTGATTTCGCTCTAATGCAAATATAAATTGCACTGTATGTTTTAAAGCTTTTTCGATTTATACTTAGACTATAATTTTATAGAATTACCTTAATTATTTGAATCACTTGTAAATAAATGTAGTAAATAATATTATATTATATATATGGTTAATCTGAATACTTTTCTTTTGTTCAGAAAGTTCAAAATTATAGCACAGTCACTGGAAATTCTTTTTTAAAAAATGCCTTTATTTCTGTACCATCAATAACATACACATTTATATCTTACGATCACTTTCCAATGAGACTCTCTGTTATATCCTGTTGATTATATTTTTGATAAATTTTGTTTATTTTTCACATATGCGTATATTTTGAACATGTCACAAAATGATTTCGATTCAGGGAATAAGTGATTGAGTGAAAACGCAACACTATTCAGCTTATCCAGGGCTTTTGGCGACAGAACACGTAATTTTGAACCATGGTCAAGTGACGAGACGATACCTGAACCGTCACCCCCTTCTAAATTAAACGCCACATCATCAGGTGGATGTTTGAGGCTCGACATTTTTGTCGTGCATCTGCCCACTCTGCACGGTAGGTCTACAGCGGTACTAGGCTAGAACTCATGACATGCCTGGCACGAATCCGTTACCTTGATCAGTAGGCTACCGGAACTTTCTATATAGCACTAAATGACGCTATAAATCGAAAAATAAATCAGTACCTAAAATCAGCAAAACTCTACAGGATAAAGTAAAGAGTAATTCATAAGTATACACTAGTGCTTCTCAAAGTTTCAATATCCGTGATCCAATATTCAATCATGATTTTAATCGCACCCCCCTCATACAATAACAATGCATTGAATTCAATAATACTTATACTTCGAAGCTAATAAACTACGATACGACCTTATCCTCTTAAGTGCCAACGGCGCATATAAACGTCTCACTCAGTCAAAGTGTTAATTTTCCCTGACGTATATATACGTCTTTCCGAGAAGTACGATCTTTTCTCTGCATTCTTATCCATAAAATTATTGCGAAGGCTTTGGAATGCAATAAAAGGACCTTGACAATGTTTGTGAAGAATTTACTTCAGAATGTTTTTGCTTGTTTATTCCTCCCCTTCTCTCCCTCTCCCCCAATACATCACATGCGCGCGCGTACGTGGAAAATGGTTGGCATTGGGAAGCGAATCGCAAAACTTTTAATTTGCAGTTATGGGTTTAATTATAAACCGTACAAATTATCAAGATAATTTTGTTAATTTTTTGTATATAATATATATTTATGATGATTCCATGGGGTAACTGTTAATATATTATTAAACTTGTTCTTAACTTAGTATTGTTAAATTAATTATAAAATACATTGTGTACAGTACTGATGCATTGATGAGTGTATTATATCAGTGTAAATGTGTATTTTATTTTTTGTTATGCCAGAATATATTTTGTTTGTTTACTTTTAGTAAAAAAATTAATATTTTTTTTTAAAAAAAATAATCTTTTGTTTTTCACTTTTCAATATGCTCGCGCCCCCTGGTAAAGTCTTCATGCACCCCCCCAAGGGGGCGCGCCCCACAGTTTGAGAAACACTGGTATACACTTTTCAGATGCTGTAAAAGAGTAACAGTCAAGGACAGGCACCACCTCAGCGAACCGTAAGGTAGATGTACTCTTAAAGTTTGTGTGTTGAGCCCTAATGAAAGTGACGTAAGCAATAGAAGGCGTGTCACCTGAGTAGTGAATCGAAATGGTGATGTTTGCAGCGGAGAAGGCTTTTTGTGTTATTGAATGGAATCTGCAACTGCTGTGCTACTTCAACTTCGATCACGGTTTGCAGGAGAACTTCCAACTAGAAAATTTTTCTATCAATGCTATGAAAAAGTTGAAACTAAGGGTTGTTAGTACAAAAGTAAACTTCCTAGATGTAGCTGAAACAGCTTGTCACAGCCGCTATCAGTAGACTAGATGAGTGGTCGCCAAACTTTTTGACGTCACGGACCAGTAAATTCATAATTTAAATCCCGCGGACCACTAATAGGACCACCGTGGATCATTGATATACATATGCGATATACAGGACAGTGAAACATTAGAAAAGTACGAAACGAGATGAGGCAAAACATATAGCTAAGACAATGCAGCTACAACAGTATGACTTATTTATTGTGGCGTTATTCTCTGAAATAGGGTTTTTATAACTTTTTACGTATTATTATGAATTGTGCATTATGTTTCAATGCATCTTAAAACATAACGTAGATGAGCAAACATATTCCACACACACATGTTTCTGGAGAACAGCGAAATTTTCTTGTAGACCACCACTTTGGCGACTGCTGGACAAGATACCTTAACACCCGTTTGGGTGGATATGGAAAGTTTGTTCGATGTATATGGTCTGATTAAGGATTCATATCTAGAACATATGTGATTGTCTCTAACAAAACTTAAAATAGTCCAATACAAATCTGTTACATGTGCCATCGGATACCTTACATTGTTCTTGATTTCTAGCGCTTTGAAACTGTATACTTCTTTATGAACCACCCTCTATTATAACAGTAGTATTGTACAGTAGCAAACTCTTTGACTTTGAGCAAATATTGCATTAATTTCAAGGCCCAACCTTTTCCTTCTTTTGCTTATGCTATTAGACAAAAATAAAAAATATCAAAGGAAATATAGTTAGAAATAATGAAAAATTTAAAAATATTAAAGTCAACCTATAACATTTCTAAAAGTCCCTACGATTTTCCATAAAATACATGGTTTTGGGTTTATTGAAGTACTAAATTATTTAAATTTTATTAATATAAATTACAAAGAACAGCAAATTAATTATTTTTCTTTTCGAACACTTACATTTTTCTCGTATATTTCGATAGTTTCACAGCAAACAGAATTTACTCCCTCCGGACTGAAATATACTTTCTCTATATATAACTATATTTATTCTTCATTTTAAATATATATTTCTTGTTTTGTAAATAAAATATGCTCGATGCAAAAGTGCAAGCCACTAAAATAAGTTGTAATTTTCAAAATTTTCTGAAAAATAAAGAATTTTGTTTTCAAAATGGTAAAGAAATGAGAGAATACTTTTTTTTGTAATTTTCTTTTTGGGAATGGCTATTATACCGATTCTGAATCATTCACTTATCTCTCTGTAAGAAAAAAAAATCTGAAGCTAGATAGTTATTATTTCTCTAGAATGCATATCAAAGTCTCAAACACTTGTGTTATACAACGGAATATATAACACAAGTATATCACAGAAGTCTGACATAGACTGGAAAACGAAAATATATGTTATCTTTTTCCATAAAAAAGCTTCTTTGAAATAGAGGACTAAGATAGGAGTTCTGACATTTCTTTTATATATATATATATATATATATATATATATATATATATAATTAAAATATTACATCTCCTATATTCAACTATTGTTCAAATGTTTTCTGAAATACTTTCACTCCAATTTTGATACATATATGTAATTTTTTTATTCTGATGTTCATAATTTGAATACTCAATTTTTTTCAAATATTAAAATATCACAATGCATAGTACAGTATTTTCGAAAAAAGTATTTTCCAAGACACAGTTATATATGTTATGCTACGAATATTTTTCAAAAATTTATTCATAGAAGAATATTCTTACAATGTAATATTTTTAATTTTTATTTTTCATTGAATTTATGAATTTTGCATCGAATATAAAAGAAAAACTGTTGGATAAATGAGTTCAAGTCCATATATTTTAAATATCCTCAAACAAAACAGCATAAAGGAAATTTACAAGATAACTTTGCAAAAGAAATTTTCTAAATGCTTTTAACTACGTTATTAGAAACATACTACCTTTAAATATTTGAATTATGTAAAAAAGATTCAAATTATTATTTTTAATTACTTTAAATTTGTTTTAAGCTATGTTTTCATAAATAAACATGTTGTTGAATTCACAACTTGCAAATTTATGTACAAGCTTATGTTTTTACACTTTAGAATCAATTGAATAAATGGTTATTGCTTAATTAAATTACAAGTTAAAACATATTTATTAAAATTGATTAGCAAGGCAAATTTTGTGTGAAATGTTTCGCTTAATTTAAATAAAATGCTTGCATCAATAATTGTTCAATGTATGCAAATAATTTATTGGAAGGACAATTTCTGTGGAATATATGATAAATTATAATATTTAACTCATGGAATTTTTTCTCCTCAAAATCAATTTTTAATTAATCCCTTAAGTGGTCAATTTTTTTGCTCAGAATGTTCCAAGAAAAGGCAAATTTTTTCGTTGCATATAATTAAGCATAATACTTAACAGAATGAAAAAATGGTAGAATTTTATTTTAATTTTCTATTTTAAAGTTTTTACACTATGTTTTTATTTTATAATTGTAGAACACAAAAATCTTTCTAAAAGCTTACTTTTTATAAATACACACTGCATGCTATGAAGAATGTTTCAAATATCTTAAATGAATTTCTCTCATACTTACAAAAATATTTCATGTCCGTACCTCTTTTTTTCAAATGGTTGATGATTTTGTGCGTGCGCGTATATATATATATATATACGCGTTTTTCAATGTTGTTTAGATCATGAATACCCTTTTAATTTCTTAAGAACTTATATTCATCACAAATACATTAACCGTCTTGCTACTTCGAATTCCAAAACCACCACACAACAATAGGATTTCAAAGTCAGCATGTTAGTGGTCTTGCTGTGAAGATTATATCATAACACTCATATCACAGTTTACATTTTTTCCACGCACATCTTGAACATCTTACACATTGTTGTCAACCAAACAAATTAGAGCCTAGCAAATTTACATTTTTGGCAATCAACCAATTCAAATTCTACCATATTTGATTGTCGTCTTTTTTGATATCTGTCTTTGCTGGCTGGTTTAAAAGTTAGCTCAAAAGATGTGTTTATGTATATTCGAATTTTTTAACTTGGTGAATAATTGATTTTCATTGATGTCAAAACGCTTGATTCTCTTCGTAAAAGCTCTGTGAGTAAAGAAAATTTGTTAAATTTTTTTTGAAAAATACTTTTCTTATGTAATTGTTTTAGGATTTTTTCTACTTTTCTTACGTAATTATTTGCGATTTTCTGCATTAAGAGTTTGGGAGAGTTTGTTACATAATAGTAGTGAGTGGTTTTATCATACTCTCTGAGTTTTCCATACTCTGAATTTTTTGTTTATTTTATTTTATTTGGTTTTTTTCCTACCGAGTTGCAAAGGGGAAGGTTGGCGCCTTCAAACTAGTTTAACCCCACTTATTCGGTAATAAGTTCGAAATTGCTTTCTGACTCCTTAGGTTCTTCTTTTTGTAGTTTCTTTTTATTTCTCTATAATTTTGTTCTTCATGTTCAGCTTTTTTATATTTTTTATTACGCTATTTCTTATTATGTTTCATTATCTATTATTTTTGTTTTTGATATATAATACATATTTCTTTCATATATATATATGTGTGTGTGTGTATATATATATATTGTGTTTGTGTGTGTGTGTGTGTGTGTGTGTGTGTATGTACACACAATACATGGTAAATATAATTAAATCTTATTTTGCAATGAGGACAGAGATAATATCGACTTTTTTTAATGATCGTTCCCTTTTCATTTCTTCTCAAGCAACAAATTTCACAATGCCTTGACAATCCCTGTTCTTTATTGAATACTTTCAAGAATCTAAATTTCTGCCTTCAATGAACACTTACCGACTTCACCACAAAGAAAATGCCGGATGAGAAATATTTCAGTACCATGGATAAATTACAACTCTTACAAACACTACCACTAATAATCTCACTATAAAATTAAAAATGTAAACTCGTGAGTTCTTTTCCGACCGTGTTCGAATTGTGACAAAGAAAATAATTGCAGACAGGATTTTGAGTCCCTGTTTATTCCCTACCTTCTATAGGACATTTCTTAAAAATCAAGAATATATTGAGATGTAACAAGATTAAGATACATCGTCAGCCGTGTCTACTTTTTCGACCCCCGCTTTTTTTCGTCACCCTCTCTCTTCTCTCGACCTTTTTCTCCTCCGTCGTTGCCAGATCCTTTTCTCTATATCGTCTCTCGTTCACGACCTGTTGCCAGGTGCAGGCAGCTGTTCCTTGCCCCAAGGTAAAATATGCCCTTGTGGCTGATTTTACCATATCAGGACCAGGAACAGAAAATTCACAAACCGTGACACAGAAAATCCACAAACAGAACACACAATAATTGCAACAGTCAAAAAGTCTTGATGATTGTTCTAGTGAAAGTTCCTTAATACAAACACATGAAAAAATATCAATAGTTCACAATTGAAATAAAGTGACTATGTTCCCAGAAAGATCTAAACTGTAATGGGATTGCAAACAGATACATGGAAAACACATTATACAAAAAAAACAACACTAAATATACATTACAGTTTTTATCTTAATCTAGACAATGTTTATTTCATTAACTCATAAATGAATGCTCAATGGAGTTCACTAAATCTATATTAAAATAACAGTAAACTTTCCTACGGCTCTAATTTGCCTTTGGCCAGTATGATTTCCGACCCAACCCATCCTAATACAAAGTTAATTCGCTTTACACGATTTTTCTAAATTTGCATCAGAAGGTCTAAGACTATATTCGAGATATAACAAACTGCTCTAACATTCTTAAACCTGAGCCGTTAAGCAATTACATCCATAAGAAGTGTATTCAATCTTAAACCTCCTTTTTAGTCATGCAAATTCCAAACGACATAAAGCATGCGGCATAATTTTCGTGAGGGAGAACGGCGAAATACCACTTCCACAAATCCAGAACCGTGACCCACGATGCATGCGCTATTCTTTTCTACAAAACCTTCGCATACTTTTCGATGCAAAAGATAAACTCTCGGCTTCTCGAGGACAGGTTGAACCAAGCTTCCACAGGTTACCCTTCTAGCACTGAGACTAGTCAACGGCACAGCCTCGCCCCCACCCAGAAAAGTGCTTGACTACCAACCAGACGCAAATATATTTATGTCCTTTGCTAAGCTTGCGGACTCAAATTGGGACCTATCAGATCCAAGGCAAGATGTCCCCACCTAGAGATGGCAAATTCGTGGCCTTGCCACCAGGTAGTACCGGATGATCGGTCTTTAATCCAAACCGATCGAGGTGAGGCTGGCTAGCATTCTTTACATGATCTCACAAGATTTCTTCATCATCGGCCCTCAGACCCTCCCAAAAAGAAAGAATGCTTTATTCGTTCAAGCGTCTTCTTCGTGTGACCCATGTGACTGCGAACACGGGAAGTTTGCGCTATTTCAACACCTCGAGTTCTTCTGCACTTCGAAATTACCAGCTGCCCAATACTCTCCCCGAGTATTTTAACCCTATTGAAATAGATGATCCATCTACTTCATAGTAGTTTCCTTTGCCTTCATAGCATACTTCCAAACCAATGCTAACCGGCACCAACACTCCTGTTCGGAACGAAAACTATCAGCCACCATGATTCCTTTATCCATCTCAGCGGTCACCTCCTCATCCTTAGTACCCAATGTTCCCACTTCATTCCGACATGAAGTAATATTCCTTGAGAACTCAATGTGCTCCTGTGCTTTCTCTGGCAGAATACCCGACGAAACCTCGGTTTCATCTACATTCCTGAGTCAACCCTCAGGTCCTGAGAGCTTTTGAGCCAGTGAATTCTCTTCACTCTGGGCTCCTCCCAACATATCCAAACATCTGGTGGAAGCAACACGTCTTCTACCAAAACTACTGCTAAAGCACATAACACTTGCTGGTTTTCCACACAACTACCGGTAGCAAGACCAATTGGAACATATACTAAAGGACATTTAACCGCTGGACCGAAAAATACCTTTCAAACTAAATCGTGGAGCTCCTTCAACCGGATATTCCAGGAACTAAGTCTTTCTTGATAACAGTAATTTCCGTACAGAATCAATAACGCATGGACTAACTTCCCATCTACACTGATAGATGTTTTCACTAATTTACTTAATTTGTCTTCAATAGCCCGTCTAGGAATGACTTTACCTAGCACATCAACTCTTAGCAGCTACTGTCCCATCTACCAATTCTGTCCCTTCTGTTGACACCTTATTCACATTAAGTCTTTTTATTATCTACCTCTTTGTTTTTCGGACAATCCACTTAAAATGTTTATCTGATCCCAAAGTGAAACAAGCGAATTTTTTAATTTCAGTTACTTGACCTTTATCCAGTTTTTCCTAGAAGAAAAATTATCTGACTTTTTCTCCAAAAATGGCTGTTTGCGAACTACCATTAAAACTTCTCTTTTCACTATCATTCCATTTAGCTCTTCAGGTTCATCAGATTTCCTTGAAAGCATAAATATATCACATTGTTTGCCTGTCCTGGGTTTAAACCATTCTTCCCCTAAGGGAGCAATACCCAATAGTGGGTCGCCGTCTCAGAACTAACATTTCAATATTTTATTCGCCACGATCAGTTGACAACTGACTCCAAAATCATTCGCAACTCCTCTTAACTTACAGTAGTATGTAACCACATCGATGCTAAAACGGGGACGCGAACTGGAGAGAAAGTTTCGTCAGAGCATGTCATTCTTTCAAAATTTTTCTTAAAACACAGCTTTTGGGGGTGATGGTTCATACCCCTTATAAATAAACCTGCTCAAAAAGACTAAAATCTTTCTTTAATTCTCTTCGCCTGTGTCAACCAATGCTTGACACTCTTGTCTCCCAACACACAATAAAAACTCGTCACAACCATTTCACTAAAGGCTTAAAGCCTTTCAAAAACTAGAAAAGAAATAAACCCAATCTGGGTCTGATTTATTGGGGCAACCTTTACAGTTAAGAGCCCAACCATTTTAACATTTCATCTAAAGATCGATTACTTCGTGAGGTTTGACCATCATTCTTGAGAAGCACCCTGATTAGCGATCCTAAGATAATTTGTATTTCCATGCAATTTTCAATTGATACCTGTTCTTGTTGTTCAGTTTTTGCTGTTCTGTCTCTAAACCTTTCGGCCGTGGAAGAACTTCCAAGCCATCTTTGCCTCCTTCCTTGTAATATTTATCAGAGATTATTAAATTTCTTAAAACAAATTTTGTGACATAGACGGATCAGATGACTCATCTAAGTCCCAAGTGCCAATTGAATTGTCAATTCTCTTACCTCTAAATGAGAAATGCCATTTTTAAATCAAGCAAACCTAATGCCAAATTACCTTCTGACAAAATTTAACTACAAACGTTTAAATGGGATCTACTTAATATATTTCCATATATAAACAAGCAAGAAAATTCTAATTTCCCGTTTTTTTCAAGAGTACCAAAATTCCGGGTGAAACACAATACTTGAAATATGCTTTTACAATAAAAACTTATATGAGCATTGTTGCAGTTATTTCGTTACTAACTCAAACCTTTTCCAAAATTAAAACAATACCAATAACATATACTTTAGCTACATTACTATAAGAATTATTTCTCAAATCATAAAATCTACCTCAGTTTCTTTCTTTTACCAAAAATCTTGCGTATGGAAACAAAACCACATACATATACATCCTAAATTATTTATAAAGAAATAACCTCAGATTGCATTAAACTATCAACTAACTGGACAATTGCAAACTTTGCTTAAATTGAAAAACAATCATTTAATATTAAAACATGCCACATCTCTGAGTCATAAATAACTCACAAAATCTTCTATTTACAACCTTTAACAGGAAGTCTACTTGAAAATACATATACATTTTTTAATGGATATTTTTTACCCACCTAAATATTACAGATTTTCGCAAACCATTATTTCAAGATAAATTAATCTAATTTTTTTTTTTTTAAATTTGGTAAACTGAATTGTTATGCAAAAACACTTTATACCCATAGATTTTAATTTTGAGACAAATCAAAACAGTGCAAGAATGATGATAAAAAAGTGGAAATTAGTTTAACATCAGAACTTAAATACCATATTTTACAACATTTAAAATGATACCCCATAATTCTCCAGGCAAAATAAGTACAAACAATTTTCTTATTCTCATCTACAATAAATAACCAAACAACATAGTAATGTATTGCTAAACCAAATGAAATTTCTTTCTTTTCAGATATATCTTGCTTTTCATTCTATTTAAAACAAATTAAATATGACTGCATCCTATCATTTTCTTTAAAATATTCATTAATAAATATTTTAATCTTTCAGGAACAATAGCCACCTCTACCCTGACATGCACGCTGTTTTCAAAATTTTTGAACACTTTCAGATTACGACTTCCATTCATCAGTAGAAAATGAAGAAAATACGACATCTGTTCGTTCATATCCCAACCCGGGCAGGTGGATAAAACCCGTATGAAGAAGGTCTTGCTTTTTTCACTGGAAACCGCTGCAAAGGCATTCCTGGATGTATCGGTTAATAACTTAAAGACACTAATGGTTCTATTTCTTTAAAACTTTTCTTTCAAACTGAATGTCCACTCAGAACTTAGTTCACAATTATGTAGTATTGAACACCGACTCAATTTGAAATATTTTGGTTCATTTCTAAATTCTGCCCATTGCACGCACTTCGACACCAGTGTAAACTCGTGAAATTTTCCGGGACCGTGTTCGAATTGTGACAAGAAAATAATTAGTATAAGATTGTGACGGTCCCACTGTTTATTCCCTACCTTTCCTATAGGACATTTAAAATCATGAATATATTGAGATGTAACAAGATTAAGATACATCGTCCAAATGTCTACTTTCACGACCCCCGCTTCTTTTCAGTCACCCCTCCTCTTCTCTCCGGACCTTTTTCCGGCCGTTGCCGTGATCCTTTCATCGTCTCTCGTCTGACCTGCTGCTGTGGTGCAGCGTGCTGTCTTACACGCCCCACCTAAGAGTAAATATGCCCCCGGGGCCGATTTTACCATATCAGACACTAGGAACAGAAAATCTACAAACCGCGATACAGAAAACGCAATAAACAGTAACAATAGCAATACTGCAACAGTCAAAAGTCTTGATGATTGTTCTAGTGAAAGTCTCAATACAAACACATGAAAAAATATCATTAGTTCATCCAATTGAAATAAGTGACTATGTTCCTAGAAAGATCTAAACTGTAATGGGACTGCAAACAGATACATGGAAAACAGATTATACAAAAAAAAAAAACAAACACTAAATATAAGGCTGATTACAAGTTTTTATCCAATCTAGACAATGTTTATTTCACAACTCATGAATGAATGCTCAATGAGTTCACTAAATCTATTAAGTAATACAGTAAACTCTCCTATGGCTCTACTCTGCCTTGGCCAAAGTATGATTTCCGACCCAACCCATCCCAACAGCAAAGTTATCTAGTTTTACACGGATTTTTTAAATTCTGGCATCAGAAGGTCTATATAGCACTATATTTGAGATATAAATAAACCGCCTAACATTCTTTTAAAACTCCTGTTTACAAATGTTATCCAAGGGGCAGCTTGCAATTCACCCAAACCTCCCTTTTAAATAAGCAAATTCAAAATCATTACGTAAAAAGCTGATGCATATAATTTTTCGTGAGAGAACGACAGGAAATACCACTTCCAATAAACTAGCACCGTGACCCACGATGCTGCGCCATTCTTCTACAAAACCCTTCCTTTCGACAAAAGATAAATCTCGGCTCGAAAATATGTTTAACCAAGCTTCGCGTTACCTTCGCACTGAGCATCGACCAAATGTAACGGCACAGCCTCGCCCCACCCAGTGTGCTGGGACTCAACCGTGACGTAAAATATATTTATGTCCTTAAGCTATGACTAATTTTGACCTAATAGATCTACATATTCCCTACCTGAAATGGCAATTCAGGCCTCCTACACAGGTGTACCGGATGACCGGTCTTTAATCCTAACTGATTGAGTGAGCTGGACATTCTTTTATATGACTCGCTGTACTTTCTTCACATCAGGCCCTCAGACTCCTCCCCAAAAGAAAGAATACTTTATCTGTCTGCCTTCTTGGGACCCATGTGGATTATTTCGAACACGGAAGTTTATGCTAGTTTAAATAATTCTCAGTTTTTCTGCATTCTTGGGAATTACCAGCTGCCCAATACTCTCCCTTTATATTTTAACCCCACGAAATGATATCCATCTACTTCCATAGTAGTTTCTGCCTCTCTCCTTAGCATGGCTTCCAAACCAATGCTAACTGGCACACTAACACTCCCAAGCCCGAACGAAAAATCATCAGCCACCATGATTCCTATCCACTTCAAAGCGGTCGTTCTCCTCATCCTTAGTGTACCCAATGCTCCCATTTCATTCCGACATAGCAATATTCCTTGAGAATAACTCTCAATGCTCCTGTGCTTTCTCCGGCAGGAATACCGACTTGAAACTCGGTTCTCATCTATTACTCCTGAGCTGTTCAGGTCCTGAGAGCTTCTGACGCTTTAAATCTCTTCACCGCCTTCCCAACATACAATCCAAAACATCTGGTGGAAGCAACACGTCTTCACCAAAACTTGCCAAAGATTACAACACTCTGCCAGCACCATTAATAACCTGGCCACCGGTAACAAAGACCAAATTGGGAACATATACCAAAGATGAACCGCTGGACCGAAAATAACCTTTCTTCAAATAAATCGAAGCTCCTTCAACCAGGATATTCCAGAACCAAGTCTTTCTTGATAACAGTACTTCAAAAATTAGAATCCAATAACGCATGGACTAATCCCATCCATACCGGGATAGATGTTTCATCAATAATTTAATTTGTCTCAATAGTCTGTCTAGAATGACTTACCAGCACATCAATCCTAGTAGCCACCGTCCCATCTACTACCGTCCTCTTCTGTTGATAATTCTATTCCATATTTGTTTTTATTGATTTACCTCTTTGCTTTTTTCGGACAATCCCGCTTAAATGCTTATCTGATCCTCGCAGAAACAAGGTTAATTTAAATTTCAGTTACTTGACCTTATCCAAGTTTTTCCCAGAAGAAAAATTATCTGACCTTTTTCTCCAAAATGGCCAAGCCAATTGAACTTTACCATTAAAACTTTCACTATCATTCCATTTAGCTCTCTAGGTTCATCGTAGATTTCCCAGCATACAAAATACATCACATTGTTTGCCCAAGTCCCTGGTTTCACCATTCTTCCCTGAGCACACCAATTATGTAATGTCTCAGAACCAAACATTTCAAACATTTCATCTGCTTACGATCAGTTGACTAACTGACTCAAAATCATTCGCAACCCTGCAACTTACAGTAGTATAACCACACGATGCAACGGACGCGTGAACTGAGAAAGAAAGCTCTGTCAGAGTTACGCCTGGGCCCTTCAAAATTTTCAAACATATTTTTGGGTGATGTCTACAAATTCCTTATACAACCCGGTTTTAAAGACCTGTAATCTTTAATTCTCTTCTCGTCTGTGTTAATTCAATAAGCTCTGACACTTTGCCCCCAACATGATAACAAAACCTATGTCATAACCATTTCAATTAAGCGAAAGCTCTTTGTAAAACTAGAAAAGAAATAGTCCCACCCGTTCAGATTTATTAAGTACCTTACAGTTAAGAGCCCAACCATTTTAACTTATTTCATCTTAAAGATTTGACACGTGAGGTTTGAACCACTTCATTTTATACACCTCTGATTAGTGATCCTGTGATAATTCCACTTCCGCCGCAATTTTCAATTGATAAACAATGTTCTCTTGTTGCCCCAGTTTTGCCGCTGTTCTGTCTCTAACCTTTCGCCGAAGCCGTGTAAAGAACTTCCAATATCTCGGCTCTTCCTCCTGTAATATTTACTAGAGATTAAACTCCTTTAGAACAATTTGAGACATAGACGGATCAGATGACCATCTGGGTCCCGCGCCACCGAATTCAGTCACTTCTTTACCTCCTAATGAGAAATGCCATTTTTAATCAAGTTAAACCCCAATGCCACCACTTCTGGGACAAATTTAACTACAAACGTTTTAAATGATCTACTACTATATATTTATATATAATAAGCAAGAAAAATTTTACTTTGTTTTTTCCAAGAGTACTCAAATTCCAGAAACACAATACGAAATATATTTATTAAATAAAACTGTATATGGAAAGATTGAAGAAGTTGTTAATAATCGTAAACCTTTTTCAAAATTAAAAAAACACAATTAACAAATATACTTTAGGCCAACATTTACTATAGAATTACTTTCAAATCAGGAATCATCCTCAGTTTTTTTATGAATGTACTATGGAGAAATAAAACCAATATACACATACACATCCCAAATTATTTATAAAAAGAAATAACCTTCAGACTGCATGAATATCAATTCAACTGAATAAATTGCAAACTTTTAAGCTAAACCTTGAAAACAATCATTTAATACAAAAAAAACACACATTCTGAGTCATAAATAACCTACAAAATCTCTTATCACAACCTTAACAGAAGTCTACCCCAGCCAAATACATTTTTTAATGGACACCCACTCAAACATACATTTTTTTTCACAACCATTATTTCAATATAAAATTAATCACTTTTTTAAATTCTGCAAACTGAATTGTTGGCGCAAAACACTTTTCTTATACCACAGATTTTGACTTTTATATTAACTTAAAAACAGAAATAATGATGATGAAAAGAAAACTATAGCTAATATCAGAACTCTAAATAATTATTTAAATAGTCATTTCAAAAATGATAATCTCTATACCTAGGTAAATAGTAATAATAATTTCTTTATTTATCTACACACAATCCAAATAAACAGAATATTAAAAACAAACCAATGAATTTTTCTTTTTTCAGATGAGTATCTAGTTTTTCGATGTATTTTAAAAAAAAACAAATGGGTATGACTGTATCCTATTACTTTTAAAATATTCGTCAGTATTTTAAATTTAGGGGAAATAATACAGCTACTTACCCCTGATGGATGCACGCCAGTTTCGGTAATTTTCGAATACTTTTCAGATCACGACCTATCTAATCAGAAAATGAAGAAAATACGACATCTGTCTACAAGGTTCATATCCTAAACTCAAGTGTGGTATGCAAACTCATATGAAGAAGGTCTGTTTCTTTTTTTTTTTCAGTTTGAAACTATGGTAAGTGGTACTCCTGGGATGCAATGGTCATCAAACTTAAAGAGGCAGATGTCATCTGAAGTGTCTTGGCTTCCTTTAAATTTTTCTTCAAAACTGAATGTCCACTAGAACCCTTTCGTTCACAATATAGTAACAAACACCGATCATTCTGAAATATTTTGTTCATTTAAATTTTGCCCCATTGGCACGCACTTCCGGACACCAGTGTAAACTCGTAAAGCCTCTTTTCCCGACCGTGTTCGAACTGTGACAAGAAGTCACTCGCAGACAGGATTTGGTCCCACTGTTTATTCCTACCTTCTATAGGACATTTTCAAAATCAAGAATATATTGGGAGATGCAACAAGATTAAGATACATCGTCCAGCCAGGCAGTCTACTCTTCACGAATCTCAGTTTCTTTCTTTGTCACCCTCTCTTCTCTCCGACCTTTTTCTCTCCGCCGCCAGATCCTTTTCTATATCGTCTCTCGTTCGACCTTGCTGCCAGGTGCAGGCAGCTGTTCACACGCCCCACCCAAGAAAGAAATATGCCCCTCGTGCTGATTTTACCACCGTGACACCAGCGGAACAGCATCCACAAAACTTATTATTGCGAAAATCCACAAACAGAACAATACAATACCCTCGCAACAGTCAAAAGTCTTGATGATTGTCTCTAAAGTGGAAAGTCTCAACAGTTAAACACAGGAAAATATCAATAGTTCACCCAATTGGACAAGTGACCATGTTCCTAGAAAAGACGAAACCAAAATGGGATTACAAACAAGATACATTGGAAAAATACATTATACAAAAACAATACCAAATATATACATTACAGTTTTTACCTTAACTAGACAATGTTTATTTCAATAACTCAAGAATGAATGCCTCAATGAGTCTATCTAAATCTATACAAGCAATAATAGCAAACCTTCCCACGGCCTTTCAATTTGCCTTTGCCAAAGGGCTGATTTCCGACCCAACCCATCCCAATACAAAGTTAATTCGCTTTTACAATGATTTTTTCTAAATTTGCATCAGAAGGTCTATATAGTAGACTATATTTTATGATAGCAACAAACTGCTCTAACATTCTTAAAACCTGAGCCAAGTTAAAACGACAATCCATAAGAAGCTGTATTCACCCAACCTCCCCTTTAGTCATGCAAATTCAACGACAACAAAGCACGTAAGTACAATTTTTCGTGAGAGAACGATGAAATACCACTTCCACAAATCCAGTACTGTGACCCACGATGCTGTGTCTAGTTCTTTCACTGAACCTTCCTTCGACAAAAGATAAACTTTTCTTGGCTCTCGAAAATATGCTTAAACCGGAGCTCGTGTCACCTTCGCACCGAGATCAGTCAACGGCACAGCCTCTGCCTCAACGAAGTGCGCTGATCAACCAGACGTAAAATATATTGATGTCCCTTTGCTTTCTTATGGATTAAATTGACCTATCAGGATCCATATTCCCCTGACCTGAAATGAGCAATTCAGGGCCTTGCCACAGGTATAGCACTGATGATCGGTCTTTAATCCCAACCGATTGAGTGAGTTATTATCTTAATACGTTCACAAAATTTCTTCACATCGGCCCCCAGACTTCCCAAAGAGGTGCGAATACTTATTCGTCCGCCGTCTTCTTTGGGGATCCATGTGACCAATACTGAACACGGAAGTTTGCGCCAGTTTCAACACCGAATTTTCCAGACTTCGAATACCAGCCATTCAATACTCCCTCCCCCGAGTATTTCTAACCTCTACGAAATAGACATCCATCTACTCATAGTAAGTTTCCTTGCCTTCCTTAGTATTACTCCAAACCAATGCTAACTCGGTACCAACACTCTGTTCGGAACGAAAACTATCAGCCACCATGATTCTCTTGTATCCATCCCAGCGGTCACCTCCTCATCCTTAGTACCTACGTTCCCACTTCATTCCGACATGAAGTACATTCTTGAATCCCCAAGCTCCTGTCTTTCCCAGAATACCCGACGAAACCTCGGCTCTTACTCCATTTCCGAGTCAACCCTCTGGTCCTGGAGAGCTGGAGCCAGAGAATTCTCTTCACTGGCTCCTCCCAACATATCCAAACATTCTGGTAGCAAACACGTCTTCTACCAAAACTTCTTGCCAAAGCACATAACACTTCTT
>BMAU01019298.1:15000-25294 GCA_019973935.1 Trichonephila clavipes | reverse complement strand
CTTTATATAGTATAATAAGAAAGAAAAAAAAAACTTTTATTTTTATTACCATTTCGTGGACCTTTACCGATTAGTTTTCTTTTTTGAAGCTTCATAATATAATTAAAATTTCTAATAATATGATCAAAGCTACGGCCCAGTATCACTTAACTTTCAAATTAAAGTCGTTATTGTGCTCAAAGCTACGGCCCAGTGTCACTTAACCTTCAAATCATATTGTGTCATTGTACCAATTCGGGGAGCAATAGATAGTTATGGCCTTATAAAGTAAATACCCTTGTATGTGTATAATTTAGTAATTTTTAATTTTTCTATAGATATATAATTCATCGTACCAATTCGGGGAGCAATAGATAGTTATGGCCTTATAAAGTAAATACCCTTGTATGTGTATAATTTAGTAATTTTTAATTTTTCTATAGATATATTATTCATCGTACCAATTCGGGGAGCAATAGATAGTTATGGCCTCAGTCAACGTACTAATGGTTATTTGACAAATCCCTATCAAAGGGTTTTCACTATATTGACAAGCCAAAATGCCAATTACAGGAGATATACGAGTCATGTTGTTTACAGAATGTTAGAATCCACTAACCGTGTCTATTATATACGGAACAGAACATTAAAAAAATTATATTTTTTAGCACCATTTCTTAAATTATTCCGATTAAGGGACATTTTTAGCTGTTTTTCTTCTTATAATATTAAAATATTACATTTGTATGAAAAATATATCAGGAACTGAAATTATTAATATAAAATGCCTTAATTTAAAAAATTTTACATTTCACAAGGAAGAAAAATTACATTATTGTATTGCCTCGGAAATATTCTGCTTTTAATACTACACATTTTTAAAGGTATTTTTCTATTTATAAAATAGATTTTTTTTTTATCATAACGCATTTTTTAGCTTTTTTTTCTAAAAGGGGTGGCTGAATTACTAATTTGTTTTCAAATGAAGTTTTATTCAACTTCTAACTTTCCGACATGTATATCAAAGCTTTAAAAAGAATGTTGCTGTCAATAGTATTAAAATTTTTTTTTTTTTTTCTTTCTGATTACACTATATAAAGCCCCCAGTAACTCTAAATTGACAAACAAAGGCATTATATTTTTTTATTAATATATATATATATATATATATATATATATATATATATATATATATATATTATTATTATTATTATTATTAGAAATTTTGATTTAGCTTTTTAAAAGAAATTAATTAGCCAAAGAATTTTGCTGTTGATGGCATTAAAAATTAAAACAATAAGCAGTTAGAAAAAAAAAAACGAAATGTTTGTTTTACAAGCTGTGCACTTAAATTTCTCTTTAAACTTTTCATAATTTGTGTAGAATTTTAATAAATTTGAGCATAAATAAAATATATTCTTTGTATAAAAAGATTAGTTTTTTTACATTACATATTATATACAAAGTGTATTTTTGAAGAAAGAGTACTTGAATCATACTTGCATTATATTTGCTTACAATTTTAAAATTTAATTTTCTAGCGTTGCATTTTCATAAATAATGCATTTATAGATGATGAAAAGTTTAAAGTGGTTACCTTAATTTAGAATAATTCTGAAAATAAACTTTGTAATAAATTCAAGTAACTTATAATCTTTTAAATTTTGTAAATATTTTAAACTTTCCTTAATTTTTATAGAAGAAATGTGTTAAATAAAAATGAAAAATTAATAAAAAAAAAAAAAAAAAAAAAAAAAAAATTGATATAGAAAAAGATAGTTTTTTTTTTTTTTACAATATAAAATGTATTTTTGAAGAAAGTGTACATGAATTCTAAAAGCACCTTCTATTTTTTAAAAGTAAAATTAAAAAAAATGTAAAATTTAAAGCAGTTTCACATTCTGATTCCTAATACATACTAAGAGTAATTACTCCTAATTATTCAGTAATTATATCGTTGTAACCGCTGAATTGCAAAAAAAATTATTCATTATTGTTTATAGACTAAGAGGTATTGTGAAATATAGTTGCTGTTCTAAATTATTTGACTAACCTAAAAAAATATTTTATTGTTAGAATTAAAAATAATTTTAGCATTATTCCTTTTTCGTTTTAGCGACTAATAAACCTTTGCATCTCATTAACATATTTTGTCCAACTCAAAAAATTTGGCATTTAAATTACTTTTCATTAACTTTATAAGACGCAAGCCCATAAATTTACGATTCATGTATTGCATAGCTTAAAACAAAAATAAATAAAACAGACAAATTTCAAGCAAACAGTTTATTTTCATTTTACAATTATTCACATTTTACAATTATTCACATTTTACAATTATTCACATTTTACAATTATTCACATTTTTTTCAGACAATTTATAACAATATTTAAATTGTATATTTTGTTAATTTTAGAAGCAGCTTTGATAGCAGAACAAGTTCTTTTATGACAAAATTGGCATTTTTTATTTCCTTCCCGAACATAGTAACTATAAATTATTTCTTCGGGAAGGAATTGGCGTAAATATTTAAAATGATTATACCCCTGAATATTTAATTTCGTAATATTTAATTTATTTATATATATATATAGTTCATTATACCAATTAGGACATATTGATACACGATAGATTTATGGCTTCTTTCAAGGTGCAGATTGTTACTTGACAAATCCCTAATAACGGATTTTCATCATATTGAAAAGATAAAAATCCGACCACCGGAGATATTACCATGTCTCGGCTACAGTTGGTGAGGTGTGGAGTTCCGGGTCGGGAGTCATCTATAGGTAGAGGTTGTTCATTCACGGGTGTCGGGTCGTCCAATCCGTTAATCAGTTCAATGTCTAAGTCCATTTCCGGGGTCGTTTCCATAATTTAAGCAATGATAACTTTGATAAATCAAATAAGCAGGATAAAGCGTGAGGCTCTAAAAGAACTCAAAGCGATACTGAAGTGGCGCAATCCAGCACGTTGGCACTGTGCACCGGAATTCGTATGGGGGCGTTCAAAAGTATGTCCGGACGTGTCACAGGTAGTCTCTCTTCTGAAATATGTGAGACGTTGAATGTTAACCGTTTCTCTTATATACAGCACAGGTGACCTCATTAAAATACACTACACAATAAATGACTATTAAAATACGGAACAGATGAAAAAGTTACAATTACTGTGAATTCATAGACGGAAAAAAAATAATAATATTGTGTAGCGTCTAAATAATGCATTATACAATAAAGGACTATTAAAATACGGAAGAAGGAAAAAAAATAATAATGGTATTATCTGGCGTCACGAATTGTTGAAATAAATCTTTTTATATACAGCACAGATAATCGTATTAAAAGGCATTATACAATAAAGGACTATTAAAATACGGAAGAAGGAAAAAAAAATAATGGTATTATCTGGCGTCACGAATCGTTGAAATAAATCTTTTTATATACAGCACAGATAATCGTATTAAAAGGCATTATACAATAAAGGACTATTAAAATACGGAAGAAGGAAAAAAAAAATAATGGTATTATGGGGCGTTATGAATCGTTGAAATAAATCTTTTTATATACAGCACAGATAATTGTATTAAAAGGCATTATACAATAAATGACTATTAAAATACGGAAGAAGGAAAAAAAAATAATGGTATTATGTGGTGTTATGAATCGTTGAAATAAATCTTTTTATATACAGCACAGGTAATCTTATTAAAATACGGAAGAAGGAACTAAATAATATTTAATAAGTGACAAAAGAAATGAATTTTGTATAAAAGTCGAAGTAATTTGAAAAGTAAAAACATTCATCACCGTACATTATGGACAGTAAGTACAAAATTTCTCTTTATCAAGTCTTCGAAAGTATATTTAATTCTCTTAATATTTTTTTGTTTTTACCAATTCCTTATTTTTTGCATCTCTATTTTTTTATTATGTCCAAGAGATTTGCTATAACCGCTACTGTCGAGCTCTGTTTTTTACAAATTATTTTTTAAAATATTCTTCGATTAAAAAAAGTTTTTTTTTTAAGATACAAGCTACAATATGGTTTCTAGACAGCCAACAACAGAAATAACTCCCATTTGTAAGTTTTTAATGCTATATATTGTTAAAAATTTATAAATAGTTTCTAATAATTATAATTAAAAAGTTTTGTTCAAAAGTTATATTTTTAGATAGCCCAATATCCACAAGTGAGGAAATACCGTTTCCGCGTAAGTTTTTTTTACTTCCAAATTTATAAAGAGTTTTGTTCAAAAGAAGTTGTAAATAATTGTTTGTTTTAACAGTAGATAATTAAAAAAAGTTATACTTTCATTTTTTGTAGTTCCGTCAACGAGTCAAACAAGGGATCCAATACCGTTTCCGCGTAAGTTTTTTTACTTCCAAATTTATAAAGAGTTTTGTTCAAAAGAAGTTGTGAATAATTGTTTGTTTTAACAGTAGATAATTAAAAAAAAAGTAGTATTATAAAATAAGTTTTAACAGTAGATAATTAAAAAAAAGTTATATTTTATAGAACCCTCAAATACCGTTTCTGCATAAGTTTTTTTACTTCCAAATTTAAGAATTATTTCGATTATAAAATATTTTTTATATTTAGGGGGCTTATTTCATCACGATATATTAAATGAAGCTTTATCGAGTAGTGGAATAAGTGAGACTTCGATCTCTCTAGGTAAGGTTTTACATATTTATTAACTTTTTGTATATTTTTTAAGTGGACGGATATTTAGTTTATATAAATTCATCTAATATTATAGGCTATAATCTAGGCAAAAGGGCAAGAAATAATCGACATAGTTCGAGTGATTCAAGACGTCGTGTAAAACATAAATCGAGGCACTCAAGATGTTCTAACAGAGAAGATGAAGCAAAAGACGAAAGTAAGCATATTTTCAAAAAAAGCATTTATTTCGTTCCAAACAATAGATTCTTTTCTACTAAATTTGAAATAACAAACAATTTATTCACATTTTTACAATTTATTCACATTTTTACAATTATTCACATTTTATGTTCAAGTCTAAATTGTACAATTGTTTTATAAAATCTGTAATTTTCACACTGGCACAAGAAAACCTCTTACAAGATTTACATCTATTGAGTCTATGTCTTCTGTAACTGTGACATACAATTCCATCCGGGATAAATGGTTCAACAAACTTGAAATTAAAAGTATTTTGAACGTATAGTTTCGTAATTTTTAAATTCTTTACATGTAATCGCAATTCAGTGAGCCAATTTGTATTACATAATATTGTCACTGAACTAGTTAAATTAGCAATAACGACTTTTTTAAGTCCTAAGAGAGGGTTGCTGTTAAATTCAAAAGATAAAAATCCGACTATCGGTGAAACAGAAGCCATGGTGTCTCCACAAAATGTTATACGTTGAATGTTAAACGTTTCTCTTATATACATAACAGAACATTAAAAAATTATAATTTTTTTATTACTATAAAAAAATTTATTTAAATCTTTTTTTTTTTTTTTTTTTTACCAGGAAGTTTAATTCTCTGGGCACCGATTTTACAAAACCAATATTATAGACCAAAGTATTATTTCTATATTAGAATTCGAAAAAATTTTATTTATTAAACCTTCTAAAGGTCAAACTAATTCTTTAACTTTGGTGATACCAAAAATTATTTGTGGGAGGGCTTCCATTTTTTAAGGGTATTGAAAACATTTTTGTCTTTTTAAAAAATTATATCTGAAAGAAAAACTAATAACTGGTCGTTAGCCGTAGCTTTGATCATATTATTAGAAATTTTAATTATATTATGAAGCTTTAAAAAAGAAAACTAATCGGTAAAGGTCCACGACATGGCATTAAAAATAAAAGTTTTTTTTTCTTTCTGATTATACTATATAAAGCCCCGTATCTCAAAATCGACAAACAAAGGCATTATATTATTAATATATATATATATATATATATATATATATATATATATATATATATATATATATATATATATATATATAATTTATTATTAATATATTATTAAAAATTTTGATACAGCTTTTTAAAAAAGAAAACTAATCGGCAAAGGTCCACGACATGGCATTAAAAATAAAAGTTTTTTTTTTTCTTTCTGATTATACTATATAAAGCCCCCGTATCTCAAAATCGACAAACAAAGGCATTATATTATTAATATATATATATAATTTATTATTAATATATTATTAAAAATTTTGATACAGCTTTTAAAAAGAAAACTAATCGGCAAAGGTCTACGACATTCATGATGGTTAAAATTTAAGGTCGTTAGCCGTAGCTTTGAGTACAATAACGACTCCGATTTGAAGGTTAAGTGACACTGGTCGTTAGCCGTAATTTTGAGCACAATAACGACACTTTGGTGGTACCAAAAATTATTTGTGGGAGGGCTTCCATTTTTTAAGGGTATAGAAAACATTTTCGTCTTTTAAAAAATTATATCTGAAAGATAATTTAAATCCTTATATTCATTTACAACGCAAAAAATTGAGTTCTTTTTCATTTGTATTAAATTATTTGCTTTATACTTTCTGATAATGGGTTAATCCTTTTTCACCATTAGCTGTGGTACATTGATCGTTTACTATACGTTGTTCAGGACACTCTTTCTTCTTTTAATCTTAAAAAGTCGTTGCATTCACCTTTAAATGTAATTCTGGCTTTTTTATTGTAATTTCTTTTATTCTTGACCTTTTGTACACTTTTTTAAACGCAAAGCTTTTCATATAATTTTATTTATTGAATTGAGAATATATTTTTTCATCATTTCACAGTTTTATTTAAATCACTCATAATACACACTATAATTAGAAGAAAAAAAAACATAATCACAGCTTTACAAGAAAATGTCGGACACAAATTAGAACATTTAGCAATTACCGTCGAGGATTTCATATTGTAAAAGTTTTTCGCGAACCCCTGAGAAACATTTTTTTACTTCCGTTTTCAAAAAAGTAGCTATTGAGTAAACAATGCTGCAAAAACTTTTTTTATGCTCTTTCAATACTGGATTGAATGTTTCGCTCATTTATAAAACTAGTTTCACACAACTGGAAAACTAATTCAGCAGGAAAGCTCTAATTAGGAAAGAAAAGCTTTTTATATTTACGGGCACGGGAATTTTTTTTTATATACTTATGGTTTGAAACTAATATTACAAATCTGTCGAATAGCATGTTATTTGAACATTTTGTAAATGTCCAGTTGCTTCAAATATATGTAATAAAAATAACGTGGTTTTTTTTCTATATGAACATGTAAATTTTTTTTTTACCGATCACATGCTACGGAAACTGTATTTTTTTTTACACTTCTTAAAGCATGTTCAAATGAAATAACGGGAGAAAAACATATTTGAAGTGTTCCCCTATCGTAAATAAAATGTACCCTCATTTTTATCATGCCTCCTGGGCAAACTAAATAGCGATTATATATATATTTTTTTTACAGTGGAATTACCGCATGGAGTCGAGTTGTTTAAGTATGGAATACTTAAACGATTTATGGACAAATATATAAAACATGGGTAATGAATATTTTTTTATAATACTAATATTAAAATTTAGCAAAAATGCATTTAAATGAAACTATATAAATATATATTTTTTCTTTTTTTAGGTCTAAAGTCGGTATCAAGTTAGATGCAGATACTCTACGTTTTACCTGCAAATTATTTAGTGATATAATGATATATCATATAAAATAAAATATATTTTTTTATATTATTTCTCTTGTCTTATTGCAACCTACAAGATTAAGCAGACCTTATAATTTTTAATGTCGTTCTTTAATTAACAATTTAAATTAATAGCTATTGTATTTTCATAAAAATAAATCAGTTTTAAATTGGGGAAAATGGTTTAAAATATTTGTATTCATTCAAAAAAATATTAGTCAACTAAAAAATTAGATATAACCAAGTAGAGAGGACACTCTAAAAAAATTACCTCAAGTGAAAAAAAATACTAACCTAAATTCAAAACACCATGTAAAAAAATTTTATTTGAGAATTTATATGATAACTCAAAAAACTAAAACGATTGACGAAAACAAATTGTTTTAACCTCTAAACACCTTTATTTTATGTATCACTGGATTTCTACACAAAGGACAATTAAAAATCTTTTCAGCGCAAATATGGCAAGAAATGAAATGAGAACATGGTTGAAATATAACATTCATCTCATCATTCATGCATATTTTACAGATTATTGTATTTTCTGCTTCTGTGTTTCTTGAAGCTTTGCAAGGTTCTTGAAGTATTTGATTTTTAAGAAGACACTCAGCTTTGTTATTTAATTTCATTCTGATCAAATCCATATATTCACAATGAGGAAAGAATTTTTCGTGCTCTGTTAATGGATCATCACTTGTTTTCCAATTACCTAAAGATCCATTACAACAGTAGCATGTCACAATATCTAATACACCTGTATAATAAAATCCACATTTAGCTAATTGTTTAGGACTGACCATTAAAAGTGGCCAATTTCTATAGGTAACCAGACGATTCTTTTCATCTGAAAAACTAGATTTTTTAAATGCATTCTTTGGGTATTGGACATATTTATTTAATTTTGGGTGCTTTATTGCTTTTTCATTAACTGTTTCTGGGGAGTCGTCTTTCATCTTGTTTAATCTGTTAACCTCGAGTTTAGTAAATATCAGGACTATATATTTTATTTAGCTACTTTATGTAACTGACCATTGTTCAAAAACATATTTGACAGACTGTACATTATGTGACCCGAAAAAAGGGGGACTCGATCCCCCTTTTCCCGGGCCAATGTCCATTTACTGTGTCAATACCGACACTTTGTAGCTCCATTCAGCATGCAGCTTATTAAACTGCTGCAAGTATTTGGCAAATTGATACGATTTTAGCATGGTGCAGCACGAAATGTCCTCTTCATCGTGCACACCCTCATGCACAGGGTTGGGAAAGGTTCCATCGCAAATGTCTTTGGATTTGGGCAGGTTCTCCAGGGCCATGGCATACAGTCCGAGCTCTTGAAAATTTTTTTGTTGTTCTAATCCTTTGATCACTATCAGGCCCCTGTTGCCTCGGGCCAGCTGACTAAACTTGCCCCTCACGCAAAAGGGTAGGTATTCCACGGGCACACTCTTGGGTAACGGGTGGTGTACCAGACGAAGACGGGCATTCTCTTGGCAGTTGGATCGAACATCTTTGGG
Organism: Trichonephila clavipes; assembly: GCA_019973935.1. Taxonomy (NCBI): domain Eukaryota; kingdom Metazoa; phylum Arthropoda; class Arachnida; order Araneae; family Nephilidae; genus Trichonephila; species Trichonephila clavipes. The sequence continues at coordinate 16,114 of BMAU01019298.1, read as the reverse complement.
CTTGGATGGTTGCCCGGCATGATTCATGGTGATGCACATTACCTCGGGATCGCTGCCATCCCTGGGAATCGTGGCAATGGACAATTCGATGGGCACTGGCTTGCCCTCGTGATGAAACACGTTGGCATGCGCAAAATAGGCGGGTTGACTCAACACAGACATGTTGCTTCAAACAGCAGAATGATGCGAGCGGCGGGTGGCTTGCTTTATATTTGGTCGAGGAGCGTGACGTCAGAGGGCATTCCATGAGCCAAAGCCTTTTCATGCGAGCGCTGCACGTGTTTTTCCAAAGCCCGCTTCTAAGGTTGGAGACCCACCATGCGCCAAGGAACAGGATCGTCTCGATGCATTTCCCAATCGTCCAACCACGTCAACCATTTCACGTAGACGTCTACGACTCGAGGGCAATCTGTCAAATCCAAACTATACGCATCCGTAGTTTGAGGTTGATACGCCTCCCAAACTCGGTGAGAGGGAGGACGACCCACTTGAAAGAATCTCAACTCGACCCCTTTGTCCCAGGTCAGATCCAAATGACTCGTAAACGCAATCACCGTTTTTCCAAACGACCGAGGAATGTGCACCCCAAAGTTGGGTTCAAAAAGGATGGTATAAGGATAGTCTGGCTCGTAATACGTGACTCTCGATCTGGCCAGCGACCCAGATTTCCAAACACGATAGGTGTGCGCTGTCGACACAGGTCCATCAAGTGTTGTACCAAAACCATTTTTTACATGCTCTTGTCTCCAAGCTTGGTATTTTTTGGACAAAAAATGAGACTAGTTTCAGGCAAAAATGAAATTTATTTACAAATTAATATTTATAATATTTACAAAAAATAATATTTACATCAAAATAATATTTACACTATAATTACATGCAAGGCAAACCATTGCGTATAGACAGATTCAACGGCTCAATCCCTTTGAACCCTGTATTATTTCCACTTTTTTTTCATTCGGGGCATGGTCAAGTCCATGGGGGCTTCTTGGTGTTCTAGGGCCAACCCTGCTTCAAAATGGTCCAAGAACGAGATGAGATAATAACTCTCGTCAAACAGCGAAGGCACCGTGTCCAGCAACTGAGGTTCTTGGGAATAAGCCGAGGGAATCCC
>BMAU01019298.1:0-12500 GCA_019973935.1 Trichonephila clavipes | reverse complement strand
ATTTTCACACACAAAAGACACTACACACACAAAATGTTTAGTCTCTTTATTTACATTTCTTATTTCCATGTTTCAACCATTCTATGCGGTTGAATGTCGAGCAGGATGGATTGAACCAAACTCCGATTACCGTCTGAGGTGTCATTCCAAAATTTTACCCCATTTCATGTCACAAAATGGACCGTTTCAACCTCGGCCACCTACATATTATTTTGAAATGGGCACAAGTGTTGCGTGTAATAGTGTCCAACCTTGGCATACAGAGGAGCCCAAAAAATTGGGAGAACGACTACTGGTCCCGAGCTATTCTCCTTTCCAGTAATCATTCTCCCATTTTTCTGGGGCTCAATACAGTGTCTAAGATGCCCTTACAGCAGTGTTTCTCAAACTGTGGGGCGCGCCCCCCAGGGGGGCGCGAGCATATCGAAAATAAAAGATTAAAAAAAATTATTTACTGGAATGAAGTAAAACAAAATACTTTCTGACATAATAAAAAAATACATATTGACACTGATATAATTTTTATATCTGCGATATTACGTCATAAAAAAATAAAAGCTTCTACTTCAAAACCTCATTTTAGCTATCTTTGATACTGTAACCAAATAAAAAATCTTTTATTTGATTTGCTGTAATCCCATGACGAGAGATTTTTTTATGACGGTTTCTTTTCGAACCAAAATGAGAAAAAACAAAACCCAGACCCATAATGAAAAAAAAGTTTTTGGAAGATAAAAAATTCATCACTGTTATATTACTGTCATCAGCTGTAGGCAGCAGAATGTATTTGCTGCGATTTGACCTTCGAACTTACTTGTACGGTTAGTTACGTCCCTGCTCTTATGTATTTGTTCTTTCAATTAGGGAAGTTGTAAATAAACTATTTCTGCTGCGATTTTTTCCTTGTGAAATATTTTTATGGTTTTTGGAAAAGCACAGAGAAGCATTTTGAGGGTTTACTTGGCCAAGATTTATTTCTATGAGTTATTCCCAAACATATAAAGCATGATGAAAAACGTTTTACATAATTTTTTGAACATCCATATTGTAATAAATACACTTTTAATCCGGAGCTGTCACGCCGAGCACAGAGTGCACGAAATCGGTTAATTCTGGCAAAACTGTTTAATTGTTACCAATGGCTCTGACACTATACTTCTGTTTGACAGTCTTAACGTGTGAACTAAATTATATTTTTCACATATCTCCCTCTTTTTTGGGAGAGACAGCGTGTTTTTTTTACAATCTAAAGGTACTTGTTTTGACTGAGTTCCCGGTGTGATAACTTTTCTTCCGAAATATTTTCTGTGTCCTTGAAAGTAGGTGAGTATATTTTCTCTTAATTAAATTATTCACTGGAATTACAATATTTATTGTGTATTATAAAAATAGTTATAAAAAAAGACTGGGTGACTCAATAACCCCACTCGACCATTAGTATCGAGTGCGCGCCTGGTCTATGGTTAAAACAGGTTGAAGTCTTTTCACTTTAAATATTAAAAATAATACAATTATTTTTCATCGGAATTTTATATTATTGTTCATTATTCAACATCAATTCTAAATGCTAATTCTGTGAGGCTTAAAATTACGGTTCGCTTAAAACTAATTATAATTTGAGCAATGATTTTAAAAAATCATTTTACATTTTTGTAAACATTGTCGTGCACTTGGCTTTACTCTCCTTAAAATTCAGCGATTATATCAATAATATTTTATTTTCTTATAAATGAACTCGTGCAAATAGCGGGTACTTCAGCCGGTATACTTTTAATGTATCAGTGCTGCACAGAGTATTTTATAACTAATTAATTAATGCTAAATTCGGAACAAGTTTAATAAGTATTAGCAACTTCCATGGGCTTGTCTTACAGCGCAAATTTTTCAAAGGAATGCTTATGATTAGAAATTGACCCACTGAGTTCTTTCTAAAAAAAAGCTGATATCTATATCTTGTCTTCTAAGCAGCCACCGGATTTTGCAATATGTTCCAATTTAAAACTTAGACAAAGGAAAATAACATAATAATTATCCTATTACTTATTTATTTATTTGGTAAAAAGCAACATGTACAAAATTTAATACTTATGTCATGAATTTATACTGGTTTATAATTAAGATTATTGCTTTAGCGTAAAAAAAGCGCATTATTATTGCATTCAGTACATTAAAATGTATAAGGGGGCGCGATAAAAATTGTGATTGAAAAGGGGGGCGCCAGTATTGAAAGTTTGAGAAGCACTGCCTTAGAGGGTCGGGTGTTCTGCAGAGGGGGCACGTGTTGCTCACATCCAAGTGTCGGAGGAGGCAACGCAAGTGAAATGCATGGCCGCATTGCGTCGTTTCTGGCCAGTGCATCGTGCTGAGGCAAATCGAACACGAGTCTGGCACTTGGAAGACGCAATCGGGCCATTTCTGCCCAAAACACCCGTCCAACACTGCTTGCGCCAATCGAGTCCAGGTGGTCAAGTTTTGAGCATCATAGCATCTCCAAGCCTTGTACACCAAAAAATACAGTTTGGGGATGGCATACTGAGTCCATAGGGCTTGGACAAAGGCGCCTTTCTTTTTGGCAGCCTTTGCTCCATAAATTCACTGTCCAGGTCAGCAGGTTCGAAATAGGGAAAACTTTCAAACCAAGGCACGTCATGGGGGTCGTGGTAAGGTAGGATTTCCATCATCAAATCGATAATATTGACCGCATAGACAGTTTCCAGTTCAATCACCTCGGAAGGCTTTAAACGAATTAAAACGCCCCGAAAGTTCATCATAAAGGTGATGTAATCCCCAAGGTCTGCCTTTTGGTACATGGCAAGATGCAGGGTGAAGGCTAATTCGTGTTCCATGTCTCTGAGTAAAATGAGGCGACTGGCTTCTGAGCCCTGCTTTTATAGTGGACAGGTGGCCGCGGTAGCCGAGTGGTATAGGCATCGGATCGTGGCTGGCTTTGTCACGAGTTCGAGCCCAGTACCACTAAAGACCCGCCGTGTAGGGCAGCGATGCACGCTAAATCTGTCGAGAGCTGAAACGTCCTCCCGTTGGTGGGGTGTGGTAGTTAGGAGAGGGGGGTGCCAGCTCAGGTGTCGTCCACGTCACTTGACCATGGTTCAAAATTACGTGGTCCGTCGCCAAAAGCCCTCGTGTAGCTGAACAGTGCGACGTTAATCTTCACTCACTCACTTTATAGTGGACAGAAGGAGAAAGTCTACTGATAAGAGAGAAGGAAATGGGTGATAAGGGCTTTCGAGTAAAAAAATAAAAGAGACAGGGTTGAACCATCCATCATTTATTGATACCATTTACATTGGTGGGTTGAATAATGAATCCATTGTTGCCCAATGTCATGAGAGGATGATTTCTAGGCACCCACAAAACAATATGGTTTGAACCCTCCGAGGGTTCCTGTTTGAGTCTTTTAGGCGCCAAGGGTGGTTCCATGTTTCTCTTTCCAAGATCGAGGCGTTGGACGTGGAAGTAGGGAGAAAGGGTCTGGGTACCCTTGTCACAACGAGGGATCAGGGGTGGAGTCACTTTGACATTATCCATGGGTGGGTTTTCAGGTTCGGCAGGTATTTCAGGTTCAACAGGTGGAAAAGGCATTCTTTCAGGTTCAACAGGTGGAGTAGGTATTCTTTCAAGTCTTTGAGCAGGTTCGGCAGGTCTCTCAGGTTCGGAAGGTGGAATAGGTATTCTTTCAGGTTCAACAGGTGGATTAGGCATTCTTTCAGGTTCAACAGGTCTCTCAGGTAGAGTAGGCATTCTTTCAGGTCTTTGAGCCGGTAGAGCAAGTCTCTCAGCCCTCAAGCAGGCCTCATAAACCATCTGTATGGAGGGTTTGGATCCCTTTTGCATCCGACGCATGTCTTGCACCTTTTGGATAAAGGTTTGGACCCACAGTCTCACCAAGATGGAATTGGGGACGGGAGAGTCTTAGACATGCAAGACGGGAGAGGTTTTGAAACTCTCCACAAACAGGTTGCTAGGGTTCTCCACCAGAGCAGAACCCGCATTGAGACTGATGGCAAAACTCGTGGCCAACGACGACAGTTCGACATTCAAAATGTTAAACATGACATCGGGAGTCACCAATTTTAACTTTTGCGTCATGATGGGATACGGTTTGTGGGCCGGCAACACATCTTTGCCTTGAATGACGAGGGGGTCGAATCGTTTGGCAAATTCGTATACTTTAAAACGACCGAATAGGGCTCCAACATCCACCAGTCGAAAGTAGAGCTTGCCATCCTTTCCAACCATAGCAGCCAATGGATAGTGTAGATGAGGCAGGAGAAGTTTGAACCACATGATGACTCTTACAAAACACTGAGAGTGAATGAATCGGAACGGAAGGCTGTCAAACTTTTATACTCTCTATCTAAAAAATTTTTTTTTACATGGTTAAACATTTTACAGCTGGCCAAGCATGTCCATACTTCACCTTACATTCCTTGAAGAATTTCCCTGGTGTTGGGGAAAACCACTTTTGACATAATTGTAAATTGTCTGCCAACGTACGCTATTTTCGTCCGTCATCAGCATGGCCAGGGGTAAATATTCTTTTCCATTTTTTAAAATTTCCTTCAATTTTGCTTCGGTGGGTTCGCCGTGCAACATTCGTTCTTGAAACACCATCGATTCCAACAAAACGTGGATGGCACAATCATGGGAGGGGCTCTTCTCCACGACCACACACCAAGCAATCCGATTGACAAGAGCACGGATCCGAACTGACGGGCATGGCGGCACGATCAATGGTCAAAAGGGACGATACAATGTTCAAATGGCACACATGCAAGAGGAAATTTCAAAAGGCACACATGCGAGATGAAATGATTATTGTAATAGATATGTCATTTTCCCACATTGACAATGGGCTTTTCTCAAACAATCCTTGTGATGTATTGATCCATCCCGTACAACGACGTGATCAAATTGTTTCACAATAAAATACTTTTCGGGTTCTTTAAATAATGAATAACATTCACAAGTGTCTGGTCCTTCAGTGCAGTTTTCCGTACTCCAGACGCAGTCCGTAATGTGAAATCCATTTTCATTTTTTACCACCTTGACCGGAACGGGATACAGTTTCGAGAGTTCTTGAAATTTCAATATACCGGCTAAACGTTCCAATCTTCGTCTATGATACGACAAATTGAAGACTGTTTCTTGGAGCATACCTGGGACAATATTTTCTTCCAATTCAGTGATTAAAGTTTTCATGGAAAAAGTCATAATTATGAATACTTTCAAATCAGCAAATCAAATTGCAAGTAAACTATAAAATAGTTTAAAGCTGCAAAGTAGTTCCTTATAAGCATTACAAAAAAAAATTTTTTTTTACTTAACATTTTATAAGCTTAACACTTTTCTACAATAATGATTTCATCTTGCATGTGTGCCTTTCTACCATAATCATTTCATTGTGACCATTGCATGTGTGCCATTTGAATATTGTATCGTCCCTTTTGACCATTGATCGTGCCACCATGTCGTTTCTGATCCGTGCTTCTGTCAATCGGATTGCTTGGTGTGTGGTCGGGGAGAAGAGTCCCCCCATGATTGTGCCATGCACGTTTTGTTGGAATCGATGGTGTTTCAAGAACGAATGTTGCACGACGAACCCACCGAAGCAAAATTGAAGGAAATTTTAAAAAATGGAAAAGAATATTTACCCCTGGCCATGCTGATGACGGACGAAAATAGCGTACGTTGGCAGACAATTTACAATTATGTCAAAAGTGGTTTTCCCCAACACCAGGGAAATTCTTCAAGGAATGTAAGGTGAAGTATGGACATGCTTGGCCAGCTGTAAAATGTTTAACCATGTAAAAAAATTTTTTTAGATAGAGAGTATAAAAGTTTGACAGCCTTCCGTTCCGATTCATTCACTCTCAGTGTTTTGTAAGAGTCATCATGTGGTTCAAACTTCTCCTGCCTCATCTACACTATCCATTGGCTGCTATGGTTGGAAAGGATGGCAAGCTCTACTTTAGACTGGTGGATGTTGGAGCCCTACTCGGTCGTTTTAAAGTAAACGAATTTTCCAAACAATTCGACCCCCTCGTCATTCAAGGCAAAGATGTGTTGCCGGCCCACAAACCGTATCCCATCATGACGCAAAAGTTAAATTGGTGACTCCCGATGTCGTCTTTAACATTTTGAATGCCGAACTGTCGTCGTTGGCCACGAGTTTTGCCATCAGTCTCAATCCGGGTTCTGCTCTGGTGGAGAACCCTAGCAACCTGTTTGTGGAGAGTTTCAAAACCTTTCCCGTCTTGCATGTCTAAGACTCTCCCGTCCCCAATTCCATCTTGGTGAGACTGTGGGTCCAAACCTTTATCCAAAAGGTGCAAGACATGCGTCGGATGCAAAAGGGATCCAAACCCTCCATACAGATGGTTTATGAGGCCTGCTCGAGGGCTGAGAGACTTGCTCTACCTGCTCAAAGACCTGAAAGAATGCCTACTCTACCTGAGAGACCTGTTGAACCTGAAAGAATACCTATTCCACCTTCCGAACCTGAAAGAATACCTATTCCACCTTCCGAACCTGAGAGACCTGCCGAACCTGCTCAAAGACTTGAAAGAATACCTACTCCACCTGTTGAACCTGAAAGAATGCCTATTCCACCTGTTGAACCTGAAATACCTGCCGAACCTGAAAACCCACCCATGGATAATGTCAAAGTGACTCCACCCCTGATCCCTCGTTGTGACAAGGGTACCCAGACCCTTTCTCCCTACTTCCACGTCCAACGCCTCGATCTTGGAAAGAGACGCATGGAACCACCCTTGGCGCCTAAAAGACTCAAACAGGAACCCTCGGAGGGTTCAAACCATATTGTTTTGTGGGTGCCTAGAAATCATCCTCTCATGACATTGGGCAACAATGGATTCATTATTCAACCCACCAATGTAAATGGTATCAATAAATGATGGATGGTTCAACCCTGTCTCTTTTATTTTTTTACTCGAAAGCCCTTATCACCCATTTCCTTCTCTCTTATCAGTAGACTTTCTCCTTCTGTCCACTATAAAAGCAGGGCTCAGAAGCCAGTCGCCTCATTTTACTCAGAGACATGGAACACGAATTAGCCTTCACCCTGCATCTTGCCATGTACCAAAAGGCAGACCTTGGGGATTACATCACCTTTATGATGAACTTTCGGGGCGTTTTAATTCGTTTAAAGCCTTCCGAGGTGATTGAACTGGAAACTGTCTATGCGGTCAATATTATCGATTTGATGATGGAAATCCTACCTTACCACGACCCCCATGACGTGCCTTGGTTTGAAAGTTTTCCTATTTCGAACCTGCTGACCTGGACAGTGAATTTATGGAGCAAAGGCTGCCAAAAAGAAAGGCGCCTTTGTCCAAGCCCTATGGACTCAGTATGCCATCCCCAAACTGTATTTTTTGGTGTACAAGGCTTGGAGATGCTATGATGCTCAAAACTTGACCACCTGGACTCGATTGGCGCAAGCAGTGTTGGACGGGTGTTTTGGGCAGAAATGGCCCGATTGCGTCTTCCAAGTGCCAGACTCGTGTTCGATTTGCCTCAGCACGATGCACTGGCCAGAAACGACGCAATGCGGCCATGCATTTCACTTGCGTTGCCTCCTCCGACACTTGGATGTGAGCAACACGTGCCCCCTCTGCAGAACACCTGACCCTCTAAGGGCATCTTAGACACTGTATTGAGCCCCAGAAAAATGGGAGAATGATTACTGGAAAGGAGCATAGCTTTGGACCAGTAGTCGTTCTCCCATTTTTTTGGGCTCCTCTGTATGCCAAGGTTGGACACTATTACACGCAACACTTGTGCCCATTTCAAAATAATATGTAGGTGGCCGAGGTTGAAACGGTCCATTTTGTGACATGAAATGGGGTAAAATTTTGGAATGACACCTCAAACGGTAATCGGAGTTTGGTTCAATCCATCCTGCTCGACATTCAACCGCATAGAAACATGGAAATAAGAAATGTAAATAAAGAGACTAAACATTTTGTGTGTGTAGTGTCTTTTGTGTGTGAAAATATTTCAAATGAAAAAGGAAATGGACAGTTGAAACGGTCCTCTACAAGTAAATATATATATATATATATATATATATATATATAGAGAGAGAGAGAGAGAGAGAGAGAGAGACAACGGCCAGATTGAGTTAAATATACATTTATTAAGGGGAATTATTTACAAGGGAGGGCTAAAAGTTAGTAAAAAGTAATCGAAACATCATTAGATCGTTGGATTCCACGAGGCGTTTCGTTCCAGCGCCCTCGTCATCGTCTCATCGCCGTCGCTTCTCTCGGTCATCTCCCGCGCAATCGTTCTATTCCAGTCTGGTTTACTCGTTATCCTCGAACCGCCTTGTCAGATAGGTGGCGCTCTCTTGGCATTATGTCATTAATGAATATAGGAGGGATACGATATGTGCACATCCATTCCTACATCGGCCATCATGACCAAGCATGCGTCCTCGCATGTAAAATACAGTGTATTTCAAAATTTCATGAAATAAAACTGAAAAGCTAGAGGAAATAAACTTACAAATAAAACAATTATTAAAACAGACAAATATGTATCAGAAAATCAAAACTAATAGTAAAGAATAAAAAAAATAGGTATACAGATGGAAAGAAGACAAACAATACAAAGCAATCTTGAGTATGGTGATAATGTCGAAAAAAAATGTTAAAGTAAAAGTTTGCGTTCGTAATGTAACATTCATTTGTTAGGCCATGGTTTTAAGTATTCAGCACAAGTACTTGTTTTGGTTGGGCCATCAAAATTTCCACATTTTTCGACGTTGTAGGTATCGTTAGGTTTTACTTGTGTTATTTTATATGGACCGATAAATTTATTGCAGAGTTTTTGTTCAGGTCCTTGTTGCGTTTTTTTAATAGCAACTAAGTCCTTAACACTGTATAAATAAGGAGATTTTCGTCGAAGATTATAAGACTTTTTGTTTTCATTTTGCACTTTAAGTATTTGCGTTTTTGCCGCTTTACGTAGGAGTTCTCTGTTTTCATTAAATTCGAGTTGTAGTTGTTCGTCGATTAATTGTTGAATGAGCAAATCAGTCTTGTTATTGATTTGTGTTCCAAAGAGTAATTCAAAAGGAGTGGTGTTAATGCTTCGTTGGAATGTTGAGTTTAAGACTTCTTGAAGTGGAGGAACATGTTTGAACCATTTCGTGGGATCGTCTTCTGACATCTTAGATAAGACAGGAATAATTGTTCGATTAATGCGTTCTACTTGACCATTAGCACGTGGCAAACCTGTAGTAATATGGTGAAGTGTAATTTTTTGTTCGAACAATAAGTGTGGAATTCGTCAGAAGTGAAAGTAGTTCCACGATCAGTGATAAGAAAACGAGGATTTCAAATGTAGTTTTGAATGTCTAATTTTTTATTACCTCAGAAGTAGATGTAGTTTTTGTGGGGTATAACCAAACAAATTTAGTGAAAGAGTCAATGACAGCTAAAATGAATTTGTAGTTTTTACTTGAAGTTGCTAAAGGACCAAGATGATCGATATGGTATGTATTTAGTGGTATATCATCTTTGACAAGAGGATGGAGAAATCCTTCTTGTTTACCAGACTTTTTATTTTTCAATATACATGTTACACAATTAGAAATATATTTTTCAATTTTGGATTGAGTTGCGGTATAAAATATTTATTTTTATATGTTCTAGAGTTCTTTTAACTGAAAAATGTCCTTTGTCGTGAGCATTTTTGATAAAGTGATGCTGCATCTCGTCGGGAATAACAAGGACTTCGGCACCGTCAATAAATTTATATAGTATATTATTTTTTTTTAATACAGTAGTTATCATATGGACCCTTTTGAAGAAGAGCTTTTATGGAAAGAATGTGTGGGTCCAGCTCTTGAGATTCTTTTATCCTATGCACAATAGAATCATTACACTGGTTTGTTAAAACCTGTATTCTACTTAAAGCGTCGACATGGGCCATTTGTGAGCCAGAGCGATGTAAAATGGTGTAATCATAATCTTGTAAATTCAGGGCCCAACACGCGATTCGTGTGTTTAGATCTTTCTTACTCATAGTTTTTGTAAATGCATTACAATCAGTAATTATTTTGAAAGGCATTCCTAAAATGTACACTTTAAATTTTTTGAGAGCTTCTATGATTGCTAAAACTTCGAGTTCGTAGCTGGTATATTTTCTCTCCGTTTCGGACGTTTTTCTAGACATGTAATATATAGGATGTAAGGAATTATCATCGGGGAATCTTTGTAATAAAACAGCAGCAAGTCCGTCGATTGATGTATCAGTATGTATTTCGGTTTCACAATTTGTCGATATATACCTAAGACAGGTTTCTGACAGAGCAAACGTTTTAACTCGTCAAAGGAAGCTTTTTGTTTTACATCAAAATTGAAAGGGAGTATCTTTACGTAAAGATCACTAAGTGGCTTAGCAATTACAGAATAAGCAGGGATAAATTTACGAAAATATCCAGTGAGACCTAAAAAACGTTGAACTTCTTTAGTTGTTTTTGGTTCGGGGTAATTGACAACTGATTTAGTTTTAGAAGGGGAAGGAAAAGTTTATTATTTTTCAATAATATGGCCTAAAAAATTCAATTTTCCTATGCAGAAATTGACATTTATCAAAATTTATTTCAATCCGTAATCACTGGACACTTGAAGAACTTTTTGAGTCTCTCAATAGCCTCAGATTCATTTTTAGCAAGGATAACTATATCATCCATGTAAGGGAGAACAATTCCTTGAACAACTAAGTCACGAAAAACTGTATTGATAAAACGTTGAAACGTTGAAGGGCATGTAGAGAGTCCGAAAGGCATTTTTAAGGAACTGAAATTGACCATTTTGTGTTACAAAGGAGGTATATGGGCGACTCTGTTTGTTAACAGGCACATGGAAAAAACCATTACGTAAATCAATGGTACTGAAAACTCTAGTATCCTGAAGTTTATCTAAAATATCCTCAATGAGGGGCAGAGGATAGTGATCCTTAACTAACACACGATTTAATTTTCGAAAAAATCAATGCAGACTCGTGGACTGCCGTCTTTTTGCGGACTACTAGGACTTGGCTAGCATAAGCAGATGAACATGTGTTCAATAACTCCATTTGTATCCATTCATCTATTTGTTTATCTACTATATCACGTTCAGAAAAAGGTAACCGTCTTGGAGAATGATAAATTGGTTTGTCGTCCGTCACGGTAATGCTTAACTCAATATCCGTCGTTTTAATTTTATTCGGCCTATAACATACGAGTAATGCCTCAACATCATTACGAGTTTGTTTTCAGAATTTCAGGGCCAATATCAAATTTAGGAATGTCGTCAGTAATTGCGAAAACAAATGGTTGTGGAGAAGCGTCGGATACTTCGTTTTGTAGCTTAGAAAACAGTCTTGGTTGTCAATTGAAACAGTTGAGTTGAACGAACCAATTACATGAGTTTTTGAAAGGCCAAAAACCAGTTAGTATATTACCACTATTTATTAAAGAAGGGGAGCCTAATTGATTCCATACACTTTCTTTCATTAAGGTTACTTGACTTCCGGTATCAACTAAAGATAATATTTTTTTAGATAAAATTTTAACTTCTTTACACATAATAGTTAATGGGGTAATTTCATCAACATTATTAGAAGAAGGGATATTTTTTTGAGGACAAGCATCAGATTTATGGCCAAAATTTTCGCATAATATACACTTTGGACCACGATGTTTATCTGGGCAAAATTTAGAAATATGACCGGATCCCGAACAATTAAAACAAGTTACGTGATTCCTATCTCTGAAATTTTTATTCTCAAATTTTGAATTAGGCTTTGGTACATTGAATTTTGGATATCTATCATATCGATGTTTATGAAGTGTACTTTCAACATCACGGCGTTGGCCACTAAAGTTTGGATTACGCGACGTATCATAAAGAGTGATTTTTGCTTTATTTTGAAATATTTTGTCATAAATTCTAATTTTTCTTTAAATTCCTGAATTGTTGTACATCATATAATATTAGCTTATTTGAAGGAGAATCGATTCCATTAATACAATATTCCATAATTGAAGTTTTCGTCGAGAAACCCTTGACCTCGATTCGCTAATTCCCGAATAGCGACTAAATATTGGAATACCGTTTCATTAGGCCGCATTTTTTCTATGTTGTAATTCCTTATGCAATTGAGCTTGATTTAATTTTTTCCGAATTCCTGAATAAGTAATGTTTTTATACAACTGTAAGAGTTTATACCACGCTGAGATTGAATAAATAATTTTGCAGTTCCTGTCAAAGCCGTTTTACAAAAACAATTTTTTTGTTGTTCGGTTATTGGGCAAAACGTTAAATTTTCCTCCACATCAGAAAAAAATGTTCAATTGAGTATGAGTCATCTGCACTGAAAGAACGAAGAGTTAGAAGTAAATCTTTAACAAAAAGCCACGATAAATCTTTTTTCGAAATAGAGAGAGAGAAACAGCTGACTCA